>OY728150.1:1739534342-1739879342 GCA_963277665.1 Viscum album | reverse complement strand
AATAGAATAAATATATTTTTTATTGAAATATTTTTATTGTAATTTTATAAGTATTTATGAGAACATAAGTTCATGGGTATAACATGAATGAATCATGAGGGTTTCAATTTATAAATAATCATTCAAAATGGTCAATACATAACATATGCATGTGTCATCAAAATATAGGTAATCTTAACATTTGGAACATTACTCACAATCACGTCCACAAATAAACATTATGATCATATAGCATAAATTATACTCTTGTGTCAAAATATAAACATAAATAACGACAATCATGTCCATGAATATCATCATTATATCATGATATATATATATATTGACCAAAATCATTAGAGATATATATTTATTTAAATATATATTTGTTTATTTATAGTAATTATTATAAATAAAATTATTTAAATAGTATTTATATATAATTATAAATTTATAATTATTAATTTAGTAAATATATATATCATTTAAAAAATTTATTATAATTTCATAATTATGAAAATATATATATAATTTTTTATAAACTTATAAATAATTTTTTTAACATTATATATATATTTCAATTATTAAAAATATATATTATAATATATCATATTTATATTAATTATAAACATGAATTTTATAAATTAATGTATATAAATAAATATATATTTTGAATATAAAAATAATAATTTTTTATTTAGAAGTAATATTTTTTTTAAATCTTTTATCAGCGCTAATAATAGCGTTAAACAACCCTGAAAAAATATACACTTTTATCAACATTTTTTAGCACCGGTAAACATGACATTTATAACCGCTTTTTGATCGCACTAATAAAGGTGAGACTATTATTATTGTTTTTGCACCAATAAAAGTCAACACATCCCTTGCTCGAATATGTGGTAGTGTAAGTAATTATTTATTTAACCTCTGAAGCATGCATATACGAAACAGAAATTTAGGAAATATATATATATTGGATGAGACATATACGTTGGATGAGATTTAAAACTCTTACCTCTTGGTTATTCCCAAAAAACTTTACCACACCACCAATCAATTCATGTGGTAAGTAAACCTAATTTAATATAATTATATATATATATAGATAAATACATATAGATACGTACACATAAATAATAATATTAAAGAATAATAATTAATAAAAACAAATAGTAAATACAAAATAAATACAAAATAAATAATAAATATAAAAAAACTAATAATAAATAATAAATAATAAATTATAAATACTAAATTAATAATAAACACTAAATCAATACTAAATAAATTATAGATAAATGAAAATAACAAATAAATTAATGATAAATAACCAATAACAATAAATCATACATTATTAAGAAATAATCAATTAGTATAAATTATTAATTGGAAAATGATAAATAATATGTAATAATATAAAAAATATTAAATAAATAATAGTAATTTAATAATAATGTAATAATAATGTAATAAAATATTATAATAAATAATAAATATGAATATATTAAATAATTAACAAATAAATATTTAATATTTATTATTTAATAATAAATAGAAATCAATAAATAAAAATAATATATTATAAATAATATATATATATATATTAAATATAAATTTAATTAAAAATATCTATGTATATCATATAAAAAATTATAAATATAAATAAATAGATATAAATGTATATAAATACAATTAGAGTGACACACACACCACCAAAAGACAAACATATAAATATTTATACCAACATCATATATATAAATTTATATTATTGTGTATAAATATAAAAAAATGGATCTAAATATCTATAAATATATATACATATAATAAAATTTACATAAATGCATATAAAAACACACATATATGTAATGGTATATTAATATATATATATATATACGCACAAGTAAATATAAATATCCTTATATATACTCCCATGTAATATATAAATAAAATATAATCATAAATAGGTATAAATCAAGACAAATGTGCATAAATACATTAAAATATATTTGCATAGAAACTATTATATATAATTCTAAATAAAAATTGATATATAGATATATATAAACTATATATAAATATACATAAATGTATAGAAATACATAGATACATATATATATATATAACCGAAAATAAATGAACAAAAGAGGAAAAACCCAAATAATTACAACATTAAATCAATATAACATTAAATTTTTGGAATAAAATCATAGATGACCCAACAAGCATATGAAGACACTCTTTAACAGAGCTTAAATCATATATAATGTTTTTAAATCTTGAAATCCGAACAAAAAACTCATTTTTGGAGGCCTTATGTGGCTTTTTTGACCTTGAAAAAATAAAAACCATAACCCCCAAGATAAAAAGGTATAGATATTATCGCAAGATTTGATTTGATATGTGGTAAAGCTCAAATGAATATTCATATTAAAAGGAATGGTCATTTGATATTTATTTTCTATTTTCAACTTCTCTTAAAAATTTAATAAATTTTATGCTATTAATTATTATCAAATTATTATCTAATTTTCTAGTAGTTCATTTCATAAGCTTCGATTTGATCAGTTGTAGAGATAAAACAGATACTCAAATCAAAAGTTATGATCATTTTTGGCCTAAGTATAAGTAATTAATAACAAACAAATAATATATATTTATAATAATAAATAACAAAAAAATAAATGTAAATTATTAATAATAAATAATTATTAAATATTTAATATAATTTTCATTAATTAAGCAATAATTTTTAAAAAAAGATGCTAAAAAAATAAAAACTATTTTTTTAGTCGCAGTCTTGAAAATTGTCTCTAAAAACCCAAACAACAAAATTCGTTTACATTGGTAGTGATATAATTATATGAATATACATTATTATGTGAATAAATAAATGAAAAATATGCATGTAAATATATGCAAATCAATAGGAAAATATAGAAAAAACTAGTTAGTGGTGTGGTAATCAGTGTTCATTTTGAACATGGAGGCCCCATGTTTGAATCCTAGGAGATGCATGAGAGGGTGGAATGAGATTTGGGGTTATGAGTAAGGATAAATGGGGGGATGGAAATATCAAATAAAGGGGGGTTAGTGTGGGGGTTATCTGTCATAAATATAAAACTTTTATGAGCAGTATTGATGGTTATATAATATTCTATAAAATAAATGATTAAGTGTTATTAATATGATAACAACATAAACCAATAAAAAACATTGGCCTCTAACCTTATTTCTATTTTTTGGTACAGAATTTATAAAATTATGTGTTTTGTTTGAACATATGATTTGATGTGTGATTGGTTTCACCATCAATCAATATTGTGATTCATTTTACAGTGTAAAGCAATAATTGGAATCATTTATGGACTTTGAGAATTTATTTATTAGTTGAAAAAAAACGTGAGGATCAAAATTACATTTTCCATAAACTCACAAAGCCATAAAAATGTGTTTCTCCCCTATTTTAATCTCTTAATCCATAATTAATACTAATATTTAAACCTTCCACTCATCAGGTTATTGTGGGTGTGGGAGGGAGGGAGAGAGACTGGTCGCAGCCAGGGAGATCCCTTCACTCCCTAATCCATCCTCCCGCCGGCAGCGGGAGAAGCGACTACAACTATAGCGGTAGGGGTTGGCCCGCTGCGGGACGGCTGAGGGGGACTAGCATCTCAGCTTTCCCGGGCTGCATTTGAATAGGGTCGGGCCAGTCCGGGCACCCTCCCACGGCAGCACCGCTGCGTGGGCGATGAGAAGCAGCAGCAGACCCACACAGAGAAGACACTTCTGCCGCCCCTACCTCAGCATCTCCACCGCACCACCCATTCTCCGATCCCATCCCATAAATTCATCTCTATTTATATTGGGTGAGCCGCGGCCCAACATGACCCGTTGTGTTTCATCTAATTATAGCTGGGATATTATTTAGGAAAAACGCTTAATTGTATGGCCATATTTAGCCATTTGGGTTGACGGTCAATTCATTCGGACGCAAATTCATTAAATCCGAAGGACCATAGTAATTATTAGATTATATGTTATATAGTTTTTAAAAATATTTCTGTCATGTATTTAAATAAAATGAGAATATTTTTATGTATGTACATTTGTATTTTATTCAACACAATATATGAGATTGTATGTATGTATATTTGTTTTTTATTGTTTAAATTTTTAGTAGTTTTCTTTTAATTGTGTGGATTGTTTTTAAACCGGTGAACACCTATTTTGTTAATTCACACGGAAAAAAATTTCAATAAAAATATTTTTAATTGTATTAGAAAAATAGAACATATGATTTGGACATTTGTTTTAGTATTTTTTTAAGAGTTTCGTTTTTTATTTCCTTTGCCTTAATTGTTTTTAAAACGAATGAGAATTGTACATTGATGACTCTATACATTAATTTTCCATTATTTATGCCTCAACCATTCATAAATATTGATAATTCATTAATTATTACTCACAAAAAAAATATGACAAAATTGGACATATTGAAATAAAATTGAGTTCTCTAATGTGTTGGTATTTTGATCATATTTTCCAATATACAATTCCAAATTGAATGATTCTTGTTGTGTTGCATTCTTATGAGATTGGCCCCAAATGTACACATGAATATGGCTTTCTTCAAACATTTTTATGGATTTGGTGGACGTTAAAATCCATCTCTTCAAAATGTGATATCAATACAAGAAAAAAATGTATAACAGCTGTTTTGTTGCGGCGGATTTTAAAACATCCACTGAATGTTTAATTTTTATTTTTTTGAGACAGTTTATTAAAAAACACAATCATTTAGTGGTGGTATGTTGGTGATGATTTCTTATATAGCGTCGTTTCATTTCACAGCGGTTTAAACCCTTGTTAAATAATTAGTTGGGATTTTTTTAGTTTTTTTTATTTTTTTAAGTGATTTTTATTTTTTTAATTTATAATTCTATAAAATATTTAATTATTTGTTTATTTTCCTATTGTAATTTATTATTTTTTATTATTTTTGTTTATCATTATAATTTCTAATTTATTATTTTTTATTTAAAAAATTAAATAACTACAAATTATTAATTATATATATATATATATTTGTCTTTATTTATATATATTTATGGTTTTATGTGGGCGTGTATATATATAATATACAGAGAGAGAAAGAGAGAATAAGAGGGAGAGAAAGACATATATATATATATATATAATTACATGAATATGTATATTTTTATATTATTAATTCATCCTTATTCACTGTTTTATTATTTATTATTTACTATTTATTATTCAGTAATAATTAATAATTAATAATTAATTAATTTAATAATTATTTTGTGTGGATTTTTTTTGAGCTTGTTCTTTCAAGGCTATGGAAATTTGGTGATTTGATTGCACGATTGTCGGATGCTTGGGGTTTCAACAATTGTAATTTTGTCTCAATGGGTCATGGATTCTTTCAAATAACATTCCACTCAGAATATCTTAAAATGAAGGCTTTGGGGGCTTGGTTCAATTTATCTTAAGCCTGACATTTTTCACATCTGCGATTGGGACAGATGCATCAATCCTTTGGAGGTGAGTAACTCATTGGTAAAATTATAGGTCAATGTTTATGGGTTAAATTGGATTATTTGGCATCCAATGATCTTATATGTTATCTCAATGTCAATTGGTGTTCCTATAAAAATTGACAGAGAAACAGAACTAGTCAGATTTGGGCATTACACCTATTTCCTTGTGGAAGTAGACCTATCTGCTACTTTGGTTGATAGAGTTATTTTATCTGACTTGGATGAAATTGAAATTATCATTTAATATGAAAATATACCACAGGATTGTATGGAATTCAAGACTATTGGTCATGACATTCCCAACTGCCAAAGAGCTCCTCCTTGTGCCTTCTACCTGGCTCGTGGACATGATGAGAGTTCATGTAATACGAAGTCCAAACAACTGAAGTTTTCTTCTCAAGGACCAAATTATGGTCAAGGAAAATCGCAAGGTGGAGGAATGCCTCAATTAAATTTGGATGGGATAGATGCAAGCGAGGAGTCGTATGGCATCCCGCCTTTTTATTACATAAATTTTCATTACATTTTACATATAGAGGATCTTTAAAGTCTAGTGTCTTGGAAATCAAGAACATAATACATGAAAAAAACAAAAAACATCCTTTTAATACACTTGTTAGGATTCATCATAGGTTCCTCCTAAGTACAATTACTGAATCTCATAACCAGAAGACATACATCAAAAGAATGGGTGAGCAAAAGGCCCAGTAAGGAAAGCAAGGGAATCGATTTACTTGTGAAATCAATAAGAACTTGATAAAAACATAAAAACATGATCAATGGACATAAAGGAATTTCGTAATGAAAATAAATTGAACCATAACATGAATATGTGGCCACAACATTTAATTTAGACATTCATGAACATATCACCAAGGTTCATCCCCAAGGTGTCATTAAATTACCAAGGTTATTCACCAAAGTATCATGAAACTTGTCATATCTAGAGATTAAATTCTTTACCCTATGCATTGGAGAACTATCAAGGAACATCCTTAATATGTATTTACATTCATTTTATCCACATATATCATAATCAAACATTTCATAAAGAACCCATAGAGAACAAAATAAATGAGTTTCATTTCAAAATTGTGGCGTTTTAATAGTTCTTAAAAATAAGATCATTATGTCAATTATAACCCATGGAAAGGGAGTGAGGGTTATATTTATGTCAATTACAGAATCAAATATATCATTTTATGTATATTTATGAACACCCATAGAAATGAGATAGGTCTGGGTATTTAAACGGTAATTTCTTGAGAGAAATATAGAGGAATTTGGAGATAAACATTCTGCAGCATAACGACTATATAACATCTTTTTAGAAAACATTAAAAAGAGCAGGGACAGGGGTCACCCAATCATAAATAACTCATAATACAGTATGGGTACATAATAACAAGAAATAATATCATGGTATGGATATGTGAAGGAAATACCATATGAAAATGAAACTCAAAGGAAAAGAGAAGACGTGATTTCTTTTACGAAAATTCAGCAGCCTAACAACGTCACTTAAAGATTCGGAAAATCATTTTACGAGAGTGGAAAGGGTCTCTTATCATTTGGACATGAAATTTACAATAGTAAAGATATAGAATAACAATCCCCCACATAATAAAAAGGAACTATAAGACATAACATAAAGGAAGTCATGGCTTAAAAGAGGAGGGTGAAAGGTTCCCTTACCTAAAAGAGTATCTTCGAAAGACTGAAAGTCGGGACCTTGGGAGGATTTAAGAAACATTGGGAGGACTCATTGGGAGGTAAAAAGACCATAACATAATTTAGGAGGATTTTGGAATTAAATTGATGAGGGAATGACTTGGTATTTATAAGAAAATTGAGGTAATAAATTATCAATTTCCAAGGGACACCTCATCGGTGGTATTTGCAAAACCATGTTCTTTCCCATGGTATTTCCCCTGTTATTGGCCACATAGAACACCTCATTAAATATCTCACTATTAATAATTTGAGAAAAATTATTACATCATTAATGATGTCATTAAACACCCAAAACTCAAAACTGTATTTTTACTATTCACCGAAAATTCAACTATTTCAGAAAAATCCCAAACATTATCTCTAACATAATATTGATGCTCTGAATTAAAAAATGAACTCCATTTTATGAAAGTAATTTTCTACATATCTTTAATTTATATTTTAAATAAAAAAATTATTTATTCCAAAAATACAACTTTAAAACTATAACTCGTTTTATAACACCTTAAGAAAGAAATGAAGGTCCCCTAAAATTATCGTATAACCATAAGACAATAAACTATAAATTTACGATTAAATTTTATGAAAATAAATTTTCATTTTAAATTATTTAATTATTTATAAAATTTTAAATGAAATATTTATGACATAAAAAAATACCAAAACTTAAACTATGGTCAATGTTTCACTTTTAAGATGTCCAAAATGTATTTATACCTTCATGTTTGATGATTCAATTTTTTGGTCGATTTATTATTCATTACTATTCATACGGGTATGTTACTATTAATACATTACTATTCACTAAAAATTAATTTTTTCTTATTAGACTCCAAGTTTCTTACTTAATACAACCGTAAAAGACCTTTTTTGGAAAATCAATTCACATTATTAATTATTTAAAGAATAGAAAAATATTTTCAAATACACATTTTTTATTAAATTCATCAATAATTTACATCCTATATTTATCCAGACATTTGAAATTCACAAATTTTACCATAATA
Source organism: Viscum album (assembly GCA_963277665.1). Taxonomy (NCBI): domain Eukaryota; kingdom Viridiplantae; phylum Streptophyta; class Magnoliopsida; order Santalales; family Viscaceae; genus Viscum; species Viscum album. The sequence goes on along the minus strand of OY728150.1, from coordinate 1,739,871,058 downwards.
ATAAGTAAAAAATTTATTTATACAAAAGTATTACAGAAAGTAACTAAGGCTTCGTTACAGAGCCCCTTATAAAACCTGCATAGGACCTAAGTGTAAAGTGTGCTATGGTGTTAGAATCTTAGTGTGGCTCGGACTACATTGCCCGAGTGGTGATTTCTATCAGCTTGAGCTTCTCCCTTAGGTGATTCCATTCAAGCTTCACATGTTGAATTTTGGATTGGGCTTGGTCCAGAGTGAATCCTAGTGATGCTACCTCACTCCCAAGCTCTGACAGATGGGCTTCATATGGCCCGAGTCTACTAGAAGATGCCATCGACTCTTCTTTCTGTATTAATTATCCAATATCATTTGAATTTATAAACAATAATTGTAACATTAAGAATTTAGTTTCCAATAGTCATATAATAGTCAAAAACCAATGGAATCACTTCATTAATTAAAGGATATAGTTCTTGTGGAGTATAAAATAAAATAACACACAAATTCAGGAAATAATTATTATTCAAAAGTTTAGTTCGTTACATTCTTTCCCCTTTAAGAAATTTCATCCCTGAAATTTTAACTCGTACCCTCATAAGAGAAAAGGTGTGGGTACTTCTGCCTCATAAACTACTCTGGTCCCCACGTGGCTTCTTCACATTTGTGGTTCCTCCACAACACCTAAACCAGGTGAGTAGTCTTTCTGTGTAGAACCTTGTCTCTACGATCTACGATCTCCACCGGATTCTCCTCATAAGAGAGGTCAAGTTCTAATTATACCACCTCTGTATTTAGTACATGTGAAGGGTAAGGTATGTACTTCTTCAAGATGGATACGTGGAAGACATTATGAACTTGTGCTAGATTTGGAAGAAGTTCAAGACGATAAGCCACTGCTCCTACGCGATCAAGGATTTTGTAGGGTCCAATGTGCCTAGATGTGAGCTTCACTTTCTTCCCAAACCTCATGAATCTCTTACAAGGTGAAATTTGAAGAAATACTTTATCACCAACATCAAAATCTATGTCCCTTAGACGGTTGTCGGTATATCTCTTCTCCCAAATTTGAGTAGCCTTAATGTGTTGCTGGATGGTATGGACTTTTTTGTCATCTCTTGTACAATATTAGTCCCAAGAAGCTGTCTCTCACCAGCTTCATCCCAACAAGTAGGAGATCTACATTGCTTCCCATATAAAGCTTCATTGGGTGCCATTTTAATGCTCGAGTGGAAGCTGTTGTTGTAAGAGAACTCAACTAAAGCGAGATGTTGATATTATCCACCTTTAAATTTCATTGAGAATGTTCTCAGCATATCCTTGAGTGTTTTAATAGTCCTTTCAGATTGGCCATTAGTTTGGGGGTGATGGGCCGTACTGAAATTTAATTCAGTGCTTAGAGCATGTTGAAGAGTTCTCTAGAATTTTGATGTGAACCTTGAGTCACGATCAGATATGATAGAAAGTGGAACTCCATGCAGCCTTAACACTTCATGTAAATTATAGAAAGTTGATCGAGAGATAAATCTTCCCTAATGGAGATAAAATGGGCTGTCTTGGTGAGATGGTCCACAATAACCCATATCGCATTATTTCCTTTAGAAGTTCTCAGGAGTCCAGTGACAAAATCTATAATGATATTGTCCCACTTCCATGCTGGTATGGGTAGTGGTTGCAATACCGCTTTAGGAATTTGTCTCTCCGCCATCAATTGCTGACATACCAGGCACCTTGAAGTGTTGTCAACAATCTCCTTTTTCATATTATCCTGCCAATAATGACCACGAAGGTCCCTATACATTTTTGTGCTTCCATGATATATAGAGAAAGTAGAACTATGAGCTTCATCCATCAGATCCTTCTTTTTTTCTCTAATAGATGGGACACATAGTCTTGTATGGAATATTAGTACACCTTCTTGATCAATATTGAACTCAAGAAACTTCTCATTCTTTACAGCCTCAAACTTCTTCTATAAAAAAGGTTCTTCTTTCTGAGCTTTCTTGATCTTCTCTAGTAATGATGGTTGAGAAATTTTTTGTGATAGGGTTGATGATGTCCCTTCCCTTATAATTCCCATGTCCAGTTTTACTAGTTAATTGATCAAATGATCTCTTTCAATCCTCATCATTGAATGAACAACTGGGTCTTTCCTGCTTAATGCATCAACAACTTTGTTTTCTCTTTCGGGATGATAATTAATTGAAAAATCATAGAATTTTAGAAGATTCAACCATCTCCTTTGTCTCATTTTCTATTACTTTTGAGTGAAAATATACTTCTAACATTTATGGTATGCGTATATATAACATTTCTCCCCATAAAGATAGTGCATCCATATATTCAAAGCAAAAAAAAACTGCAGCCAGCTCCAGATCATGCATTGGACAGTTCTGCTCATGATTCTTCAACTGTCAAGATGCATAATCAATGACTTTGTCATTTTTCATGAGGACGCACCCAATCCCTTTCATAGACACATCGCTATAAATAATGAATCTTTCTCTACTTGGGGGCAGAGTCAACATGGGTTTAGTGACCAATCTCTTCTTCAGCTCTTTGAAACTTTACTCAGGCTCTTTTGTCCAGATGAACTTGACCCCTTTTCGAGTTAACTTGTTTAATGGATTAGAAAGTCATGAAAAGTTTTTCACAAACCTCATATAATATCCCTATAACCCAAAGAAACTACGAATCTCAGTTATTTTTGTAGGCTGAGGCCACTCCTCTACAACTTTTGTCTTTCCAGGGTCAATTGTGATTCCTTTATTGGTAATAATGTGCCCCAAGAAAGAAACTTGTTGTAACCAGAATTCACATTTATTGAACTTTCCAAAAATCCTCTCCTTCTGTAGAGTTTTCAAAATAACTCTTAGATAATCCTCATGCTCCTCGCGACTTTTGGAGTATATCAGAATATCATCAATAAAAAATACCAAAAAGTTATCAAGGTAGTTCTTAAAGACTCTATTCACAATATCCATAAAAATAGCAGGTGCATTAGTCAGTCCGAAGGGAATAACAACAAACTCATAATGACCATATCTTGATCGAAAAGAATTTTTTGGAATATTTATTTCTTCACCCTTAATTGATGATAACAAGATCAATAATCAATCATTGATAAGAATTGTGCCCCATGAAGTTGGTCAAAGAAGTCATCAATTCTTGAAAGAGGGTATTTGTTCTTTACTATGATCCCATTTAGAACTCTATAATCAAGGCATAGTGGCATCAATCCATCCTTCTTCTTCACAAAGAGAATAGGTGGTCCCCAAGGAGACACACTCGATCAGATAAACCCCTTCTCCGAAAGATCTTGGAGTTGATTCTTAAATTCCTCCAGCTCCACATTTTTCATCCTATATGGGGGCTTTGATATTGGATGAGATCCAGGTATGAGTTTAATAGGGAACTCTACCTCTCTTTCTGGGGGAGGTCTAGGAAACTCCTCATAAAATACGTCAACGCATTCCTGGATGATGGGGACATTTTCTATCCTCAAACTCTCATTTCCTTCTTCTCATTCACTGATCAAATCCATAAATAAGGATACAGGAGGTTCTTCTCGACAAATATCATGTTGAGATATCTCTCCTTGGAATATTACTGTAGGTTTTCCATTCATGACTACTTGTATTTTCTTACTTCTACATTTGATCTTAGCATTATACTTTGAGAGCAAGTCTATCCCTAGTATAATGTCAAATTCCATCATGGGAATGACTACTATATTTATGATAAGATTGTGCTTTCCAAATTAAATACTGGAGTTTCTAAATATTGATGATGCTTGGATAATCCCACTAGGGGTCTTTAATGATAAGTCTACTTTTATCAAATCGGGGGTTGATTCTAAATTCTTTGAAAATGTGGAGGGAATAAAGTAATGTGTAGAACCAATATCAAACAAAGTACATGCTAGCTTTGAAAAAACAAAATGAGTACTTTCTACCTCATCATTCAGAGCATCAAATTCATCTCTCGTGATAGAAAAAGCATGACCTTGATCTCTTGGCCTTTGCTGAGGCTGATGGTGGTTCCCCTCTACTGCCCTTGGATTTGGACAATGATTGCAAAAGTGAACATGTTTTCCACACTTCAAGCACTGAACATCTCGTAGGGATGGCACAATATTCCCCATTTCATTAGTGTTTAGAAGGTGGGGTTTCACCTCACTATGACAATTCCTCGCTATATGGCCTTCTCTTCCACATTGGTAGCATTTCTCGCTCCCAATCAGGCAGTTCCCCGAATGCTTATTTCCACATTTATTACACGTGGGATGTTGGAATTGCTTGCCTCCTCTTCTCTGATCAAATGTATTCCCTAAGTTGGGATCCATTGATCTCTTTATGTCATTGGATTTATGAGACCAATGTGTCTCACCAAACTCCATATCGACCTTCATCGCACTCCGAACGATCTCCTCACAGCTATCATAGTCTCAGTTGGATAGATTATTCCGCAGATGAGATCTCAGTCCACCGAAGAATATATCAACCTTACCATTTGGATCCATGAAAAAGCTAGAGTTGTAACATGAAATCCTTGTGAAGTTCATCTTGTAGCTTCCCACATATTCATTCTTTTTCTGCTTTAGATCGAGAAACTTCTTCTCCATTATAGTTCTCATCGATCGAGGGAAATACTTGTCGAAGAATATCCCTAGGAACTCTTTCCACTGTATAGCTTCAACTTCCACTCTTGGCCTTGTGTTTTGTATTAGTTCCCACCACTAATCAGCTTCTCCCTTTATGCGATAGACAGCTAGGGTAACATTCTCTTGCTCAGAACATCGAAGCATAGGAAAAAATCTTCTCGATAGAGCAGATCCACTATTCAGTAATCAATGGGTCAATAGATCCACTAGAGGTTGGTGGTCGTTGACGCATAAATGATTCAAAAGAATTTTTTTCCCTTCATGGTGAGATCGGTCTCTCAGCTTCATTCAAGTTATTTTTCATAACATGATTCTGTTGGTTCATCATTCACAAGAAATTTTCCATTCCTGCTTCCATCGGAGGGTCGTTAGTGCATGGTCCATTGAGGTCACCTTTTGAAGGGTTCCTCCTCTTTCCCTACATTTTATAAAAAAAATAAAACCTTAGTGAGAAACTTATATCATTTATGAAAATTTTAACTATAATGTATTTTATGTCTTAAATCTTCTTTAAACAATTACATTTCTCTTTAAATCCTTCATAATGATTCCTAAAAACCTTATGATTAACCCAACATATCTCCCGGTAGTGTCGAAACAAATAGTGCAGCAAGACCCGTTGTCATGTACCAGGATTCCTCGTGTCAAGCCAAAAACTCCTTGTCAGAGTTTTCACTCCTAGGTACCTCTATGTCAGAGCCGCCTCTACCTTCTCATATCCAGACAGGGATGTATTTTTTTTATAAACCACTTACTCAATACTCACCAAAATACCAAAATGTTTTCCTATATTTATACTTTTCTATAGGATTCTTCCTAATGTTTTAATAGCCTAATTTCCATAAATAACTAAACTGTCCTTTGATACCAACTATGGCATCCTACTTTTTTATTACATAACTTTTCATTACGTTTTTCATACAGAGGATCTTTAATGTCTAGTGTCTTGGAAATCAGGAACATAATACATGAAAAAAACATAAAGAATACTTCTAATACACTTTTAAGGATTCATCATAGGTTCATCCTAAGTAAAATTACTACATCTCATAACCTGGAGACATACATCAATGGAAAGGGTGAGCAGAAGGACCAGTAAGGAAATCAAGGAAATCAGTTTACTTCTGAAATTAATAAGAACTTGATAAAAACATAAATACCTGAGAAATGTACATAGAGGCATTTCATAATGAAAAAAACTTGAACCATTACATGAATATGTGGCTAAAACTTTTAATTTAGACATTCATGAACATATCACCAAGGATCATCCCCAAGGTGTCATATTTGTTTTTTGGTTATTCACCAAGGTATCGTGAAACTTGTCATCTCTAGAGATTAAATTCTTTACCCAATGAATTGGAGTTCTATCATGGCTCACCCTTAATATGTATTTACTTTAGTGTGAGCCACATAGATCATAATAAATCATTTCATAAATAACCCATATAGAACAAAAGAAATGGGTTTCATTTCAAAATTGTGACGTTTTAAGAGTTATTAAAAATAAGATCATTATGTTATTTATTAACCATAGAAAGAGAGTGAGGGTTATATGTATGTCAATTCCTGAATCAAATATATCATTTGATATATATTTATGAACACCCATAGAAATTAAATAGGTCTGGGTATTCACAAGATAATTTCTTGAGAGAAAGAGAGAAGAAATTCGAGATGAAAATTCTACAGCGTAACATCTAGATATCATCTTTTTAGAAAACATTAAAAAGAGAGGGGACAAGGATAAACCACTCATAAAAAACTCATAATACATTATGGGAACAAAATAACAAGAAATAAGATCATGGTATGGATATTTGAATGAAATTATATATGAAAATGAAACTCTAAGGAAAAGTGAAAATGTGATTTATTTTACGAAAATTCGGCAGCCTAATGATGTCAGTGAAAGATTTAGAAAATCATTTTATGAGAGAGGAAAGGGTCTATTATCATTTGGAAATGAAATGGATAGTAGTAAAGATATATAATAACAATCCCCCACATAATAAAATAGCACTATAAAACATAACATAAATGATGTCATGACTTAAAAGAGGAGGGTGATAGGTTCCCTTACCATGAAGAGTAACTTCGAAATCTTGAAGGTCAAGACCTTGGGAGGCTTGAGGGCGCCTTGGGAGGACACTTTGTTAGGTAGAAAGACTAGAACTTCATTTAGGAGGATTTTGGAATGAAATGGATGAAGGAATGACTTGGTATTTATTGGAAAAGTGAGGCAATAAATTATTAATTTCCAAGGGACACCTCATTGGTGGTATTTTTCAAAACCATGTGCTTGCCTGATAATTGAAAGCACCCTAACTAGGGTTGGTGAAGAACTTTGAACTATGGTTCGATTCTAACCAAGATTATGGAAGGCTATACCGACTTAATATTTCTTTTGAGGGATTTTATCCTTATACGTAAATTGCCATTTTATTATCTTTGATTACATGCTTGTTAATATTAAGTGAGATATACATCAGTGATTAACCATGTAAAGATAATATTTATTCATAAGCTGGTATTATTTTAGTTCCATCTTGCATGCTTGTTTAATTCATTAATTTTGTGATCATTACAACACACACACAATAAATAAACCATGAAACTGATAGAAATAAAATAAATGTCATGATCATGAACATTGTTCTATTGGTTAGTTTATCTAGCGGTTGATAAACTAACCCAAGACCTAGGGGAGAAACACCTTGAACCTTTTGGGTTCATGTTTACAGTTTTCCACCTGTCCACCTTTGTATCTCCTTGGATTGGTTTCACCTTGGCTTCTAACTTGAGTCGCCTCCACTAGCTTGGGAGATCCATCCATTACATATGCATTTATCTCACATGCAGGTGAGGGGTAAAAGGAGTATTTACATAAAATAATCCTTCGGTGCACAGTCCTTTCGTATTAATAAGGAGATGGCCTCCATGACAACAAATTTAGTTTAAATAAATATTAAAAGAAACCATTCACATAAAAAGGTCTTGGTCTAGCTCATGATCATCCATACATGCAACGATATTTATGCATAAATAAAACTAGCATTAAATTATTTAATATTTATTTTTAAAGATAAATCACGCTCGAATAAATTAATTATCTTCAATTAATCAATCCTTTTATCTTAAACCCTTTTATTAATTTCCTTGAGATTCTCATTCATCATAATTTTAAATAAATTAAAATTTTCCTTGTACGTAACGTGTACCTTGGAGGCAACCTGGTGAATTCCCATTAATTACATAGATGTTAAATTAAACACATATATATAAAACACCGATCACGTGTTGTGTCTTAGCTTTATTCCTACACCATGGTACATGTCTCAAGTGTTTGTATAATATAATAATTAATTTTAATAAATCTGCATAATTTGGATGAGTACACGACATGTAGTTCTAACTACACGGCGTGTAATTTTCTGCACTGTCCATCCTAAGTACACACCTGGGGACATGTCGTGTTAATGTACTTCGGAAATTTTCCGAGTACATGGTGTGTTCAGTGGGACACACGCTGTGTAGATTCCATTGTACACGGTTTCCAGCTGGGAAAACCTTGTACGGGGTACACGGTCTAACCCTAACCTGAAGGGACTACATGCCACAGTGTGTAATCTGGAAAACATGTGCCACATGTTCCTGGTCAACACATAGTGTCATAAATGAATTAGATATGATCAATACACAACCTTATTTGGCGGACCAGTCTGATGCATAAACCTAGAATACATGGCCTGTACTTCTGAATACACAACGTGTATTATCATGTTGTATGACCAGGAACTTTTGGCTCCTCTGGATCAGATCCTCTATTTTATTTTAATAAAAAATTAAAAGAAAAGGTCCTTTCGGTATGGTGAACGAGAAACGATAGAGGAGGAACAGATCTTGAGATTTAGATTTAAAGAATTATTAACTTGAATTGAAACAACTAAATTATTAAATTCGTAAATCACCAATGAAAAACTAAATAATTATAATCAATGATATGACCACTCTGATACCACTTGTAGGTTCCGGGCACAGTGGAAGTGTGTTGGAGGGTTTGCCCAACTTTAATTTTAGTGTCAACAATGATCAATTCGAGATCTGTCATGATGTAAAATTCCAGATATTCAGAATAGAATGAAGAACAAAAAATAAAAGAGGGAGTCCCGAAACCATAGAGATAGGATCATCATATATTGGTTATAATTAATTTAATTAATTGACAAGAATTACCTTGATGGAATTCTTTCTTCGTTGATGTATCCTTTCACTATATGGTGTGATCCGTCGTTGCATCGTAGTATCCAAGTGTGTGATTCCTCTAGCGGTGATCCACACGTACTCCATGTATCTCTGGACATCGCCAAAGGGATCTCCGGGTTCTAGTGTGGAAGAACCTTCACTTGTGATGTCTGCCTTCGATCTCATTGATCCGGTGGTGGTGGATCTCTCTCGGTCTTGAGAGAGTTATTGGAGGAAGGAGTTCTTTCAGCCTTGAGAGATCTCTCTAGAATTTTTATGCACAACAATTGGGGAAAAGTGTTGGGGTTGGGAGGATATTTATAATCAGTTTTGAGTTTATAGAGTTATGAAAATAAATAAACCTGTTATGCATTTTATTTATTTCATTAACTCTTATTGAAAACCCCCATGTCAAATTATTAATTCCTTGACATGCGCCCACACTGAATATAATAAATATCATTTAATAAAAATAATATTATATCCTCAAAATCCAAACTGGAAAAACTACACGGTGTGTAATTATTAATGCATAGAGTGTACTCGTTTTCCATAAAACTACACGGCGTGTATATTTAATATACACGGCGTGTACTTTTATTTTCCATTTTTCTTTATTTCCTCCACCACATTTATTAGAACTTGAGTAATGGCTATTTATTTCTTAAATAAACGTAACTGCATTACTCACTAATAAATATATCATTTCTCCCACAATATATTCTCTCGAATAACTAGTGTTGAAATAAATATGATTAGGCATCCCTAAATAATTATTAAACCACAGTCGGGAATAATCTATGTTTAACTTTTTAAATTAATATTTAACTGAGATACATGGACACACATAGTGTCTGACCCTCTAGGTCTCTATCTCGTTGGAATTAGGTGGGCTTGCCTAAAGTCCAAGATTACTATCTAGAAACAGGTCAAGGAACCCAAGAGAAAGAATTTGACTCCACATTGATGTGTCACCTCATACGAACGCTTACCGTGTAATATAATCCCTTTGTCTCGATATCTCTAATCAAGTGGGTTTCATGCTAGTGCCATCAACCCATGTGATCGATTATTCATTCTTTGACTTTCTAGAATTGAACATACCCATTCCTTACCATGGCCATGGATTTACTTAGGCTATATAAATTCCATCAAAGGGATTGAGATATCTACTTTCGTTATGGAACATAAGGGACAAATCCTTTCTCGCATTATCTATCAATGCAGTATTACTCATGACGCACCCAACGTATCCTACCTTTCTGCGAACATTGTGTCATCACAGTTTTTGTCAATACATCTAAGTGCACGAGTTGTAATACCCATAAATAATAATATTAAAGTCTAAGGACCAATACACACATCCGCATATAGGAACATCCAATGACACTATGAAATGTGGATTTTATACTGGCAGGTCTCGTTCTCATAATATCCTCCTGGATATTACCAAGGGCACACACCATGAGAAGGTGCCTCAATGTTTTATGAGTCCTCACCCCTAATGGCCTGTATTATTTGTGTCCCTCAAATAACACTATCCGGCCATAGAACATATATTGAAGAACATTATTATGGCTCTTCCAGGTTCTCATTATAGTGGGGATCTGCTATGACCCTTTAATGAAACAACTGTCCTTGGGACATTATCACATGCATTGTCATGCAGATTAACAATAAAGATGTGATTAGATGTTTATTTAATGAATAAAGTACAATGTATTTGCTTCTAGGACACCAACTCCAACAATGGAAACCATATTTTTCATGTATAGACACTTTGTAAGGATGGTGGTTGAGATTGATCTTAACTCCACACTTATTGATAATTTTATTTTTTCTATACCAACTTATGACATTAATATAATGGTTGAGTATGAAAAATGCCCATAATTTTGTTATGTATGCAACTCCGTTGTCCATTTGAATCTAAATTATTATAGGAGGATTTGTAAATTATCTGGATCGAAGGGACACTCTTCCATGGATTTCACTGCTAAATCCAAACGGAAGCGGGATTTCAAATTTTTGCAACATGGGATGTCCTATACATTTTTTGAAACATAGTGTGAATCTAATTATAGCCAAAAATGACCATACTACATCAGGTTTAGAGGGAATAGTGCCAATGTTACGAGGCCAAGCCTCGGGAGCTAAGGCAGTTGTTGATCTTAAGCCGTAGGTAGGTGATTACTCTAACATTTCTAGAGATGGTGTGGGAACTAGATTAGATAATAATCATGAATACAATGTTATTAGTGTGTATGATGTTGGGAATGAGTAACCAGCTTACAGGATCACTAATGGTGTTTATGTGTGCGTGATTGAGCATGAAGCTACATCTGAACCTATTATTTTCGCGTAGTCAATAGACAAGGTTGTTGGTGTAGTTCCCAGTTGATCTCTTTAATCAAATGATGAGCAAGGTTTCTCTATGGTACTGTTGGATTTTTTATTTTAAGGGAATCATAGACATGATGATGGGATAAGGCAATATGTGGTTTAGATTGTAGATTTTCTTTAGGAGACTCATAATGTCTTCATCTCTTCAAGATTGTCTGGAATTTTTTTTAATATTTTGGATGATGAACGTGATAATGGAAAAAATATGGTTTTTCTAGACACCACTCATCTTTGATCTATGAGGTGCAGTGATCCAGTCTATTTTAATGATGTTTTTTTAAGTTTCAAGGAAAATATGGTCAGCAGTGGTGGTCTTTCTCTGGTTCCTCTAAAAAGAAGGCCATTGAAAGACTATTCTAGTCTACCTAGGAATGTATTTACCAGGTCATCCTTCTCTAAGGAATCAACGAACTAGCACACTCAGAAGTAGTAAAGGTCCAACGAGAGTATCCTTGGGATTGATAACCAAAAAAAATTACATTCAGAGTGGGAAACTGATGATTTTGATTATTATTATTATTATTATTATTGTTATTATTATTATTATTATTATTATTATATTTATGGTTATGGGAATTATCTAGATTTCCTAGACATGTAGTTTTATTTTCTGGATGAGGGATTGACTATTTGTATGACCACATCCACTCTTTCAACCCACTGAAGGTAGGTCGTTATTTGGTACAGTTTTGGGTAAATGTCTTTGGCTTAAACTATATTGTCTGGAACCCTAAAATTTTATATGATATTGCAATGTCCATTGGAGTGATAATTATATTGGATAAAGAAATTTAAATTTCTAGATTTGGGCATTATGCATGTTTCATGATTGAAGTTGATTTGGACTTTGTCCTGGTTGATAGTGTTATTCTCTCAACAGAAAAGGATGGTCTTGGTTCCAAAATTGAGTATGAAAAAATTTCAATATACAATTCAAAATACAAATATATTAGGCATGAAGTCCTAAAATGTAGTAGGAATGGTGGTGGCTCATATTTCAATGGGAGAATAACCGTGAAGCATGGTGTTGCAGGTGCATTGTAGTACAATACCCGGTCTAAGAAGAATGGACCTGGTCCTGTGTTGGATGGTATTGTTGGTAATGGAATTTCAGTTGGTCTAAATGGCGAAGCTAGCAGTAGATCACAGATTATGGCTGGAGGACCGTATCCTAGAAGGGATGATCTAAAAATGGTTTCCCAAGAATGTGACATGTGGATTGATCCAATTATGGATGGATGGATTCCTCCAATTATGGATGGTCCCTCGGGTGTGGAAAGGGGACCTTTGGAAGGAGGGGATGCATATAATGGATCTAGCATGTGGTCTTCCAAGTCCTGGGTTCAAATCGTTGATAGTGATACTATTGATGATATAACTAATGGGTCAGGTAATTTTCCCTTAGGTACGGGTCAGGGTTATGAGGAGTGGGAGGTGACCTCACAATATGGAAATTTTTCAGATGTTAATCTATTTCATTTAGACACAGGTGAGAAGGGGTGTGGTGATGATGTTGTTGATTCTAATGGTATGGAGCATATGGAAACTGAAATCCAAGCTGAAGTGGACAAGGAATTGATTCAAGAATAATTTTTTCACTTCCTCTTGTAGGAAGTGTAAAGCAAAGTTAGTTTTGGCCTCTCATCAACCTGAGAAGAATGCACTGAGTTTCCATGCCTCTTATCATGGACAATCCCCCTTTCCTATGTAGACCATGGAGAATATTTCTTAGTTGGAGAGGGATGACCAGGGAGGGGTCTAACATCCAGCTGAGACGTTAAAGTGGGGTTATCATCCAAAGAATCATTGTTTATGATGTTGTCATCATGTTTGTGCTGGTGAACGTGGGAGTGGCGTGTCCACCAGGTCTTCTTCCATATGGCTCACACTGCAGCAGTAAAAACTTAGGGAAAAGTATTATGTGTTATTCAGTCAAAGGAACTCATTGTCTGAATGGGAAACTGCTGACGACGATGATGACTCTAATCATGTATTGGGGAATGATACTATTATGGATTTGTATTTTTATTTTTTGGGAGATGGGCATGCCTTTGGAACCTGTCCATTTTCCTTTCCCATATATCTTTACTTTTTTAATAATTTTTCTAGGAGCAGGCTCACCTGTCTCCTAATCCATTTCACTATAAATATTATAAATATATTTATAAATATTATAAATATTATAAATATATTTATTATAATTTTATAATTATATGTTTATTTATAATTATAATTATAAATAAATATATTTTAAAAAATGATTTATTTATTTATTAATATATAAATATATATAATTATAAAATTATAATAAATCTATTTATTGTAATATTATAATTATTTAAATATATATAGTTAGTTGTATTAATAATTATAGATGAATATATTTAAAAATTGTTTATAAATAATTAAAATTTTATAATTATAAATAGAATAAATATATTTGTTATTTAAATATATTTATTATAATTTTATAAATATTTATTATAATATAAGTTCATTGGTATAACATGATTTAATCATGAGGGTTTCAATTTATAAATAATCATTCAAAATGAGGAATACATAACATATGCATATGTGTTATCAAAATATAGGTAATATTAACATTTGGAACGTCACTCACAATCATGTCCACAAATAAACTTTATAGTCATATAGCATCAATTATACTCTTGCGTCAATATATGAACATAAATAGCCGCAATCTTGTCCATGAATATCGTCATTATCTCATGATATATATTTATATATTGACCAAAATCATTAGAGATATATATTTATGTAAATATATATTTGTTTATTTATAATTATATTTATAAATAAATTTATTTAAAAATTATTTATATATAATTATAAATATATAATTATTAATATAGTAAATATATTTATAATTTAAAAATTTTATAATAATTTCATAATTATGTAAATATATATATATCTATTTTTTTTATAAACTTATAAATACTTTTTAAAACATTATATATATATATTTGAATTATTAAAAAATATATCATATAATATATCATATTTATATTAATTATAAACATGAGTTTTTTAAATTAATGTATACAAAAAAATATTTTTTTTAATATAAATATACTAATTTTATAAATATTAATAATATTTTTATTAAAATATTTTATCAGTGCTAATAATAGTGTTAAACGGACCTGATAAAATATACAATTTTCTCAACATTTTTTAGCACTGGTAAACGTGACATTTATCAGCACTTTTAGCTAGCACTGATGAAGCTGAGACTTTTATTATTGTTTTTGCACTGATAAAAGTCAGCATATCCCTTGCTCGAATATATGGTAGTTTAAGTAATTATTTATTTAACATATCAAGCTTGCATATACCAAACAGAAATTTAGCCAATATATACACTGGATGAGACAAATACACTGGAGGATATTTGAACCTCTTCCCTCTTGGTTATTCACTATAAAAATTACCACATCACCAATCAATTCATGTGGTAAGTAAACATAATTTAATATAATTATATATATATATACTGATAAATACATATAGATACTTATACATAAATAATAGTATTAAAGAATAATAATAATTAATAAAAACAAATAGTAAATAACAAATAAATACAAAATAAATAATACATAACGAAAAACAATTAATAAACTATAAATTATAAATTATAAATACTAAATTAATAATAAACACTAAATAAATACTAAATAAATTATAAATAAATGAAAAATAACAAATAAATAAATGATAAATAACCTATAATAATAAATCATACATTAATAATAAATAATCAATTAATATTTATTATTAAATGGAAAATGATAAATAATATTTAAGAATATAAAAAATATTAAATAAATAAATTTTAATTTAATAATAATTAAATAATAATGTAATAAAATATTATAATAAATAATAAATATGAATATATTAAATAATTAACAAATAAATCATTAATATTGAAAATTTAATAATAAATAGAAATCAATAAATAGAAATTGTAAATAATATATACACATATATATATATATATATTACATATAAATTTAATTAAATACAGTTATGTGTATCATATAAAAAATTATAAATATAAATAAATAGATATAAATGTGTATAAATACAAGCATAGTGACACACACACCACCAACAGACAAACTTATAAATATATATACAAACATAATATATAAAAATTTATATTATTGTATATAAATATACAAAAAAATGGATATAAATATCAATAAATATATATACATATAGTAAAATTTACATAAATTAATATAAAAACACACACATATATAATGGTATATTAATATATATATTTATATATATAAGCACAAGTAAATATTAATATCTTTATATATACTCCCACATAATATATAAAACAATATAAACATTAATGCGTATAAATAAAGACAAATGTGCATAAATAAATAAAAATATATATGCATAGAAAAAATTATATTTAATTTAAAATAAATATCAATATATAGATATATATAAATTATATATATATATACATAAAAGTATAGAAATACATACAAATATATATATATATATATATAATATAAAATAAATAACCAAAATAGGGAAAACCACAATAATTACAACATCAAATTAATAGAAATTTAAATTCGTGGAATAAAAGCACAGATGACCCAACAAGCATATGAATACACTCTTTAACAAATCTTAAATCACATAGAATGTTTTAAAACCATGATATCTGAAACAAAAAACTCAGTTTTGGAGGCCTTATGTGCCTTTTTTGACCTTGAAAAAATAATAACCATAAACCACCAAGATAAAAAGTTATAAAGATTGATTCTATTTGATATGTGGTAATTCTCAAATGAATACCCATATTAAAAGGTATGGTTTGATGTTTAAGATTAATTTTCAACGTCTCTTAAAACTTTAATTAAATTTATGCTATTAATTATTATCAAATTATTGTCTAATTTTATTGTAGTTCATTTCATAAGCTTCGATTTGATTGGTTGTTATTAATTATGAGTATAATTTTCTACTTATCCTAGAACTGATTTAACTTTCAAATAATTACTAACTAATAATTATAAGTAATTAATAACAAACAAATAATAATTATTTATAATATTAAATAATAATAAAAATATGTAAAGTATTAATAATAATTATTTATTAAATATTTAATATTTAACATGCCATTTGTTTAAGTAAGTAATGATTTTTAATAACAGATGCTAAAAAAATAAAAACTATTTTTGCTGGATATTTTGCCACAGTCTTGAAAATTGTCGCTAGAAACCACAACGAAATTCATTTTTTCTGGTAGTGATAAAATTATATGAATATACATAATTATTATAATAAATAAATGAAACAATATTCATGTAAATATATGGAAATCAATAAGAAAAATATAGCAATAACAGGTTGTGATGTGGTAATCAATGTTCACTTTGAACATGGAGGCCCCAGAGTGAGAAGGTGGAACGAGATTTGGGGTTCTAAGTAATGATAAATGGGGGGTGGAAAGCAAGAATAAAGGGGGTTAGTGGGGGGGGGGGGTTATCACTCATAAAGATAAAACGTTTATGAGAACTAGTGAGGGTCATATAATATTCTATAAAATTAATGACTAAGTGTTATTTATATGATAACAATATAAACAAATAAAAATCTTTGGCCTCTAACCATCTTTCTATTTTTTTGTACTTAATTTTTTAAATTATGTGTTTTGGTTGCAGATATGAATTGATGTGTGATTGATTTCACCATCAATCAATATTGGGATTCGTTTTATGGTGTAATGCAATAATTGGAATTATTTTGGGACTTTGAGAATTTATTTATCAGTTGAATAAAAACGTGAGGATCAAAATTACATTTTCCATAAACTCACAAAGCCATAAAAATGAGTTTCTCCCCTCTTTTAAGATCTTAAGACATACATAATACTAATATTTAAACCATCCACTATTCAGGTTATTGTGGGTGTGGGAGGGAGGGAGTGAGACTGGTCGCTGCCAGGGAGATCCCTTCACTCCCTGATCCATCCTCCTGCCAGCAGCGGGAGATGCGACTGTAGTCACGGGTGTTGCGGTTGGCCCGCTGCGGGACGGCGGAGGGGGGCTGGCAGCCCAGCTTTCCCGGACTGCATTTGAATAGCGTTGGGCCGGTCCTAGAACCCTCGCACGGTGACACCGATGCATCGGCGATGAGAAGCAGCAACAGACCCACACCGAGAAGACACTTCCGCCGCTCCTGCCTCAGCATCTCCGACGTGTCGCCCATCCTCCGATCCCATCCCATCAATTCCTCTCTATTTATATCAGGTGAGCAGCGGTCGTACATGACCCACCGTGATTCTTCTAAATATAGCTGGGAGATTATTTAGGAAAAACGCTCAACTGCGAGACCATATTTATCTATTTGCGTTGATGGTCAATTCCTTCTAATGCTAATTCATTAAATCTGAAGGACCACTTTAATTATTTCATTATATGTTATATATATATATATTTACATTAATTTATGTTTCCAAACAATTTGGTCAATAAATATATTGATGTGTGTGTATAATTGATGTGCATATGTTATGTATTCATAATGAATTAATGTTCATTTATACATTACACCATTATTATTATCATTTATGTAGTCCACATGTGATGACTCTTTTTTTACTATCTATATACTTTACTAAGTATGTGATTAATTTAAGTTATACCCATGAATCTATTATCATAAATACATAAAAAATTAAAATAAATAAATTTAAATAATAAATATATTTATTATATTTATAATTATAAATTTTTAATTATATATAAATACAATTTATATATATTTATTTATAATTATAATTATAAATATTTATATATATTTAAATAATTATAAAATTACAATAGATACATCTATTAAAATTATATATATATATATAAATGGAGGCATGTGTGAAAAGTTGATTATTGTGCCATGTATTGAATATAATATTGGTTGCAGAGATCAAGCAACATGTTCCGGTTCCCAAGATCAGGAGTACAATAAAATGGTACGTCAATAGGTGATGTGTAAAAATCCTTCGGGTGATAAAAGGTATTTGAGTGAATATTCTGGTGTGTTGTGCGACTGCTTCCACTACGACGTCAGGCACCACCCCAACACATCCAACATACAGTATCCTGAGGGTCTTTAGAGTGTCTCCAAGGTGATTTTTCCTGTGATAGGGGAATTGGTAGTTCCTTCTATTGGGGACAGTGGTTTGACTTTAGGGAAGAAAACCCAAGAAGGAGTAATAGAGTACTTTCCAAGAGAGTAGGTCGTCTTTGGGTTTCTTGGTGGATATATCCAAAGGTAGTGGCACACTTGTTGCTACGTTGGTTAGGACACAATTTTGTGGTGCGGAAAATCATGAAATGTTTAGTTGTAGTGAAACATCCACACAGGTGGCACCAATACGTGTTCTTGATGTCTCTCAACTCTATATTATGACAACTTCTTCTTATTCTCATATTACTACTCAGAAGACTTACATTTCACATAAAATTTCTAACCTAAACAAGGCTCTGGTCCCAATTTCCAATTCGTCAGGAACTCTTGACTTAGAAAAGGATGTTCCATTGGTTTATATTAATATTATAGAGGCTTTTAGAAATGTTTTGGGTCTTAATAATGGATCACATTCATTATATGGGACTCACAATTATAATATTATTTCACTTGATGAACCATCTAAGAAATTGGTGAATCAATCTGATACTGGGAGATCTGATCATTAAGATATGCGTGAAAAAGAGACCGAGAATTTTTCTACAGGTGAAGAACATGAACATTGGTAGGGATAAAATAATTGGAATTGTGTAAAACATTCATGGGGAAGAACTCCTCATAGGAGGGGTGGGAGGTGACTGAACCTTTCTCATGCTATAGATTTTTTTGACTTTTAGTGCCTTTTTTGAGACCATTGTTTTTGTTGTGGGATTCCTTTCCTTTCCCAATATCATCATCCTATTTGTAATTTCTTGTATTGAACAAAAGGGATTGGATATTTTTTTATTATCCCCAACCTTTTAAGAAAATGAAGGAGTTTTGCGAGGATGTCATCTAATCTTCCTATTATCGAAATGGGCATGATGCTGGTAGTTCACACTTTATCCAACGATGGGCTTTAACAATGATAGAAAAAAGCACTGATAAAATGGGGACTTTTATCAGTTCTCTCAAAAAATATTTGATAAACCTACCTTTAACAAAAGCTAGGATAAAATGATAATCTTTTTAAGCACTTTTTTCTAGTATTGATAAATGTCCCCCATTTATGAGCACTTTTTTAGCATTGAAAAAAGTGACACCTTTAGGAGTACTTTTGTTTAGCACTGATAAAGGTCATAGTGAGTAATTTAATTTATATATAATTATTTATATATTTTTAAATAATATTTATATTACATTAAGTATATATTTGTAATAATAATATATAAATGTGATTTATATAATGTTTTGATGCCTCCATGGTGATTAGGGAAGTGATTCTATGGATTTTTCATTTGATCCCTCATGTATTGATGTTTTTCTTCCAAATGGGGTCTATTATATCTAAAAATTTTTTGCTAGTAAGGAGGGGATTTTGTTCTATCATGATGGTATTGTGGTTTCTTTTCTCTATGAAATTGGATCAAGTTGTTCCTTCTTTCTATTTAAGGACACCATCGTCAGAGGCCTTCAATGAAAGGGTAAAATTACACACATGAAATTGGATCTTATTTTGATCTCAAACCACATACAGATAGGTAATAATTCCATTATTTCTCATTTTATTTTGTTGTGAGGTGCCACTCCTTTGAGAATTGGAGACCTGTAAGCATGTCTTTTATAAATTTAGGGTTTCAAGAATTGGAAATATGTCTCTTTAAGCCATTGTTTTTTTTCATTAACCATTTCCATATAGGGAATTAAAGATGAAATCAAGGGGCTTTGATACAATATTCTTAAATTTGTATGTTCCTCACAATCAGAAGTGGGATTGAAACTTCACCATATTGGATGTTTGTAATTCTTCTACTCAAGTGTTGGTCAAGGTGTACATGCTTAATTGGATTTTATGGCACCTGTGAATTTTGCACTATATTTCACTGGCCATTGGTATCCCAATTAAAATTTATTAATAAATGAAGTTATCATGATTTGGGAATCATGTACATTTTTTGGTTGAAGTGGATTTGAGCTCCATTTTGGTTGATAAAGGGTTTTTTTATATGATGATGGTGATTCTGAGTTGAGGATTGAGTATGAGAAAATTCCAAGGTTTTGTATGGATTGTAGAGAGCTTGGTCATGAAAAATATAATTATAAAAGATCCAGGACCCATTCCTTCTAATCATATAGAGCAAATGATGACAGTCAGTACTTCAAGAAGCATATAAATTAGAAATTAATTAGTGTTCAGAGTGGGATGTAGTAATACAAGGAAAATTTCCCTATAGAACCTATTTTAGATGTTGATCCTATGGCTGGTAGATAATATGATGAGGATTCCTCTCACTACATGAAGACAAATATTCAGGAACCTATAGTGTTTAGAAACTCTATTATTTAGATTTTTAATTCAAATGGGCTGAAGTGATCTAAACTATATATGAAATCAAGGGATGATATTATAGTTTAAGGTGAAAAAGATACAGATACTAGCTCCCTAAAAGGGATGAAGTTTCATGAGCCAGATTCCAATATTTTTAGGAATCCAAAAAAAGGTTTAGATAATTCTAATGCAACTTTATCTAGTCTTACAAAAACTTCTAAAATTCAGGATAATGTGTTGCAAGAGGCAAGAAAGAAATCCAAATTGCAAAAGGGTTCATCATCTGAGGATGATCTGATCTGGATTCCCTCACCATGGGTGGACATGGAAGCTAACGTCCATAGAATTCAACAAGCAATGAATGGTGGATCCAATGAGTAATCGATGGATGTTCTATCCATTGATGAAGTTACAGGGAAGGAACTAGATAATAAACAATTAGAGAATAAAAAATGATTACAACAAGGTCTCTCAAAGGTAAAAAAGGATTCCCTTTCTCCTTTCAAAATTAAAAATTTAAAGGCATCACTTGTGATCCAGTCTAATATCAGATTGTCTAGGGAAGGTATTGAGGGCCAACCCACTTCTTCCTCTTCACTTCCGGATAATAAAAAATATTCTAATTTTATTTTCAAGCATTCTAAATTTATTATCATACCTAATTATTCTAATTATTACGATTCAACTAGTCTCATAATTTTAGAATTACACCATTCGGGTGACTGTGATGTTCTAACTCATCCACCAAATGGGGCTCGAAAGGATAATTGTTCAATTAAGATCTTAGTCTATGTTTCCACTTATCACACTATTTAGGTGGGATTTATAAGTAGTGAAAAGTTTAATGGGACCCATGTTGGTGATATGGATGATCTTCCCTTGCTGGGTGGATCTGAAATGGGCATATTGAAGACTCATGTGTAGGTCGTCGACATGAAAAAGGCTATGATCCCCATCTCCAATACCATTGGGGTTATTGATTCAGCTAAGGAGGTTACTTTAGAGGGAGTTCTTATAGTTTTTTAGGAAATGAAAGATGTTTCTTTTGGGGGAAGTAAAAACTTAGTAGTGGCTGTGAAGCTTAGATCCAAACAACAAGATATGGGTGTAACATAAACCAGGGTATCATCTGCAAATGGAAAACATGAATCTTGTTAGAGTGATAAGACATGGGAACATGTATGGAATTTGTGGGGAAGACCCCCACATATGAGGGGTTGGTGGGGCCTGATCCTTTCTCATGCAATTGATTTTTTTTGACTTTTAGTGCCTTTTTTATATATTTTTTAAATGTGGGCTATTTTTCCAAGTATGGTCTCCTTCTGAGCATTGTACTTTATTATTTTAATAAAAGAGATGATTAATTTGTGGTACATCTCAAACCTTTTCAAAAAAATATATTTATATAACTTTTAATAAAAAATGAATCTTATTTTCTAATTTTTTGTATAAAAAAAATTATCAAATTTATAGTATTCAAAATGTTTAATAGTTTATTTATATGCATTACTTACAAAATGTGTATATAATTAAAATAAATATAGTATATTAATATTTTTTTTAAACAATTATATAATATACAAATGCATATATTTATATAAATATATATTTAAATTGATATTAAATAATTTAAAATATATGTGCATGTATAAATGTAATTATGTATGTGTATGTGTGCATATGTGTGTGTGTGTGTGTGAATAGATGGGTATGTTTACATATGTATGTTTTTATGTGTACATGAATGTGTGTGTTCAAGTCTGTTTATTGATTTAATATTGTTTATTCTTTTTTAATATCATTCTATTTTTAGTATTTTCTATATTTCTTTAAATTTAATATTTATTCATTTTTAATATAAATTTATTTTAATCTACTCATCATGAAAATATATGGGTGTTTGCGTTTGATTTAATTTAATTTGATTTAATTTAATTAAATTTAATTTACATTAATTATGAATATTTTTGTATAGTTAATAAAATTCATTATTTATATCTTTTTATTTATATAATTAATATAATCTATTTATTCATTTTTATTTATTTTTATATGTATAAAAATCACCTAAATATTATGAATCCACCTTTGATTTTTTGTAGTTTATTTATTTTTATTTGTTCATTTATTTTTATATATTCATTAATAATGTTAAAAATATATTTAATAATTCTGTAATATTTATTTATACATATTATTTTAGGTGCTTAGGGGTAAAATTATATAGATATAATTCTATAAACATATATAATTATATAAATATATTTATAACTATATACAAATATTAATGAATATATTAATGTATTATTATAACTATAAAAATATTTATTTATTTATTTAAATAATTATAAAATTATAATAAATATAATTATTATATTTATAATTATATATTTTTATATATTAATAAAAATAAATAATTATATAAAGATAAATAAATATAAATATTATATTGTCACGACCAGACCCAATGGGGCTCGAGCGGCGACTCCCCAAGCTCACCTCCAATAGGCCAGGGGCTGGCGACTAGCAACGAGTAGGCTATCACACACATGGAAGGCATTAGCCTAAGGTACCTGTACACACGCACCCACATACACCTCCATGAAAGAGTGCCGAGATATATAAAACTGAAAAGTAAAAATGCATGCATACACTATCCCACAACCAGAGTACAACAGATGTACAAAGGGTAAAACAAGGACCACCAAAAGAAAACTACAAAAGCATGTCCAACCTGCTCTGAAGAAGTGGAATGCTTCCACAAACACCCATCGGAAAGCTTCCTCAGCACCGCACCGGTAAACACCCTGGTCAGTCTCTCTCACTTAGCTCCGCCTGCTTCATGTCCTCCTGGGACTCCGTCGAAAGGTCTGTGGTCTGCACAAGACCCAAACATGTGCGGAAAAATCCCATGCAGGGGTGTGTATAAACATACTCAGTAGGCACCCCAAAAACTGAAAACAAAAGAGAGAAACTGAAAGGCAACAGTCCGCTCATCCCAGCCAGAGGGAACCCAGAAGGGAGAGAAACTCTATCTCGTGACCATCCTCGGCTAAACACAACTAGTCATCTCATCTCAGGTGTATGCCCATACATACACCTTGAACAATCTAGATATACTCAGCTCACGCAACAAGCCACCTGAGTTAATGACCTCAACATCAGCAATGGTTCACAACAAGGAGATCACACTCCACGATAACTGTCATCCTAGATGACACGTGCCCGGGAGATACACTCCATTGGGTCCCAAATAAACATCTCAGATGCTCACCCGAGAGACCACGCTCTTCGGATAACATCATTGAGGAAACATCGCTGAAACAACATAACCACCAAACTCCTCAGATAGGGGATTGCCGCTAGGGTCCACTAGGGGATACCAAAACCCACTCCGGTATACGTAGCTCACAGATAGGGGATCACTCCTAGGGTCCGCTGGGGGATACCATGACCCGATCTGGCATACGTAGTTCTCATAGATAGGGGATCACACCCAGGATCCACTGAGGGATACCACAACCCGAACTGGTGCTCGACAGAAGCACATCACTCAGATAGAGGATCATCGCCTATATAAAGGTTGTCACGACGATATCGGAACCCTATCTGGAATAACTCGCGATGTAGGGGATCGAACCGATGATGCCACAACCCTACCGAAGCCACATGCTAAGTAGGGGATCACATAACCAACAATACCGCAACCCTACTGACACCAAGCGCTGAGTAGGGGATCGTATAATCAATGATACTGCAACCCAACTATAAACCTCATGCTGAGTAGGGGATCGTATACCCGATGATGCCACAACCCTACTGAGCATGACCCACTACATAGGGGATCATATTCAGGATGATGCCACAAACCCTACGGGGTTAACCTGCTAGATAGGGGATCGCCGCCCGTGAATAAGCGGTCACAGTGATACTAAGAACCCGATCTAGGAAAAAGATGCTAGAGGATCCCGTTCTGGGCCCACCAGAGGGATGCCACAACTCTAATAGTTTAAAAATCCCATAAAGAGGATCAAAAACCTATAAGAAGGTTGTGATGCCACACGAACCCTCGTGGGAACAAACCAAGGGAGTACCCTCAACCACTGCTGGTCCAAAATGTCGCTAACCCGAGCGACCCACAACAACGCCACCATGCGCATCTCCAAGGCCAAAACTAAGGCCACCATCGCGATCTATGTGGAAAAACACGCTGGATAGGCTACTTACTCACCCAAAATGGAGCACCGGTGAAAAGGAACTATTCACCATAGCTAGCTCATGTGAGGCCCACACAAAAATCCCGAAACTCATCGATCGGATCATACCACAGTGATCCCCTTGGAAAAACAAGAGGAATCAACTAATCTCTCATCTGAAACGGACACCCGGTGAAAAATGTACTATTCAAAGAAGCCAGCTCAGGTGGGGCTCATGCCTTGATTCCGAATCTCATCGAATGGATCACACCATTGCGATCCTCTCGAAAAAACACACAGGATCGACTAATCATCCGCCAAAATCGTACTCCTGGTGCGAAAGATGCGTTTCTCCGCAAACGCCAAAACCCAGCCTCATGGGGCCCACACCCCAAACTGGGTCCCAACACCCGGAAACCTTCAAGAAAAATCCATCGTATCATCAAGGTCTCAACGCCACTGACGGAACGTCAATCAGACTCTCCGGGTAGAAGATACAACAACCTGAAGTCGAGTAATAATA
Organism: Viscum album; assembly: GCA_963277665.1. Taxonomy (NCBI): domain Eukaryota; kingdom Viridiplantae; phylum Streptophyta; class Magnoliopsida; order Santalales; family Viscaceae; genus Viscum; species Viscum album. The sequence continues at coordinate 1,739,845,493 of OY728150.1, read as the reverse complement.
AAATATCGTTACTTTATTCGACACTTCAAGCTCCCGAGCCAAGATCCCAAACCCTTAAACCCTCGAACCCACACCAGAGGGTTCGGGTCGTCGTCAGGGTCGTGTCTCCACAACGGGCATGCAAATCTGACTCCCGGTTTGCATGATACGGGGGTTTAAAGAACCCCTGGAAAAACCGGGCCGGACCACCCTCTGCCTCGCCGGAAACTACCGTGCCGCTGCCGGATTCTGCCGCACCGCCGCCGAATTCCGCCACACCGCCGTCGCACCATCACTGGATTCCTCCATGGCTTCCGCCTCTCATCGCCGGAAAACCAGGTTTTCACCGGAAAACTTCCGGGAGCACCCCGGTGCTCCAAATTCATATCCGAAACATGTTTCGAAAAGCCCAGGACCCGAACTATACAACCCTTATAAAATTTTGAAGAAAAACAACACAAAAATGGGATCCGGGATTTTAAAAATCAAACTGCCTACCTATTCACGGATCACCGATGCTTTAGATGCTGAACGTCACCCGCAACGCCCTGAAGCTGGATATGCCGACAAACGGCGCTGAAAATGGTCTCCTGGAGCTCGAATCGGCGAAGAACAGAGGAGTTGGGGTGGGTTCGTCGTACGTCCGCTGCGCGTGAGGGAGGAGGGAGGTAGGGATGAGTATTCCCTTTGTTTTTTTTAAACAAAAATATCCCCCATATCTGGTTCCCAACTCGCCTTCGCCCGATGCCCGATGCAAACAATGTTAAGGTCACCCCTAGGGTAAATGTGCCGTTTGGAATGCAACAGAAGACTCTGATTTGCAATCCAAGACTCCGTTCAGAAGTTATTCGAGCAGACGCTTGTAAATGGACTTTTCCAGTTATTTATGAAAACGCCCCTAGTGGCGCTTTCCACCGCAGGCTCGAGCCTGCAAAGGTTACACCTCACCTCGGGTAAACGACACGTTCCGGACGCAACCGTGCCCTCAGATTCCCGTTATGAGCTACCGTTTATGAGATATCACACCCCCACCACGGGCATAGTATAAAAATAGTTAATATTTTTATAAAATTAATTCTGCGCACACAGGGCCTCGGAATCGCATGCCGTCTTCGCGCCTAGCTCTGGAATTATTCATAGAAATATTCCAAAGTCTGACAGCGCCAAAAACCCGTGTCGTTACATACTCCCCCCCCCCCCTTAGAAGTTTTCATCTCCGAAAATCCCTAAGCTCAAGGAAAGCGACTGGATTCTCAACTGGGTCTCCCATGCCAACGAGTTCACCAACCAACACCCATGCCCGAACACATAAGTCATAGGGACTCATCCACCACACCTCGATACTATCCGCTTTGGGTGGCACTGACTTGCCCGCACTATTTTAATCATGTCACAAAAACGCGTCTCGGTGGGGGAAGGATCTCTCTTCCTCATGCATTCAAAGCATGCCGAAGGACACCCACAAGGTCTTACCAATTCCCTGAACAAAACTTGATCAGGTAACGGAAAGGAAAGGGTACCACTTAACTGCCTCTATCAAACTACTGCAGAAAGTAGAAAAGACACAAGGCGTACCTCTATCCATCCGCGGAGCCTCTAGGTCAACATCCTCCAGGGCATGCAGCTATCCTCACCCTCGACCACCAGCTTCCTGAGCTTGGAGTGGAACACCTGGGGGTGGGGGTGGTGGAAACTGATACCGCATACCACCGCCTCCTGCTGCAGCCGCTCCACCGCCACGTCCGCCGCCCTGCAGACCTCCTTTCTCGAGACGCTGCCTCTGCCAAGGAGGTCCATCGACCGACTCCCTCTCAGCAGCATGTCGGTTTGGACCATCCCTAGCAAGATGTCCCCAACCCTCGCAAGCATAACACCGCCTCTCCTGCGACTGACCAAAACTGGCCTGCGAGCCCTAAGCCTCAGATCCTCCATCCTCGGGTCGCCTCCTAAAACGTCGGCCACATCCAGACCCCTGAGTCTGTCATCAGCTACCAGATGTCGACGTCTCATATCTCACGTGCCCAACACTAACTGGGGGAATCTGCTCAGCTAGAAATCTCTCCACCACCAATGCTCGCTCTAGCACCCCAGCATAGGTGGGCAGGCACAAGGAAACCACACCTTCTTGGATGTCCCTGCGTAAGCCCTGCTCGAAGGTCTGAGTCCTAAATAACGGGTCTCGAACCATATCAGGGGAGTAGCGCGATAGGTCTGTAAATCTCACTGAGTACTCCGACATGGTCATGCCCTCCTATCAAAGCTGTAGAAGCTCCTGAATCTGCACTGACCTCAGCGTCACGGGATAGAAATCTTCCCAGAAGAGCCGCTCAAACTCTGCCCACGTGAGCGTCGCCTCGTCATGGGACTGCGTAACCAAACACCACCATCGCCTAGTCGAACCATGCATAAGGCTCACCGCTAGGACCACCATCTGATCTGTAGGTGTCCTCACTAGGCGGAAAACTCAGGTGACTGCCTCAAGCCAGTCATCAGCTGCCTGGGGGTCTGGATCACCCCGAAACCAAAGAGGTCGCTGCCTCTAGAACTCATGCAGTGCACTCAGCCTGCACGCAACCTCATCCTACCCTACTGGCAGAACCAGCTACTCAACAGGTGGCAGCTCAACTGGAAGACCACCTGGAAGTGTAACCTCAGAACCCGCACCCTGCTCCACAGCCTCTGCATGGGGTGGATCGTCACCACAATCCTGCAGCGGAACCCTCGCTGGCTGTCATCGTAGAGGCATCCTGAAATACATTCAAGACGCACCACAGTCAAAGAGTATATCTGTAGAGATGACTCAAGAAGGATAAATAAAACCCCAAAACCCAGTCCTACATGATGCATGTTCCATTATGTCTCTACGACCAGTGTACGAATGTCCATAGTCGAAAGGCAGGTTATCAGAGTCCTGGTGTATGGATACGTCGGCCGCTGCACCAACACTAGAGTCCCTGGCCTGAAAGCCGAACTCGAAACATCCTAACACTACCACTATGAAACCCAAACCAAACTCACAGCTAGACCAGCTACGCTCTGAGATCCCAAAGGTGGAACCTCCTTTTATACCACTCTGTCAATGACCCGACCCAATGGGGCTCGATCCGCGACTCCCCAATCCCACCTCCAATAGGCTAGGGGCTGGCGACTAGCACCAAGTAGGCTATCACACCCATGGGAGGCATTAGCCTAAGGAACCTGTGCACACACACCCCCATACACCTCCATGAAACAGTGCAGAGATATATAAAACTGAAAAGTAAAAATGCATGCATACACTATCACACAACCAGAGTACAGTAGAAGTACAAAGGGCAAAACAGGGCCCACCAAAAGAAAACTAAAAAAGTGCGTCCAACCTGCTCTGAAGAATGGGAACGCTGCCACAAACACCCGCCAGAAAGCTTCCTCGGCACCGCATTAGTAAACACCCCAGTCAGTCTCTCTCACTCATCTCCGCCTGATCCAGGTCCTCCTGGGACTCCGTCGAAAGGCATGTGGTCTTCACAAGAAACAAACATGTGCGGGCAAAGCCCGTGTAGGGGTGAGTATAAACATACTCAGTAGGCACCCCAAAAACCCAAAACAAAAGAGAGCAACTGAAAGGAAACAGTCCGCTCATCCCAGCCAGAGGGAACCTAGACGAGAGTGAAACTCCATCTCGTGACCATCCTCGGCTAAACACAACTAGTCAGCTCAGCTCAGGTGTATGACCATACATACACCTTGAACAATCCAGATATACTCAGCTCATGCAACAAGCTACTTGAGGTACCGACCTTAACACCAGCAACGGTTCACAACCAGGAGAGCACACTCCATGATCACTGTCATCCCAGATGACACGTTCCCGAGAGATACACTCCATCAGGTCCCAAACAAACATCTCAGACGCTCACCCGAGAGACCACGCTCGTCGGATAACATCACTGGGGAAGCATCGCTGAAACAACATAACCACCAAACTCCTCGGATAGAGGATCCCCACTAGGGTCCTCTAGGGGATACCAAAACCCACTTTGGTATACGTAGCTCACAGATAGGGGATCAATCCCAGGGTCCGCTGGGGGATACCACGACCCGATCTGGCATATGTAGTTCTCACAGATAGGGGATCACACACAGGATCCACTGGGGGATACCACAACCCGATCTGGCGCTCGACAGAAGCACATCACTCAGATAGAGGATCATCGCCCATATAAAGGTGGTGACGATGATACAGGAACCCTATCTGGTATAACTCACGATGTAGGGGATCGAACCGACGATGCTTCAATACTACCAAAACCACGCACTAAGTAGGAGATTGCATAACCAACGATACTGCAACCCTAACGACACCAAGTGCTGAGTAGGGGATCGTATAACCAACAATACCACAACTATACTATAAACCTCATGCTGAGTAGGGGATTTCTTTCCCGACGATGCCACAACCCTACTGAGCACGACCCACTACGTAGGGGATCATATTACCGATGATTCCACAAACCCTACGGGGTTAACCTCTTAGATAGGGGATTTCCGCCAGTGAATAAGCGGTCACAGCGATACCAAGAACCTGATCTAGGGAAAAGATGCTAGAGGATCCCGCTCCGGGCCCACTGGAGGTATGCCACAACTCTAACAGTTTAAACATCCCATCGAGAGGATCTGAAACCAATACGAAGGTTGTGATGCCACACGAACCCTCGTGGGAACGAACCAAGGGAGTAACCTCAACCACTACTGGTCCAAAACGTCTCTTACCCGAGCGACCCGCAACAAGGCCACACTACGCATCTCCAAGACCAAAACCGAGGCCACCATCGCGATCTACGTGGGAAAACACGAAGGATAGGCTGCTTACTCTCCCGAAACAGAGCACCAGTGAAAAAGTCACTATTCACCATAGCTTTCTCGTGTGGAGCCCACACAATGATCCTGAAACCCATCGAGCGGATCATACCACGGAGATCCCCTTGGAAAAACAAGCAAAATCGACTACTCACTCGTCCGAAATAGACACCCGGTGAAAAAGGTATTGTTCACCGAAGCTAGCTTGGGTGGGGCCTACGTCTTGATTCCGAATATCATCGAACGGATCGTATCATTGTGATCCTATCATAAAAACACACAGGATCGACTAATAATCTGCAAAAATCGGAATCCTGGTGTGAAAGCTGCGTTTCTCCGCAAACGCCAAAACCTGGCCTCGTGGGGCCCACACCCCAAACTCTGTCCCAACACTAGGAAACCCTCAAGAAAAGTCTTCTATATCATCAGGGTCTCAATTCCACTGACGGCACATCAATCAGACTCTCTGGGTAGAAGATACAACGGCCCAAAGTCGAATAATAATAAAATATCCTTACTTTATTCGACTTTTCAAGATCCCGGGTGACAATCTCGAACCCTTAAAACCTCAAAACCACACCGGAGGGTTCGCCTTGTCGTCAGGGTCACGTTTTCACAAACGGCACACGAATCCGACTCCCAGATTGCAAGATATGGGGGTTTAAATAACCCCCGGAAAAACCTGGCCGGACCACCGTTTGCCTCGCCGGAAACCCCCGCGCCGCCGCCGGATTCCGCCTCACCGCCGCTGGATTCTTCCACACCGCGACCTCGCCATTTCCATATTCCACCATGGCCGCCACTCCTCGTCGCCATAAAACCGGGTTTTCGTCGGAAAACTTCCAGGAGCACACCGGTGCTCCAAATTCAGATCTGAAACATGTTTCGGAAAGCCCGGGACCCGAACTATACATACCTTATAAAAATTTGAAGAAAAACAACACAAAAACGGGATATGGGATTTTAAAACTCAAATCGCCTACCTGTTGGCGGATCACCGATGCTTTGGATGCAGAACAGCGCCCGCGACGCCCTGAAGCTGGATCTGCTGACGAACGGTGCTGAAAACGATCGCCCGGAGCTCGAATCGGCGATGAACAGAGGAGTTGGGGTGGGTTTGTCATACGTCTGCTACACGTGAGGGAGAAGGGAGTTAGGGATGAGGATTCCCTTTGTTTTTTTAAACAAAAATATCCTCCATCTCGGGCTCCCGACTCGCCTCCGCCCGATGCCCGATTCGAACAAAGTTAAGGTCACCCCTAGGGTAAACACATCATTTTGAATGCAACACCGGACTCAGATTTGCGATCCGAGTCTCCGTTCAGAAGTTATTTGAGCCGACGCTCATAAATGGACTTTTACACTTATTTACAAAAATGCCCCTGGAGGCGCTTTCCACCGCAGGCCCGCGCATGAAAAGGTTACACCTCACCTAGGGTAAACGGAACGTTTCGGACGCAACAATGCCCTCATATTCCCATTATGAGATACCATTTAGGATATATCACACCCCCGCCACGTTCATAGTATAAAAAAACTTAATATTTTTACAAAATTAATTCTGGGCACACCGGGCCTCGGAATCGCACGCCGTCTTTGCGCCTAGCTCTGGAATTATTCATAGAAATATTCCAAAGTATGATAGGGCCAGAAACCCGAGTCGCTACATATATTAGGTGATTGAGGGTAAAATTACAATCAAACACACACACACACACACACACACCACACACACACAGGTCGAGAAGGCATGTCATAGCCCCTAAATGGATAACCCACCCAAACAACCATTTATTTATTACATTTTTTGACCTAAAGGACCATTGGGAATTATTCTGATTACATGGCCCATATGCCCACAATTGGATGGCCCGAAGAGAGAGGATTAAGGGATTTTTGTAGCTTCTCTCATGATGATATCTTGGATATTAGGGATTCTAGTCTATGGGTGTTGATCTTGAATATACCTCCCTCGAAAATGTCTGAATCCTTCAAAAAATGTGCAAAAAAAGATTTGATTAAATTGGTTTAGATCTATGGGTAGGGGTATCATAATGCACCAGATAACCAGATGAAGGATTTTGTGGATTTGATTGTCAATCGGGTTAAAAATTCTCAACTTTTCTATGATTCCCACTATATGGTATGACTCTCACACAAGATTATGAAGAATGGTGATATGGATTTTTTTGAAGCAAACCCTGTGTTTTTTAGGGATCTAATTGAAGGTTTTAAGAACTCCATTATTACATGAATGACCCCTGAATGAAAATCCAACCCATGGAAGCTTGAAGATTTTAAGAGATGATTACTGCTAGTCTAGGGTTTTGATGGTTGGGAAATCATTTCAATTGGTTTGTATTTTTTCAACATCATCATCCTTTTGCAGGAGAAGAAAATAAAAGCATGGGGATTTTTTTTATCCATTAGTTTTGGAACTTTTAGGTCTCAAGATTAGGTTCTATGGTTTGATCTGGTGAAGCTGATACTTTGAACGAATAAACCATGGATTATAGTCATGAGTCTTACAAGATTCTTCTAGAACACCAACATTCTTTGGGATGTAACAAACTCTTTGGTAAAGTACATCAATTTTAATACAGAGATTGAATTTTCTAGATTTTTTAATTTCTCCTAAATTATTATTGAATTTTATCTTTGTTCACTACTTGTTGAAAGTATTTTTTTAGTGGGTGGTGAATTTAAGTTAGAATTGTCAATTGAGTATGATCATGCTTCTAATTTTTTTTGCTAATTTTTATTTTATTATTAATGTCATGGATAAATATCGTAAGGGTAAAAAATACTACAATTTTAAGTAACATGACCACCAAGTGGATCACTATAAATTTAGTCAACCACCAGATGATGGGGTAAAGGAGCCTAGAAAAAGGTAAGATGCTCTAGGATTGGCTGGAAGATACAGGGATATTGAAAAAAGTGGTCCCTCAATAAAGGACAATAAATATGGGAGGAATCTATAATGTGAAGGTTCTAAATCTTTTCAGGTGGACCTCCCTATCCACACCTCATTTCAGTCCCCTCACAATGGATTAATGTAAAGGGTGGATGGTCCTACTATAACTCAGATGGGGGGATCAATGGAGTTGGATGGATCTGACCCTACTCACAAGGAGTTGATAACATGAAATGATAGGGTGGGGTTCTAATAATGTGATATTGAAGAACATTCTAAGGTTTAGGATGGACACTTCCTTTCTAAATCTTCTCATAAAATGAAGAATCATGTTGATTGGGTTGGGATTATCTAATTGTATGGTAGGACCCTACCTTTATACAAGTTCATTCTCGCAACACCCCTTAGGACTTCATCTAGGGAAATTTCCTCTAGTTTGAAGCCAAATAGTTATATAATTAGATAGGATTCTGATTAGGGATTTCTATGGACCACCCGGGTTATTGAAATTATTCAATAGGGGTGCATGATTTAGATGATGAAGCTTATGATTTTTCTGCGACTGATATAATAGATATCACTTTCAGTGATTATTCCCCAATAGTCCCTAGTGAACAATGATTATTGGTGAATATTTTAGACGATATTCTCCTAGAAGAATTGAGTACCTAGGGTAGGAAAGTTTCATTCCAATCTAATCAATAATTTACAATGGGGAATGGTCAGATCCCTACTCTAGGGGATGCATCTGTACAAATTATCAAAATTGTTTCCAAGAAGGATATTCTTATGAATTACCCTCTCTATGGTAAACCCTCACTTGACCCGCATGACATGTTTGGTTATATTCCTCCCTTGAATGAGGAATTTCATAAAGAGAATTCAAATAATATAGATGACTAGGAAGACTCCTGGTATCCTTCCCATAAGTGAAAGAGAAGAAGACACTTGAGAAGCCCAGGTGGACCATGAGGAAGGGGTGGTAGATACCTGAGTCATAATGGTATGTAAATGTGAATTGGTCTTACCCGTAAAAATTTTAATACCATATAAAAATATATTATGACACATTTGGAAAGGCCTCCACCACAGAATATGAAGTTTCAAGGAAAAAAATTAAAACAACTCTAGTGGACTATGAGGTTGAAAGATACCCCCACGACATTATAGAAGATATGGAAAAAAGGTTTTATTTACAACTTAATCAAACTTATCAAAAATGGAAGCATACATTTTTGGTTACATAGATTAACTCATGGTCCAAAAACAATTATAAATTATTTTGAAGAAAGATTCTGATCTAATCTGTGGTTGGATTTTCAGGATCATTCTTGGAAATACAAGAGTTGCATCATTCCAGATAACTCCTCTAAATCTTCCTCACATGATGATCTTGAGTCACCCCAAAGGACCACATCATGGGTAGGATGTTGAAATTTTAAAGGATAGAGGTCTATATCCCATTAATTTGGGTTCTAGTGGGAGTGGCTGGATGTGATCTCTTTTTCATTTGATTATCTGAATTCTATGCATTGTTTTGCCTCCCACTTTTCCTTGTTTACAGTTGTTTATATTTTTTTTAAAAAAAATCTATGTATGTTGGTTTTCCAACTCACACATACTTTTTTTTTATTATATATATATATATAAATATATATATATAGATTTCATGGATCTCCAACACTACTTGGGTTCATATATTCTTTTTGGAGGGAATTCCACTCCAGTGGAGAGGTCTAAGGACACTCCAACGCAGTTCAATTAGGCTGATGTACAACATCAAACTGAGATTACTTCAGGAATGGAATTCAATAGTGTTCATTATTCCCCATGAAGTGTGAAGAATTGGAATGGGATTCTCATATATTATTTTCTTTCAAATAGGTTTTCTTGAGAAATTTTGATGTAGGTAAATCATCTGATTCCTTAAATAGAAGAGTGTTCTCTTATTTAAATGGTTATGACTTAGGTTGGGTTTTTAAGTGGGTGATACTACTCGACTAATGGGGAGGTAGGTAGCAGTCTCATAGATGATTGTGATGTGTCTCCACTCCATCATTGTTTAGGTTGTGATACCAATGGGTGAGAAGTAATATTGGTTATAGGATCTAATAAATAGATTATCCTTGCTTTGGGGATTCTCTAACATGAAATGTATTGTTATGGGGAGTGGTTTCTATCATATACTATCTCCAAGTAGCAATTTGAAGAAAAGGGAATGGGGATTCAACTTGGTCTCTCTATATCTAGGTTTACATAGGATTCAAGAGTGGAACTTTTGTTTCAACCCATATGATTTTAGATGTTATTTTTCATAAGTTTGTGATAAAACTGTTGGTTTGAATTTGATTCTATGGTATCCAAATATTTTGTTTGATATTGCCTCTATAATTCATGACTCAATTAAAATGGAAAAAAATAGAGAAATATAGTATTGTGTGTTATTCAAAGGTCCATATCAAAGTTGATTTAAGCTCAACCCCAACAAAAATGTTTTTATCCACTAAATTTTATGAACTAAACCTTCATGTTGAATATGAAAAAATTTCTTATTAGTGATTTGATTGGAAGATAATTTGATATTCTATGGACACCTGTCAGAAGTCCATTGTTTTCTCAAACATCTGCATTATAGAGCATGATACACTTTTTTAAGAGAGAAAATACTTGGAAAAATCAAAAATTATATGAGCAACAAATTGAGAAGAGTTCTTGGAAACTGTAACCTGGTTCCTAAGGGAAGGCTCTGTAGGGTTAGCCTAGGTTAGACATAGGATCTAAAATAGTTCTTGATGTTGTATTGTATGTATCAGATAGTTATGTATTTAATACTTCTATCATGATGTCAGGATATTCTATGGGTAAGAAGACTTTTCCTGGTGCAGATCTGTTATAATTGGAAAGGAAAGCTATAATGGATGAGCCTAGAACTAGTGGTGGTGACAAGTGTAAATTTTTTTATCAAACCCAAGGTTGTGTTCTTTTGTTGGGATAAAGGAATGTGCATGATAATTCTTTATATGTGGTTTCAACAAGTCTATAGGCAGGTCCACTTCATTCCAAGACAACAACTTTGTTAGAAGGGAATGTTGGATATAACAATATGGTGTTGGATGGTGTTATAGATAAGTTTCATTTTCCTTCTCAGGTCCAAAATTAAAAATGAAAGCCTAGTTCTCTTATGAAATAGAACTATTTTGATCCCATAGAGATGGATTTTAATGATTTTTAGGTTCAAGAGGGGATAGATTCCCATACGAATATCAAGGTTGGAATGAAAACATCAATAATCATTAAGAGATGGGGAGACATTTGCAGACCTGATGAGGAATCAATGGATGATCAATCCAAAGATGAATCCTCTATTCAAGAGTAGGATGATCATTAGTTAAAGAAGGTGAGTATGATTTTATCAAGGGATCTTAAAGGAAAATAAAATATTATTTCTAAAACTCCTAAAAAACTAAAACTATGAAAACATAACTTGTTCTTCAGACTGATGTTGGATTGACTCAGTCCTCAGAGTACAAGAAAGTGGAAGAGAGTGAGTCTCTACAACCTAGAATGAGATTTGATTCTTATTTTTTAGAAGCAAGGAGCTCATCCCCAATGGATGTGGGTGTTTTGGAATACAGTGATAAAACATCACATTTAACATTAAACACATATATGACTACTCACAATCTTTATTGAGTGATTTATTCTCTTAATGAAGGGAAAGAGTGAGGAGATCGGGATGATCATGACGTAGTCCCAAAAATCCTTTCTAAATGAGAAACCCATCCAGATGGAGTTCCCTCATAGAGAAAGATAATGAGGTTACCTTTCTTGATGAGATATCTATGAAGATGGAGGTTTAGTAAGATTTTGGGAGAACTAACTCATAGGAAAGTGACATTGACAGACATTTAGAATAAGTAAATATTTGGAGGAGAGGTCATCATCCCAGAGGTTGAAGCAGTGAGAATGGTTGAACTAATTGGAATGATTTTCATGATGAGGAATGTTGGATTGTGAATTATATTCCAAAAAAGTTATCTCTACTACTATTTTCGATGAGGAGGGTAGTATTACTATGTTTTGCCACATAATTCTTCTTCTCCATTTTCTTGTTTTTTTAATAAAAGAACTCTGACCGTAGATTTTATTAAAATTATATATATATATATATATAATTATTTACAAATATAAATAATTACATACAAATATTTTTTGAATATATTTATTTATAACTATAAATAGAAATAAGTAAATAAATTTTTAAATAACTATAAAATTATAATAATTTTTTTTATTATATTTATACTAATATAAATTTATATATAAATAAAAATAAATAATTATATGTATAATTATATAAACATATTTTTAATTATATTTATTTATAAATAAAATAATAAAAAAATATAAATATTTAAATTATTATAAAAAAATAATTATATTAAATTAATAAATATGTTTATTTCTAATTATATTTATAAATACATATTTTTCATTATTTGAATTTTTATTTATATTTATATACATTTAAAATTTAAAACAATATTTATTATATTATTAAAATTAAGCCTTTATCAGTACTTTGTTAGTGCTGATAAATATTTTTTATCTGTGCTAAAAAAACACAGATAAAACAACTCTTTTTCAGTTCTTTTTTTATATTCATGATAAAAGACTACGTAATATTTTATTTAGAGACAAAAAAAATTTTCCTTTCTCATACTATTAAAGCTCTCGTGGAACTAAATTGTCATCACCGATCTTCATTGATCTTTTAAATGAATTGATCCTCTCAAAATCTAAGGTATGTGATTATTTATACTCATCTTTAAATGTAATTCAAACTACACATATAATCTGATTCATATCCATTGGGATCTTGTCACACAGAAAACAATTTCTTGAACCTCTATTGGATGACCCCTACAAAAATGGTTGTCTTCCACAGTTGATGCACTATTAATTTACCAAACCCTGATGCCTTCACTCCTGGAGGCACCCTAATAATGTTCTGAAATATTCACCAAAGTATCAACCTAAATATCAAGATTCATTTATAAGGAGTGATTTGGATGGAAAAGAAATGATATACACTCCATTATTTTATTTCTACAATTTCGTGAGTTCCATGATTGGAAAGAAATTAAATCTGAGGATAAATAGAGAGAAATCAATTCCTCACCTTGTTGGAGTGTTTTCTGTTGTAAATGATGACTTCTAGATTGTTTTCTGTTAAACCAAGGAGGGTGTTTATGTGATGTCACATTATATTACAATCTTTTTAATGCTAGTTGGTTTTATAGAGTTTCTTTATTAATGATATTCCTATACAACTGTCCATGAGGAGGAAATAGTGTTTTTGAAACACTTTCAACCCTTCTATTGGTATGGTATTCTATAATATGTGTTTGTAAAAATACCTAAGTGGTATTAGAAAATATTTTGAGTGTTTTCTAATGTGTCTTTTGATGCCACCTTTTATTTATAAATAGAAATTTTTTATCAATTGATTTTCAAGCCAAAAATTTATAAAAATTCCAAAACATCTTATAAAGTATGTATTTATATTTGATAGAAATATAGATCACAACCTTGAGATTTTTAAATGTGTTATTTCCACCAAATGATTTTCAAACCAAGTTTATGAGTGTTTTTCAGTGTTTAAAATGACTAAATTGGTTTTTTACCTTACCCCATGTGCAATTTTTATTCTATGTTTTCTTAAATTAATATTTATATAAATGATCATCTTTTTTATTATTATTAATAATAAACCTTATTTTCATGTGTATATAAATATTTTTTAAAATTTGATTTTTAAATAATTATTCTTATAAACTCAACATAATTTATAAGAAATAAAAACAAAAAACTATTAATAATTTTGTTGTGTCTTAAGATGTAGTTGAGTTGTACTCAGCTAAACTCGACATCTTGGGTGTTTAGGGTTCAATCACCAGCCACATAATAATTTTTGACACCCAATAAGATTTTAGGGCATTGATTGTGGCTGGAATCATTTGACGCCACCAATTTATTTTGTTGAGTGCTTGGATAATGGTGATTGTGGCATTGCTTTATAGTGGGATGGGAGCTGAAGGGGTTCTGTTTGAAGATGGTGACTGATGGCCGTATGGGACGTCACCGAGAGTTTTCACTCTGGATTTAAGAGTGATGGGATTCACGAAGGATGGTGACCAATGTTGGATGATAGGGTAGGTTTCCAAAAGGGGCAGTGAATCTCCATAGCTGATACATGGTAGGAACAGGACAAGACGATAGAGGGGTGACCTGCTGACCCTATATATATTGATAATATATAAATAAAATAGATAATTGTTGGTGGGGGCTATGGATTGGGTATGACCTTGAGGTGTGTGGGCCTGCGTATGATCAATGTAGTTGTACACCCTAAGAACCTAATAGAATTATTAATAACTTTGATTATGTGTATACAAATTATTATAAATAATTTATAAATAATTTTGATTATAGATAATTTTGATTATACACAATTTTGATTATCTTGAATTAATAATTTATATAAATAATTTATAAATAATTTTCAATTAATATTTATTTTGAATTTATATTTTAAAATTAATATTTATTTTAATTTTTAATTAAAAAGTTTGAAATAATAATTTTGAATTTATAATGATTATAAATTAATAATATTGAATTAATATTTTTGATCATCTTGAATTGAAAATTTTGAATTAAAAAATTATATAAAAAATTTATAAATAATTTTGATTATCTTGAATTTATAATTTTGATAATGTGTATATAAATAATTCGGAATATGTGTGTATACATAATATTGACTATAAATAATTATTTGTATATAAATAATTTTGATTTTTTTTGAAAATATTTTTTTAATAGGTAGGAGAAAAATTCCCCCTTTTTGGTTAAGGAATGATAGTCTGATTTTCAATAGTGTTTATAGGTAACCCTTACATGACCCAAAGGCCCAGTGGCATGAAGGACCTGTGGTAGAGAGTCCCATTATAATTTTTGATGGCCTAATGGTCGTGTTACCCTGAAGGTCTATGCAGAGCATCCAAAATTCACATCAAGATTTGAATCTTCTTACTGCAACCCCCCATACCATCAGCTGTTGAATTGCACTACCCCACCACGAGGACCTAGAAAATCAACCCTCTTTTATCCCATGATTGGTTAGAGGGATAGATGATAGATTCCAGTGTGCCCACAACAATTTAGAGTTTCCTACCCAATAATTCTTGCTTGTCTCCTTGATACTTTGCCTCCAAGATGCAACACTTCATCTGTTTGGTCATCACCATTCATCTGATGCATTTCCCCCTCTTCCAAAAACCAACACATTTTTCATTCCTTTTCAATTCAATGTAAGAGCATCCATCTGCTCTAAGTGTTTAGAAGGGCAGATGATAGGTTCTAACACACCTATCTCTCTTTCGAGCTGCCCACCCGACAATGTTTCTTGAAGTCAAGCTAGACTACCTACATGATGCGATTCACTGATCATATGGTTGTTTTCTGCATCACTCATTTCTCTATAGTGGCCTAAAAGAGCTATGGTCCAAATTCCCAAATCAGGTTAATAGTTATTTTTCTATAGTAACATCTATAATACCCACTATAGTGATTTCTGCAGTACTGCTATAGTAACTCAGAAATTCCACCCCTAACCGAATTTGATACCACATCTTTTGGATTCCAATCAGAATACTTTACCACTCAGGTACAGAATAGTTGGTGTATGTAAATAAATATTTTATTCAACTTAATTTATAAATAATAAAATCAAAAAAAAATAAATAAATAAATATATTTTCAAATATATAAATCATATATTTAAAAATAATATATATTTGTATAATTATAAAATGTTTTATAAATATATATATATTTATGAATTCTTATTTAGATAATTATATATAAATAAATATTTTTATAAATATATATTATTATATAAATGTATTTATAAATATATATATTTAAAATTATATAACTTTTTATAGTATATATATATATTTATAATAAATATACATTTATTTATAATTCAAGGAAACAATTTAAAAATATAATATATTTTTTATTTGGAATAATTGAGTATTGGAAGACTATATTTTTAATAAGGATTATTTTTTTTCATATTTATAAAACAATTCATTACTTTTCTTTTAAAAAATTTCACCAAACTGTATGGAGAGATGTTATAATCATTTCTTCTTTTTTGATAAAATTCACATCGAAATAAAATGAATATAAATATAAACTACAATCATTTCTTTTCTTATACACTTTTTAAATCTAAAATTATTATTAGCATATTTTTATTAGTTTAATGATTCTTTAATTTTTTTGTCTTGAAATTATAATGATATATTAAAATCAATATCTTTGATTAGTTGTGAACAAATTCCCCCCCATGAACATCTTTTTAGTTTTTAATTTTCCCAATTGGTTTGAACAACACGTAAGAAATTTATTTTTTGTCATTGATCAACCTCACCAATTCTCCATCCAATCTCTCTTACATCGATCCATTTTTGGTTTACCCTCTCCAATGCCTTTACAATCATTTTTAGTCATTCATCATTATTTATCACTCTCATTACATGGAGCTCCTAGCCATACACCACAAAATCCCTTCCCATTTATCATGTAATGTGGTGATAGAAAATGATAAGTATGACTATTTTTTGTGGTGATCATATGGTAATTAGATCAATGTTTCAAGTATCTCTCCAACTCCCATGTATTAAAATCAAAAAATTCATCCCATTTTTTCCAAATATCCCTGATACTCCTAATGATTAGTACCACAATGTCTTTTAAAAAAATCATTACCTTGTTTATTTTATTTTTGGTGACCATTAGAGTATAATCTTTCAAAATTGTTTTATTTTAAAAAATCAAAAATTTTGAAAGTATATTATGTTGAACATTGAGAGAGAAAATTTTAAATATGAAAAATTTTTATTCTGTAAAAAAATTGTTATCAAGAATTGATATCGATAGTTTGTTTTGAATCATTTTATTGAAGGGCATATATTGATCACCTCTAAGTGGGGTTCGGATAAGGGAGAGATTTCTCTTGGGATCTGAATTAGTGTAAGAGATGGAATATTAGGTTCATATAATATAGAAAATATTAATGATAACAAATGTCAGTAAAATCATAACCACTAAGAAACCAAATTATGTCTACAAAATCATTATCATTAATAATCGTAGCTCACACTAATATATTAATCATATGTTAAACATATTCAGCAAAATGTATTTATGCTTTATTTATTTGGATAAATAATAAAATTAATGAATCAAATAGGATGGATATGAATATAAAATTTATGGATTCTAATCATACAACAAAAGATTCTGAGGAATGTGTGAAAAGGTTCATCATGTTTTCAAAATATCATGCATATAACCCTTCTAAAATCTTTTATGATATTGTTATTAATCACTAATTTGTCTTGAGGAGTTGTAAGAATAATTGATCTATCATGGAATATATTTAAATTTTAAATTATGGACTAAAAATGGGGGAAAATAGAATTTAGCTAGTGATTCGGAAAAGAATACATTTTATAGATCATCTTATATGATCACAAGCATGGAAAATGATGAATACCATATTGAGTATGTGATTATTCGTTTGAAAAATGATGAAGACCATATTATGGAAATGAAAATGATAGTCTAAGGTGATCTTCATGATTTTCCAAAATTGTTTGATAAGTTAAAGAGTTTTTAAAAGACACCATTTTATGTGATTTGTACTAAATATACAACATCATCAACCATATTGAAGTAATATAACATTAAATGTAGAAATAGATGGACTGGAACAATTTTTACTGAACTACTTTATATCTTGTATGATATGATCCTAGAAGATAATGAGATTCCTTAACAAATATATAACATTAAATGAATACTATGTTCAATGGGTATAATCTCTGAAATAATACATGCCTATCCAAATGATTGTATACTTTTTTGTATGTAAAACAATTATCTAAAAATGACCAAAGAGTGGTGATTCTTGATAAAATAAATATGAAATGGACCCTATTAATGTATAATGTTACATTCAAATCATTATAGTGTATAGGCACCTATATATAAGTGAGGAGAGAAAAAGACAATTGAAATGGAACACATATAAAATAAATAAATTTGGGAAACATCATCACCTCACACACTATCCTCAGTAGAAGAGTATTGATCATTATTATCCTGAATTTGGAAACAACCCAATAAACCATCATCTTGTGATATCTATAAATAGATTGAATCCTTTTTGTTGTCGAAATATCACTCACAACACATGGAATGTTATATCGATAAACTATAAATTTCTATCATGGTTATTCATGAAATAAAAAATAATTATGATATTGTTTCCGACACTTTTTCTGGGGAGTGACCTCCTCGCATGTTACTGTGATGTTGATGACTGCATTGTATCCTATCTTCCCAATTTGTATAGGTGGGTGTCATTCTTCACTTTCTCGGTGATGTCTTCTACTTAATCGAAATGGGATGATGGGATGTCGGTTCCCCATTCCATGGATTCCTAATTGGAATTCATCACCCAATCAGAGTCTCCATCATATATTAAGAAATGGTTCGCAACACTTGTTCTTGGTTCCATATCCTTGTGGATTCCAATTAATTATGTTACTTCTGTCTGGACATTCAAATGTATCTTGATAGGGTATCAACGATCAGTTAGGAGAGTAGTCACATTGGGAATCGTTGGTATGTCTTGATTATGGAACATTTGTCGCATATATCTTCATCATAATAGGGAATCTCATGGTGTAGTTTTAGGCATAGGCTCATGACATCCCATGTCAATCATGGGGTATCGTAAGCCAGAGGCATGTCTTCTGATGTTTTACTCAGGCATCACATGTTTAAAATGAGGTAGGTCATGAGTTTAGTATCCTCTAGAGATAGAGAGGGGGTGATCAGAATGACCCATGGAGGAGGATCAGTGAGGGTGCATTGCTAAGAGGGAGTGCCTAGATGGTTTATCTGATAGATGGGTCAGAATCCCAAATGAGAGTGGACCCGAGGTGGTGTTTCCCATAAAGGGAATATATCACACTATGTTGGCTGATATAGACACCACTAAGGGAAGATCATAGATTTGGACCCCTATGAGGGGGACACTAAGGTTTACCATTGACAAGGACTTAACCTCATGAAGGAATCCTAAGTATCTTCTTTAGAATATAGGGATCAGAACCCATGTAGTGTGATGGTGGAGTGGGGCTTATGAATGGGATCTTCCCTTCACAAGAGTATTTCTATTGGTTGGATTGTGTGGGGATTACTGATGGGAGATTCCCAAAGATGGAGATAATGGTTGTCATGGACGCTGAAGACCACTAAGCCAATGTGAGTCTTGATTGGTGTGAGAAAAAGAGTAAATTGTATAACTCACTTTCGTTTCATGAAAAATGCATCGATGAGAGATGGTGTGGGAATTACTGATATCATTTTTACTGAATTGTTACATTCAAAAATCAAAATTAATTTACACAAAAAATTATAGTTCTATTAAGGGATCGATGTATAGATAGAGGGAGATATTGTGTTTTGTTTTCCTAGCTTGTAATTAACTTAGTGATGTTTGTTGAAATTGAGAGTCGATTTTGGTATTTTAATAACATGTTGATTGAATTTCAATTGCTTGATAAATTATATTTGAAGATAAATAAAATCAAATAAATTTTATTTTTTTAAGAAATGGGAAGAATTCATTGGGGCTGTGGATTTTTAAGGTTGGTATTAAATAAATTATCTTCTTAGGTTATGATGTTCATAATAAATCAAATCCTTGGGTTATGAATGTAACAAAACCCCCTTGGTCTGGTGAGTTTTGTTTAAATAAATAGAAACCAATTCCTTGGTCTGGAATTTGATTTCTCTTAATTTTATTAATTGTAGCCCTTTTGAGATGATAAACACATCCAATGATCAGTGATGTTCTTAATCATAATCCATAAGATGATCTATAAAAATCTCTTTCATTGTCTGATATGATATTTATAGAGATATATACAAATGATTATTGAGGAATTATAAGAGAAGAATTAATAACACAAGTATAATATAACAATTGAAAAATTATAACCCATAACCACATCCCCAAAACATAGGGAATTTAGATACACATGGAGTAGCTAATAACTAAACTAATTATGATACATAAATTAAACATTAAAAAGATTCTGAGTGAAGGTTGTTGAGAAGGAAGTACGGAAGCACCTTCTCTCTTCTATTCTCTCCTTAGAAGTCTCTGGAAATTTACCCCTTGGTCTGTCTTGGAATGAATCAATCTTGAACTTGGAGGGCATTCCTTATCTTTATAGTTTTTAGGAATACATTGTGTGTACCATATAGTACATGGCATGTAACCTTGTCGACATTCTTTGTCCCTCTTTTCTCTTTCGGTGGGTGAGCTACTACACCGCCCTTGACTTGAAACACGGCACCGCCTGGTAGGTGGAAGTACACAACATTTAGTGCTGCCATACATGGAATTTAATATCAATTATCAGCCACCAACTACTTATAGAAAGGGACCACATGATGTGCATATGGAAATAACACAAGGTGTAATCATTGATCGGAAACATGGGCATATATCCAATCATTTTTATCCATGTTGTCGCAATAATACAGGGCATGTGTAAGAAGTACACGCTGTATATATTTGAAATTTTTTCCCTTTCCCAATTTGTGAATTTGGATGTAAAACACCTAAAAATCATCATAATCACCAATATAAATATTTTTATCCACAAAACAATTGATATTTTTTTAAAACAAGTTTTTATACTAATTAATATATATGAAAAGGTATACACAAATTGAGCACATCAAACCCCCCCCCCCCACACACACTTATTCATTTTCTTGTCCTCAAGTAAGATCTCAACATCAAATCAATAGAATCCATACCCTAAAAAGGGAATCATTCAACTAATTATAATTGTAAATACTATATTCCTAACATATTTTTTTTAAAATGCACTAAACATAATTCAATTCTAAATATATTCGAATCATTCATAATATATAATTTAATTAAAAAATTTCATCCTCATTCATCAACATTATTTAAATTTTCTTAAACATACATGCCACTTGACGATTTACCTCACCAAAAAGTACCACACTCATCACTGAAGATTATTTAATCAGATTTATCCTCAATATTAAGTATATGTACTATATCCATAAGCTTGTAAGTGATCTCATTCTCCAATTCAAAAAATTAAATCAAAAAAATCATGAGGGATTTCAATAAAGTTAAAATGTTTATGAGGCTAAGGGTTGGTGGGTAATGATGGAAAAAAATCTCAGAGGCTTGAACTGGAGGCTGAATTATTAAACAATAATAAATGATATTCAAAATAAAGCTTATTGAAAATAATCCCTCAATAAAGATCTATCAAAGGGTATCATCACCAAGATATTCCCTTGCCAATATGGGCCCTTAAACTCTCAATAAAATGTAAAAATGAATATGGTCCCACTTTTGCAGATTTCATTTTTTTTAATAAGGATCACTAAGAATAAAATGAATAGTTGTTTTGGAAACCCTGATGCCCAAATGAACAGGTGATAAACTCCCCCAAAATTAAATGGACGATTGGTCCCCAATATATACCATGAATGGACAAAACTTTATCTCTAAATATCAAGTAAATAATCATTGAAAAATTATAAGAGTTAGGGTAGGAAGGGAAAATAAACTTGTAATATAGCTTCCAATCATGTTAGTTCATGGTTTCTAAGGGTTTTACAAAGATCAGATGTAGGGTAGGTCTCAAGGTCAAAGGGACTGAAAAAAAATCAAATTCCACAACCATTTTATTGTGATTCAAAAATCATCATGGTTGGATGAGAAAAACTAGAAAGTTATGGTAGTTATTCATATCCCAAAAATATCTCAAGAAAGAGGGTATAAAAAGAATATGTAAATAAAGATTAGAATACCTCTCGAAAATGGAAAAAATATAGCGTTCAATCAGGTCATGAAATGAGTATAAATGATCAGTTCTAATAAATGTAAATTTCCAAGACTTTAAATACAGAATCAAACTATATCAGCAATCATTTAGAAACACATTGAAATTAAAAAAATCATGTAACATTAAAAGATTCCTTTTATGTATTTAGTATTTATAATTATAATTAATCAAAAAAATTCCAGAGTTTAAAATATGTCAACTATTGACGATGCCTCCTAAATCAGTTCAAGGAAAATACTAGTGTAATCAGAGACCTTCCCCCACACTTAATATAGCACATGGTCCTCTAAGAGAAATACCAAGGTAGAGGAGGGAATATGGAGAAATAGAGGGCATAAAACGAGGGGAAGAAATGGAAGAAGTAAATACACAGTAGAAAGGGAAAAAGAAACACTAAAAATACTCACCTCACGGTGAATTGACAAAATGGGGATGTAATCGAAATAGTGATTCCCAAGTCATTCTAGAGTACCTATGATTATCAAGGGAAAGGAAAAAAATCTGCAGATACATACATCATCACATCCCGAGAAAATCACAAAAAATATATAGATAAAGGAAAAAATGTGCCCAAAAAAAATTCACTAGGTCGCCTCAGAAGAGGCATCATTTGATATAGAAGAATCTGACAATGGAGAAGCATCCCCAACGGATACTAGAGGAACGGGCTTGACACCCTGATTATTAGGCACATAAGACACTGTTGTCTTAGTAGTGGTGGATGGAGGCACGAAATCTATGCCCTAAATTGTAGGTATAGAAGGCACTGTAGGCTCAGTAGTGGAGAGCAGAACAAAATCTGTGGCCATAGATTTCAGCGAAGGCGGGGCGAAAAAAGGCTGAGGAGAGAAGGGTTGTGCCGGAATAGGAGAGGGAACCAGTAGTGAAAGTCCATGGTCGTGATGAATAATCCCTGACATCTACTTGAGCCTCCCAAGTGTATGTGCCATATCATCCTGGATTTGCTCCATCTCAGCCATGCAGATGGTGGTAGGGAGATCCGCCGAGGGTGTAGATGGAGGTGGAGAGGTGGAAGGCTCAGAGTAAGAGGGACTGGTGGAAGAAAAAAGAAGGATAAAATAAGGGGGTGGGGTGGTCAAGGAACATCTATGGGTGTATGTGGTGGGTCCTAGTTAGGAACACCAATGGGATAAGCTAGGTCATCCATCACCCTTATAGGAGTAGGGAAATCTAAAAAAATTACGTAGCTATCTCCTCGGTGCTCGACTATCCTCAAGTGAATAATAATGATATGTTCATAATGCTTAGGATAGACCAAGAGGTATTGAGGAAGAGAGGGCTTAAATAACCCCAAATTATGGGCCATGTGGGTTGCATAGAAACTGCCATTCAGGTTTTCCTGACGGCTGTGAATCGTAGAATTTAAGTAGGTGGAAGCAGGGCATGGGAAGTCAGGGTAGCCATGTCGGATAATACAATTAAGGAACTCCACGTCCTGGCCGGACATGACACCCATATCCTCATGGTGAGGAAAAAATTACACTAAATAACTGGTGAAGTAAATTAAGGGTGGAGGTCAATGATGAGCATGCTCTTATGCGATGTGGGGGTGTACATGTGGTCAGGCCCAGAATAGTACTTCCACATGACAGTGAGGTCAGAGAACTCAGGGTGGGTAAGGGTGGAAACATGAGGTGTGGTGGTAGGATGGGGGTAGAGGCCACACCCTCAACCAAAATCTTCCATGGTTAGGGAAAATGGGTGTCCTCTGAGCCAAAACCTAACCGCGCGGGCTACATCGGTGGGTGTCTGATGGTAGGTGGTCCCATAGAACTAAAATGTGTCCATGAACTCCACAAAGAAATTTCAGTAAGTTGAAGTAATGACCTAAAAAGTGTCTGGCAGATGAGTATGGCCATGAATCCCTTCAAGCTCCTCCCAAATTCCCAGACATTGGAGAATGCTGACGTCTAGGTAGTAGCTACTCAAATGAATAGTATAAGGAAAGAATCACTACAATCGGTCTGCCACAGGATGACCCTCAGTAACGATCAGGGATGGATGCGGCAGAGGGTGGGTAGCAGCCGGTGCAAGTGGAGGTGCAACTGCTTGTGTCGGAGGAGATGGTCCTATAGATATGGTAGGAGATGGAGCAGTGGATACCTGGGCTACCTTTGTGGGATGGCCCGCAAAGGGTGGAGGTTCCAGCTCGGTCAGGTCCACTATAGGTGTGGAGGGTAGCTCTGAGGGGGTGGTGCAAAAAAATAGAGTTGCGAAAAAGGAGCTCTCGGCCACAATGGATGGTATCAATGCTGCTGCTAGAGGATAAGTGGTGGTAGGAGATTTCCCCATAGGAACTGTTAGATCGGTAGATGTTGTGGATGGAGGTGACATTAGAATAGGAGGCAGTGCAACCAATACTTGAGGCTGAAAAAATTGGAAATCCAAAGCCCACCGCTCAGAATGTCGATGACTAATCTGAAGGTGAGGCGGCTACTTTCCCTTAGTAGTGGAAGCGGGCCGCATCCCACTCGTATGATCTCTATCAGTCATATTTGGAAGAAAATTAAAAAGAAAAGAAAAGAAGAAAAATAAGAAAGAAATAAAATGTGAGAAAACAGAAAATATAGGATAATACAGCATGTATATCCAGGGTACACGACATGTAGTAGAATCTATGGAAGTACCCATGTACTCTAGATAGTCATGCCATGAGGGCATGTGTCGTGTAAAACCAATACAAGATATGTAACAAAGGATACATGCCATGTAGTTCAACAAAGAGTGGTTCCCATGTAAGGAGCTAGACACGGATAGACTAGGGTAGGGAATTAGACCATATACATGCAGTGTGAAATGGGGTACTTTTTTGTGTGTGATGAAATGGTGTGTGAGGCGTGTACATCGTCCACACGGAGTCCTCCAAAGGGTCAGAGGACACGATGTGTACTGAACAGACACGGAGTGTATAACGAAATGGGAAGGGGCCATGTCCTAGGGGACATGGTACCGAACATACACACAATGTATATTTCAATTGGGAACTGCGTGGGTGTGTGTCCATGTACAAGTTATACATGACCTGTTTTCTTTGTGTATCCTGTGTACTTCGCGGGAATCTGAATGGTTGGATAATCCAGAAATCGACCTAAATTTGATGTAAAATTTTAAATAATGAGTGTAGAACAACATACCTAGTGTGAGGATCAAAATTTAGAAGAAATCAGGTTGGAAACACCCAAAATCTGTGGATTGAGATCGGGGAGGGTGGACGGCTTTTGGGAGAAGAAACTGGGAGAAGGAGCGGTCATACGGCACATCCTGAGGCCAGGTAGGGCCTTTAACTTTATAGGAAATAGAAACGGCATGTATCAAGGTTTACACTCCATGTATGTGTTTTTTTTAGTTTTGTTTTTTTAATAAGTAAATTATATAATATAATTATTATAGTAAAATATACAATAATTAATATTAATAAAAAATAAAAAGAAATATTTAAATATTAATATATATATAACAAAAATAAATTTATACACATAATGTATAATGGAAATACACATCGCGTGTTCTAATATTGGAAAAGGAGAACTACAAGCTTTGGCCCGGTGCTTGCGGCATGCTTTGAACTGGGGAACATTCGTTCCGAACATAATCCCTCAACCAATAGAAAAAAGATTGTAGTATTTCCCATTTATAATTACTTTAGAAATTTAATGTAAAGATATAATTCTACATGGGATGAATAAAATTCACGACATGTGGTTTTAATTTGAATAAAAGGGATGAAGCAGGGAGATTAGCCGAGTTTGAACCCAGGTCTATTGAATCCAGGCCCAAGACTCTACCAATCTGCCAACATCACCCGCATGTATTCTCTTATTTCAAAACTATTTAAATTATTAATGAAACCATGGATCACATGATGTATATTGAAATTAATGAAATGATGTTTTATTAATATGAAAAATTATGGAAATAGGCTAGTTTTCAGGATTCGAGACCAGGTCTTTTGGATCTAGTTTACTACACTGGCTAGCCGGTCCATCCCCACCATGGGTTTTATTTTATTTTGAAACCTTATATTTCATTTGGAAATGTATGACACACATCGTTTAAGTAAACACAGTTTTAAAAAGGAAGAATCTTGTGCTGAAGGTAGCTATGGAGGGATTCAAACCGGCGACGACACAGATATATTCCAGTGACCTTACCATCGGCACCAAAATCATACCTATTTATTAACTTATTTGACATCTATATATTTGTAATATTAAGTATATAAACCAAAAGAATAAGTACATTCTATGTGTATAGGTGGTACATGACTTGTAACCTTAGGGTTACCTCCCAGGATGTGCCTTTGTTTTACGTCATTGGATGGACGTTACCTGAGAATTTTTCTACGTGAATTGTATAGTGGAGAGTGTATCCACCATATCTTCCATTTGAAAATAATGTTCCAAATGATTCCCATTTACCTTGAATTTTTTATCATCTGCTCCATCCACTTCCACCATACCATTGGGAAAAAACTTTATCACTTTGTAAGGTCCTGACCACTGGGACTTGAGTTTACCTAGGATCACTATCAAATTGGAGTTAAATAAGAGTACCTCATCACCAGGATGAAATGATTTTTGAGAAATCATGTGGTTGTGGACCGCCTTTGTCTTCTCCTTGTATAGCATGGCTTTGTCGTATGACTCAAGACAAATTTCATCAAGTTATATCAGTCGAAACTAGTGCTTTTCCTATGCAGACTTGAGATTGTAGTTCAGGGCTTTCATAGTCCAATAAGCTTTATACTGAAGCTCCGTAGGTAAATTACACTGCTTCCCATAGATCAGCCAGAATGGAGACATCCCCAAAGGTGTCTTGAAGGCAGTCCTATATTCCCACATGGTATCATCAAGTTTCTTGGACCAGTCCTTTCTTGAAGCTCCCACTATCTTCTCAAGAATCTATTTTAATTCACGGTTTGAGACATACACTTGGACACTAGATTGGGAATGATAAGGTGTCCCCTTGTTATATCCCATGCCATACTTCAGAAGAACATTTCACATTAACATATTGTCAACATGCATTCCTCTATCACTGATCAGCACCTGTGGCACACCAAACCTACTGAAAATGTTCTTCTTCAAGAAATCAATAATGAACTTTGTTGTTTTGTGTGTTGTGTAGTAACTTCCACCCATTTTGATACATAGTCCATACAAACCTGCATGTAAGAATTTCCAAAGGATGGAGGAAAAGGGACCATGATGTCAATACCCCATACATTGAAGATCTCAACCTCAAGAATGGGCTATTGAGGCATTTCAGCTTGGTGCCTGTAACAACCCGAAATTTTGAATAAACATTGTTTCCTAATTTTATGTGTTATTTTATTTTATTTTTGTACTCAACAAAAATTTTTCATTTGATAACATTAGTATAATTAAAATGAGACCGTTGGTTTTTGACTGTTATATGACCATTGGTCAATATGACCGCTGGAAAATAAACGTTTGGATTATTGTCTCTAAATACAAGTAATCTTGGTTAATTAATATAGAATGAAGATTCGTTGGCCTCACCCAGTAGTCTTGGACCGATCGAAGCCCATCTAACAGAACTTGGGAAAGAGGTAGCACCACTGGGCTTTGCTCTGGACCAAACCAAAGATAAACCTCATCGTGTGAATCTAGAACGGGATCCCCTTCACGAGAAGTTCAGACTGATAGAAATTACTACTCGTTCGATGTTGGCCGAGCCTCCCCCAGATTCTCTCACCTTAGCACACCTTACACTTTGGTCCTATGCTGGTGTGATAAGGGGATATGTAAGGAGAATGTAACTTCCTTTTGTATTCCTTTGTTTTAAAAAAAATGGGATTTCTTCTTATGATGAAGTTTATGAATTTTCAAATGACCGGATAAATATAGTATGCATATTTTTTTATGAATTTTAGAAAATTTATATTTTAAAAATGTTTTTTTAAACCTTAAATAATTAAAAATGTGTAATGATTTTCAAAAAATGGTCTTCTAAAACTATGTTCAGTACGAAATTTAGAGTCTAATAAGATCAAATTGATTTTTTATGAATATTAAATTATGAATAGTGATTTTATGATTAGGATTAGTAATGTTTCCAAATGGATTAGTAATCTCACTTAAAGAAAGTATAAGTATAATCTAGGCACCTTGATTAAGTAATATGATTCAATAAAATGGTTAAATAATGGTTTCATAAATTATTATTCAAGTATTAGTTTTTTTTAGGTGAATAGTGTTTTTTAATTAAAAATTAAATTAAAAATATTTAGAAAATTATTTTTATAAAACGGTTTTCATTTTTGAACTCAGAGCATCGATATTATGTAAAGGTAATTTTTGGGGATTTTTCTGAAAAAGTTGAATTTTCAGTGAATAGTGTATTTATTTAAAAAATAAATTAAAAATATTTAAAAAATTATTTTTATAAAATGGAGCTCATTTTTGAAATCAGAGCATTGATATTTGGTTAAGTTGAAATTTTGGGTTTTTTCTGAAAAAGTTGAATTTTCAGTGAATAGTAAAAAATACTGTTTTAGAGTTTCGGTATGTTTAATGACATCATAACTGTGTCATGATGATTCCATGAGATATTTTAAGGGATGGTCGACCAAAGGTAATGAAGTATTGTATGGGGGGCCCCATTTGTCCTAACTCCATGGGAAATACCATGGGAGATAACATGGTTTTGAGAAAACCACTTTTGAGGTGTCCCTTGGCCATTAATGCCTTGTCCCTCTCACTTTCCCTATAAATACCGAGCCATCCTCTCATCCATTTCGACTCCCCACTCTCCCCCGACGAATTTATGGTCTCATTACCTCCAAAGGAGTCCTCCCAAGGTTCCCCAATCCCTAAAAGTCCCAACCTTTGAGTTTTAAGAGTTACGTTTTAAGGTAAGGGATATGATCTCTCTCTTTCTTTTCAAGAAATCTCTTCTATGTAATTTCTTTCATTCTCCATGTTCTTATGTTAAAGGGTGTTATTTTATACTCCTCTTAATGCCCGTTTGATGTTCACATAATGATATATCCCCTCTTACTCTCATTATTTCTTTTTATGAAGTTTTAAGTGGCGTCGTTGGGCTGCAGAAATTTTTGTAACGGATTCTTTCTCCCTTCTCATTTTTCAAGATCTATTTTCATATAAAGTATTTCAAGTTACTTTTTATTATGTTGGGGTATGATCTATAAATTTTCCATACTGATCTTTTATGATCATATTATGTGAGACCCCATTTGATCTCTTCAATTCAGTATTTTGAAGTTTCAAGTGGCGCCGTTAGGCTGCCGAATTTTTAAGTGGTTCTTCACCCTTCTCGTTTTGAAGTTCTACTTTCATGTAAATTCTTTCAAGTTACTTTTTGTTATGTTGGGGTATGATCTCTATATCTATCTTATTTATCTTTTATGACCATATTTTGAGAGACCCCATTTTATCTCTTCAATTCAGTATTTTGAAGTTTAAGTGGCGTCGTTAGGCTACTGAATTTTTAAGTGGTCCTTGCACCTTTCTCCCTTTTCAAAGTTCTAATTCCATGTTAAGTATTGCAAGTTCCTTTTTATTATGTTGGGGTATTATCTCTATATCTATCATACTGATCTATTATGTTCATATGATGAGAGACCCTATTTGATCTCGTCAATCCATTTTTGGAAGTTTTAAGTGACGCTGTTAGAATGTCGAATTCTCATATGAGAAATCTTATTTTTTGTCTTCCTTCCAAGTTCTTCGTTTCAAATGGTATATCATTAAAATTTCATTACAATGTTCTTAAATAATTTATATTTTGTTCCCCAACTGTTTTATGTATCATTTTTGAGTGGGTGACCCATGTCCCCTCTCTTTTGAATGTTTTCTAAAACCTTGTAACATAACCGTTATGCTGTAAAATTTTCGTCTCAAAATGCCTCTCTCTTTTCTCAAAATTATTTTATGTTATAAAGTGATTACTCAAAGATCTTATTTCTACAAGGGTATTCACATATATATCAAAATTTTCTATTTTAAATTCTGGGATTTAAATAAATGAGACCTGCTTTCCTTTTCCATGGGTTTAAAGTGACATAAAGATCATGTCTTTAAAGCGAGTTTTAAAACATTATGATTATGAAATGAAACCCATTTATTTTGTGCTATATGGGTTATTTATGAAATGTTTGATGATGATATATGTGGCTCACATGATAATAAAGGCAAATTTAAGGGTGTGACCTGATAGCACTCCAATGCATTGGGTAATGATGTAACCACTAGAGATTACAATTTTCACGATACCTTGGTGAATAACCTTGGTAATTTTCAAATGAAAACTTGGGGATGGACCTTGGTGATATGTTCATGATTTTCTATGTTAAATGTTGCAGACACATCTTCAAGTTATGAAAAATGTTATTTTTATTATGATATATCTCATGATTTCTTTCTGATGCCTTAAAGTTATTTTCATGACCTTATTGAAGTATCTCAAGTTCACATGTAAAATGTTTCTCTTGTTTTCCTTACTGGGCCTTCTGCTCACCCTTTCTTTTGATGTATGTTCCCAGGTTATGAGATGCAGTAATGAACCTAGGATGAACATGAGGAGAAGCTTATCAATGGTTTAAGAATAATGTTTTATTTTTTCATGTTTTAAGTTCCGGGTTTCCAAGACACTAAACCTTAAAGATCCTTGGTTTTGTAAAACGTAATGAAAGTTTATGTGATAAAAAGGAGGGATGATATAGTTGGTATCAAAGGATGGTTTAGTTATTTGTGGAAATTAGGATATGAAATATCTAGGAAGAACCCTGTAGAGAAGTTTAATTAGAGGAAATCTTCCTGGTATTTTGGTGAGTATTGAGCAAGGGGTCTCCAAGAAAATACATCCCTATCTGGATACGAGTAGGTAGAGGTGGATTTGGCCCAAATGTACATAGGGGTAAAACCTGAAAACACCGCTTTGAGCTAGACTCGAACGGGAACTGGTACACGACAACGTGACTTGCTGTACTGTTGGTTACGACACTCCCGGGGGATATGCTTTGGTAAATTCAGAAGCTTAGTATGAACCATTGTTAAAGGAACAAAGATAAAATAATATAAAGGTTCACATAAGAATATATGATCATGGATAACCTAGATGGGAACCTAGAGGATCACAAGTTAGGGTATAATTTTCTTCTAAAATTTATCCTTATATGCTTTAGGTTTCTTTTCATGGTTATTGGCTATGTTTTTAATCCCCTAATTATAGTTTCTTTTCTTAGTTAATGGCGGGAAATGAAAGAACATGTCCGAACAACCAATGTGATTGGAAATGCAACGATTGTTGTTTTAATACGATAGAGATGATTAGGGGAATAAAAGATGATTATTATTTTGGAAGACGTTCACTGTATTGAGGACCCTATATGATCGAGGTAAATAGATTACTACGGTATTTTCATTGAGGAGTAAGGTTGACTTATATTTTGAAGAATCAATGAATTTAAGGTGGACTTATAGTAATTTAGGTTACTTATGGGAATTATTAACCTATCATGGGTAAAATATGTTTATGTTAGCTACTTTTGTTATAAGATTTTAGGTGTGGTTGATGTTGTTTAGAGACGAACAGTGAAGTTTATTTTGGAAGACTATGTTATCTAATCCCTGTTGTATTTGGGTTTCAATCTTAGTTTGGTTTATTTTGAGGAATTTTAAGGACCGTTATTTATGGGATGGACTATGATGAACTTTGGGTAGTACCATGGAACTTTGAAGATTTAAAAATAGTTTCCCTTCTTATGGGATTCTTTCTTTTTGAAGAGTTGTTTTACCTTACCCATTTTGTTTTTATGATAATGTTTAAAGATAGAAGAAATATATAGTTAATATTTTGTGGATTATGTGATCCTCTAGAAGATGATTCTTGTGTTTTGATGAGACCAAGTAGTTTTGAATGCTCATCATTTGGAGAAAAGATTTGTTTTGGTAGAAACTTATTAAAGTATGAAACTCTAAATGAAGGTAGGTATATTTTCTTATGTTTTTGTTCTATGTAGTAAATTAATTCCTAAAAATTATGAAAAGGAACGTAAAAAAAACGTTATTGGTTTGTGTTTCCTACAAGGTAATCAATGATCGTTTAAACAATCAAAAGTTTGGGATTTTCTTATGGTTAAATTTCTCCTAATCATGTTCTCTATCACTCTCCCTCAGAACTTGACCCTTTTTTTCTTCCATGTCCATGTTTTCCTACAAGGAATCCTAGTGTGGGCTGACTCGGTTGACCTTCGTACTTCCCTTTCTTTCTTTTAAAGTAATAGTTTTACTGACTCCATTTCTGATGTGGGACATTCAATAAAATTTCAAAACCTAATTTTAAAAATTGCAAGGATGCAATTTCTCAAGGGGGAAGATTGTAACGACCCGAAATTTTGAATAAATATTATTTCCTAATTTTATGTGTTATTGTATTTTATTTTTATACTCAACAAAAATGTTTCATTTGATAACATGAGTATAATTAAAATGAGACCATTGTTTTTTGACTATTATATGACCATTGGTCAATACGACCACTGGAAACTAAACATTTTGAGTATTGTCTCTAAATACAAGTAATCTTTGTTAATTAATATAGAAAGAAGATTCGATGGCCTCACCCAGTAGTATTAGACCGATCGAAGCCCATCTAGCAGAACATGGGAAGGAGGTAGCACCACTGGGCTTTCCTCTGGACCAAACCCAAGCTGAACTGCATCGTGTGAAGCTAGAATGGGAACACCTTCGCGGGAAGTTCAAACTGATAGAAATTACTACTCGTGCGATGTTGGCCGAGCCTCCCTCGGATTCTCTCACCTTAGCACACCTTACACTTAGGTCTTATGCTGGTGTGATAAGGGGCTATGTAAGGAGACCGTAACTGCCTTGTGTAATCCTTTGTTTTAAATAAAAATTGGTATTTCTTCTTATGATGAAGTTTATGAATTTTCAAATGATTGGATAAATATAGTATGCATATTTTTGATGAATTTAAGAAAAAGTATATTTTAAAAATGTTTTTTGTAAACCTTAAATAATTAAAAAGGTGTAATGATTTTAAAAAAATGGTCTTCTACAATTATGTTCAGTACGAAATTTAGAGTCTAATAAGATCAACTTGATTTTTTATGAATAGTAAATTATGAATAGTTATTTTATGATTAGGATTTGTAATGTGTCCAGATGGATTAGTAATCTCACTTAAAGAAAGTATTAGTATAATCTAGGCACCTTGATTAAGTAATGTGATTCAATAAAATGGTTAAATAATGGTTTCATAAATTATTATTCAAGTTTTAGTTTTTTTGGGTGAATAGTGTTTTTTAATTAAAAATTTAATTAAAAATATTTTGAAAAATATTTTTATAAAATGGATTTCATTTTTGAACTCAGAGCATCGATATAATGTTAAAGTAATTTTTGGGGATTTTTCGGAAAAAGTTGAATTTTCGGTGAATAGTTTATTTATTTAAAAAATAAATTAAAAATATTTAGAAAATTATTTTTATAAAATGGAGTTAATTTTTTAAATCATATCATTGATATTTGGTTAAGGTGAAATTTTGGGTTTTTTCTGAGAAAGTTGAATTTTCAGGGAATAGTAAAAAATACAGTTTTAGAGTTTCGGTATGTTTAATGACATCATAACTATGTCATGATGATTCCATGAGATATTTTAAGGGATGGTCGACCAAAGGTGATGAATTATTGTATGGGGGGACCCATGTGGCCTAACTCCATGGGAAATACCATGGGAGAGCACATGGTTTTGAGAAAACCACTTTTGAGGTATCCCTTGGCCATTAATGCCTTGTCCCCTCACATTCCCTATAAATACCAAGCCATCCCCTCATCCATTTCGACTCCCCACTCTCCCCCAAAGAATTTATGGTCTCATTACCTCCCAATGAGTCCTCCCAAGGTGTCCCCAAGCCCTCAAGGTCCCAAAATTTGAGTTTTAAGAGTTACGTTTTAAGGTAAGGGGTCTGATCTCTCTCTTTCTTTTCAAGAAATCTCTTTTATGTAATTTCATTCATGCTCCATGTTCTTATGTTAAATGGTGTTCTTTTATACTCATCTTACTGCCATTTTCATGTTCAAATAATGATAGATCCCCTCTTTCTCTCATTATTTCGTTTTATGAAGTTTTAAGTGGTGTCGTTAGGCTGCCGAAATTTTTGTAACGGATTCTTTCTCCCTTCTCATTTTCAAGATCTATTTTCATGTAATGTATTTCAAGTTAATTTTTATTATGTTGGGGTATGATAAATAAATTTATCATACTGATATTTTATGATCATATGATGAGATACCCCATTTTATCTCTTCAATTCAGTATTTTGATGTTTTAAGTGGCGTTGTTAGGCTGCCGAATTTTTAAGTAGTTCTTCACCCTTCTCGTTTTGAAGTTCTACTTTCATGTCAATTATTTCAAGTTCTTTTCTGTTATGTTGGGGTATGATCTCTATATCTATCATACAGATCTTTTATGACCACATGATGAGAGACCCCATTTGATCTCTTCAATTCAGTATTTTGAAGTTTAAGTGGCGTCGTTAAGCTGTTGAATTTTTAAGTGGTCCTTGCACCTTTCTCCCTTTTCAAAGTTCTAATTCCATTTCAAGTCTTGCAAGTTCCCTTTTATTATGTTGGGGTATGATCTCTATATCTATCATACTGATCTTTTATGTTCATATGATGACAGACCCTATTTGATCTCGTCAATCCATTTTTGGAAGATTTAAGTGATGTCCTTAGGCTGTCGAATTCTCATAAGAGAAATCTTATTTTTTGTCTTCCTTTCAAGTTCTTCGTTTCAAATGGTATATCATTAAAATTTCATTACCATGTTCTTAAATAATTTATATTTTGTTCCCCTACTGTTTTATGTATCATTTTTGAGTGGGTGACCCATGTCCCCTCTATTTTAAATGTTTTCTAAAACCTTGTAACATAGTCGTTATGCTGCAGAATTTTCGTCTCAAAATGCCTATCTCTTTTCTCAAAATTATTTTATGTTATAAAGTGATTACTAAAAGCTCTTATTTCTACAAGGGTATTAACATATATATAAAAATTTTCTATTTTGAATTCTTGGATTTACATACTTGAGACCCTCTTTATTTTTCCGTGAGTTTAAAGTGACATAAAGATCATGTCTTTAATGCAGTTTTTAAAATGTTATGATTATGAAATGAAACCCATTTATTTTGTGCTATATGGGTTATTTATGAAATGTTTGATGATGATATATGTGTATCACATGATAATAAAGGCAAATTTAAGGGTTCGCCCTGATAGCGCTCCAATGCATTGGGTAATTATATAACCACTAGAGATTACAATTTTCACGATACCTTGGTGAATAACCTTGGTAATTTTCAAATGACACCTTGGGGATGGACCTTGGTGATATGTTCATGATTTTCTATGTTAAATGTTGCAGCCACATCTTCAAGTTATGAAAAATGTTATTTTTATTATGATATATCTCATGATTTCTTTCTCATGCCTTAAAGTTCTTTTCATGACCTTATTGAAGTATCTCAAGTTCACATGTAAAATGTTTCTCTTGTTTTCCTTACTGGGCCTTCTACTCACCCTTTCTTTTGATGTATGTTCCCAGGTTATGAGATGCAGTAATGAACCTAGGATGAACATGAGGAGAAGCCTTTCAAGGGTTTAAGAATAATTTTTTATGTTTTCATGTTTTAAGTTCTTGGTTTCCAAGACACTAAACCTTAAAGATCCTCGGTTTTGTAAAATGTAATGAATGTTTATGTGAAAAAAAGGAGGGATTCTATAGTGCCCCAAGTTACCTTTCTATTGGGATCGATCATAGCGTGCCACAAAATTTTTGGCATCCTTGTGCATGGTGAGCTAGAAAAACCAATAATTGATGATTTTTTCCATTGTTTAGTCTATCCCATGATGTCCCCCACTGGGGAAGAATGACAGAATACCATATTTACTTGAATTTCTTCTTCTAGGATGCAGTCTCAGATCATCTCATCTCCACATGAGCAGAAGAGCATAGGTTCTTCCTAGAAATAACGTTTCACATCAGATAGAAATCATTTATTTTGGTGGAATTTAAAATCAAGGTGAATGAATCATGTTTCCATGTAATTGGCTATGTTAGAATACCATATTTGAGGTGAAGCTTCAACAAAGAAAATATGCTTGTCAGGGAAGTCCCCCCTTGATTTCTCTATTATCTTACATTTTGAATGAGAAAATTCTATCCTATAGAGATGATCAGCAACAACATTTTCACTGCCCTTTTTGTCATGGATCTCCAAGTCATATTATTGGAGAAAAATAACCCAACAAATGAGTTATGGTTTTGCATCCTTCTTGTTTAACAGGTATTTCAGTGATGCATGGTTATTTTGGAAAATTACTTTGGAAAGCTCTAAATAAGAATAGAACCCGACGAATGAAAGAACCATAGTGAGAATATCATTCTCATTAGTAGTTTAGTTTATCTATGATTCATTTAAGTCTCTTCTGGAATAATATATCGGTATGAAGACTTGATTGAGTCTCTTCCCAAGAACTGCTCCCATTGCATAGTCAGTTGCATCACACATGACCTCAAATTTCACTACCTAATTATGGGAAATCATGATATGATATTCTATTAATTTTTTCTTTATAAGTTTGAAAGTTTGGTACATTGTTCATCAAATTAAAATATAGAATACTTTGTAATAAGATTAGTTAATGGTTGAGCTATTTTTGAAAAATCATGAACAAATGTCTTATAGAAATCAGCATCCCAAGAATGCTTTGGATTTCCCATAGAGATGTGGGAATAGAAAATTGTGAGATGATTTCAATTTTTTTCTGGTTCAAATTTAATGCCCTTATTAGAAATTCAATGTCCTAATATGATGCCATGTTTCACCATGAAGTGGAACTTCTCCCTATTTAAAACCAGATTGATGTGTTCAAACCATTCCAGAATTAATTTCAAATTTCACAAGCAAGTGCAGAATGATTTCCCATAGATGGAAAAATCATCCATTATGACTTCTAGAATTTGTTCTACCATATAATGGAAGATGGGCAACATACAACATAAAAAGGTGGCTGGAGCATTACATGAGCCAAAATACATCCTCTGATTGGAAAAAGACCCATATGGGAATCTAAAAGTGCTTTTTTTCTTGATCTTAAGGGTAAATAGATATTTGGTTATAACCAGAATAACCATC
The DNA here is from genome assembly GCA_963277665.1 of Viscum album. Classification (NCBI taxonomy): domain Eukaryota; kingdom Viridiplantae; phylum Streptophyta; class Magnoliopsida; order Santalales; family Viscaceae; genus Viscum; species Viscum album. The sequence continues at coordinate 1,739,808,472 of OY728150.1, read as the reverse complement.
TAGAATGAAATTAAATTTGTGCCCTACTAGGAGCTCTAGTATTTGATCCATGAAAGGATGTGGGAAGTGGTCTTTTCATGAGGAGTCATTTAGTTTTTTGTAATCCACACATAATATCCATATTTTGACTGTTCTTATTGGGAAAAGATCATTTTTATCAATAGTGATTACGGTGATACCCCCTTTTTTGGTACCACTTAAAAAGGAATTACCCATGGGCTGTTGGAGATTAGGTAATTGATTCCTGCGTCTAAGAGCTTTATTACCTCCTTCTTCATTACCTCCTTCATGGGAGGATTTAACTGTCACTTTGGTTGTAGAGAGGTCATGTATCCTTCTTCAAGAAACACCAAGTGGTTGCAAATGGTTGGGATGATCTCTGTAAGATCAACAACAGTCCACCCAATGGCTTGTTTTCTTCTTCTTAGAACTTGTAGGAGCACCTCCTCTGGATCTTTTGTGAGTGAAGCATTGAGGATTATTGGTAGATTCTTCTCATCACCCAGGTATCCATACTTTAAGAATTACGGGAGAGGTTTGAGTTCAAGTTGAGGGGCCTTCAGAGTTGAGGGCACCATGGGTTCTACCTTGGCTTGCTCTAGGATATCTGGAATGATTTCACGTTGCCATTAATTACTTCCCTGGACGATGACGAATTTAAACCCTTTTGGTTGATATTCAGAGTTGATTTCATTGATGACTGGTTCAATGGTGATAGATGAACATTCCATGTTATTTCCCATGTAACCCAAGGAATCATTCACCATCATCAAGTAAAAAAATCCTTGTTCTTTATTAGCGATACTTTCTTAACTGCTTTGAGGATGTTGTGGGATACATTTCATCTCCCAATCGGGAGACCAACTCGCATTGATGCACATCGATCAACACCTTCCCAGTAGCCAAGAAGGGTCTAACTAAAATGATATGTGCCTCTTAATCTTATTCCATGTTGGTTATGATTAAGTAATCAAGAATAACAAGATTTCAAACATTCATGAGAACATCCTCAAGAATCCCTTTAGGATATTTGATGGATCAATCCACTGGTTGAAGGGCCACCCAAGTTGTTTGGAGATCATTTATCCCCATATTTTTAAATACTCTAGAGGGAATAAGGTTAAAACTCTCCCCTAAGTCAAAAAGGTATTTCCCAAACTCACATGATCCAATTGTACAAGGGATTATGAAACTACCTCCATCTTGGGGTTGGTGAGGGAGAGAGTGTTGTACCACTGCTGAGCATTCCATAGTGAGAGGAATGGTCACCAAATATTCCATATTCCTTTTGTTGTAAAGGATATACTTCATGAACTTCATGTACGTTGGAATTTGATTTAATTCCACAGAGACAAGAATATTTAGATGATGTTTTCGGAATACCTCCATGAATTTCATGAATTGCTGGTCCGGCTTCCTTTTCTTCATTCATGCAGGAAATGGTAAGGGGGTTCAAAAGGTTTAACCACATCTTTTTTCTTACCATGTATGATCTCTGGTAGTTCATAAGTGATGGGAGACTCCTAGACTTGGACTTCATTTTAGGAAGAGAATGTTGGTTGATCTGGACTTTCACCTTGATTTGCAGCAAAATTTTGTGGTATCTTCATCCCACTTCATAATATGACAGCATTGGCTTCCTCCTATGGGTTACTCTTAGTATTAATTTGTAGAGTACCAGGTTTCCTTGAAGATAGATGATTGAAAAATTTTCCTAATCTGATTTTCAAGGCCTCTAATGGATGCCTCTTGATTTTGAAATCTTGTTTTAGTTGTTGTTTTGAATTTTTCTATAATTTATTCCAATTTTTATGGGGGTTCTTAATGAGGTTGTTGAGAAAGCAGTTGAGGTTATTGATTCTTCAGTTATTGTGATGGACAAGGTTTTTGATACCCTCGTTGTTGGAAAGATCCCAAATGCTGCTATCTGGGATAGGGATTTTGATATTGTTGTTTCCCATAACTGGTTGGCCTTTGGGGGTGGGTTTGAGAATTTTTTTGTTGTTTCCCCTAGACCATATTTGTGCTATCTAGACATGCCATGTTTTGGTATTGAGGATACATATTTTTTCCTCTATTCTAGGAGAATAAGGTTACCTCACTAGTTGAGGCACTAACACTTGTCCCTATTCATTCACCCTTGATTTGATTGCCACCACATTCATCCCATGCTTGGTGATTCACCATTTCATCTTGAGATGCGTTTTTTAGATTTAACACATCAATATTAATGGATACAAAATCATGTTGAGAAGAAATCATCATAGTGGAATCAATTTTGTGCATCCCTCTCTTCTGATTTCTGTGCTCTGAGTTCCATTGGAAACTATTTGTAGACATTTCTTCAAGCAAGTCAAAGAGTTCCTATGGTAATTTCCTCATTACTGTTCCTCTAGTAGCTGTGTCCACCACAGATTTGGTGTTTGTTGTGAGACTGCCATAGAATGTTTGGACTTGCATCCATAATGGAAGGAAATGATGAGGAAACTTTTTTATAATTTATTTTAAATGCTTCTATGATTCATATAAGTATTCTAAATCATGCTGCTCGAAATTGTGAATTTCATTCTGTAGTGTCACCATCTTAGAGGGTTGGAAATATTTTGACAGAAATGCATGGGTCAATGCCTACTAGGTGACGATAAAGAATTGAGGTAATCCATTGATCCAATCATTATCTCTATCACTTAATTAAAAGGGTAATAAACAAAGGTGAATGGAATCCTCAGACACCCCATGGTAGCGAAAGGTGTCACATATCTCCATAAAATTGGAGAGATTAGTGTTGGGGTCTTCACTGGGTAATCATCCAAATTGAACCATGTTTGAATGATTTTGATGATGGATGGATTTATCTCAAAATGTTGGGCTTGTACTGGTGGTCTATCAATTCTCATATCTTCCCCTTGGATGGAAGGAATACTGTACTTCATAAGGGTACTTCATGGGGCAGTTTCTCCCGAGGAGGTGGGGGCAAAAATTGTTTCTTAAGAGAAAAATAAGGCCCCAGACCTGACTACAATTATGGAAGCTGCTCATGTGGGAATTGCTGCTATTACTATGGTCCATAACCTAGAAAAAATGGATCTAGTGGTCTTTGTTGGTTCCGACTATCATCCAGGACAAACGGTTGTCCAGCTCCTTGGACAACAGCTAGATATCCCTCTTCTATATTGGCCATGGTAGTGTTCGGGTTGTGCTCTTCCATAAGTTCACGTCATCACTGCAAGATCATTCATTCGATCTATAGATAATGAAGAAGAATGTCCAATTATTCAGTGCTCTTGGAACATTTTATTCGACCACTTATGCACTTTGGAACCTGCATAACACTAAATAAGAAACCAAGTGTAAAATAGAAAAAATAACATAAAGAAAAACAGAAATGATATTAAGAACAATTTTTTTATAATATTTAATTTATATTTTCACATTAATTAATAAAAACTAATTAATCAAAACACTGTTAACTTCAAATACCAGGAAATGGTGACAAAAATTGATATCGTTTCCTTAGAAGTGTTACTTTTGACAATCCAAAATTATTTACCTAAATAAGTAATGTCCATGTAAGTGATCGATCCATAAAGAGATGGAGTTATTGTGATTTGTTTTCTAGTTTGTGATTAACTTAGTAAAGTTTTCTGAAATTCAAAGATGTTTTTTTTAAATAACAGGGTGATTTATTTTCAATTTCTTGATAAATTACATTCGAAGATAAATAAAATCATAAAATTTTTATTTTTGGTAAGAAATGGGAATAATGTGTGGGGGATGTGGATTTTTGAGGATTTTATTAAATCAATTTTCTTATTAGGTTGTGTTGTTCATAATAACTCAAATCTTTAGATTATGAATGTAACAGATTCCACTTTGTATGGTGAGTTTTGTTTAAATCAATAGAAACCAATTCCTTAGTATGGAATTTGATTTCTCATAATTTTATTAATTTCTACCCTTTTGAGATGATAATCACATCCAATGATCATGTATGTTCTTAATCGTAATCCCTCAGATGATCCCTAGAAATACCATTCTTGGTCTGACACAATATTTTTAGAGATATATAGAAATTAATCTTATGTAATTATAAGATAATAATGAATAACAGAAGTATAATATAACAATTGACAAATTAATACCCATAACCACAACCCCAACACATATAGAATTTAGCTACTCATGGAGTATATGATAACTAAACTACTTGTGATACCTGAATTAAATATTAAAAAGATTCCGACTGAAGGTTGTCGAGAATGATGTACAAAATCACCTCCTCTATTCTCTTCTCTCCTTAGGCATCTTTTGAAATTTACCCCTGGTTTGTCTTGGAATGAATCAGTCCTAGACTTGGTGGACCTCCCCTAATTTAATTGTTTTTTGGAATAAATGACATGTACCATATAGTAAATGGTGTGTACCCTATTCAAAACTCTTTGGACCACTTTTATCCTTCGGTGGGTGAGCTATCACACCACCCCTAACATGGAACACAACACCGCCTGCCAGGTGGATGTACACGGCATGTAGTTCCACCATACATGGCGTGTAATATCAATCATCAGCCACCAACTGCTTTTATAAGGGGCCACACGTTGTGTATATGAGAATAACATGGCATGTTATCTTTGACTGGGAACATGGGCATGTATTCATTCTTCCTGATCCGTGTTGTGGAAATAATACATAGCATGTGTAAGAAAGACATGCTATGTATATTTGAATTTTTTCCGTGTCCTGTCCCGATTAGTGACTTTGGATGGAAAAAACCTAAATATCATCCTAATCACTAATATTAATAATTCTATACAAAAAATGATTGATATTTGGTGAAAAAAAATTTATGCTCAATAATATATATGAGACAATATACACAAATCGAGAACAACAATTACATGTGTGAGTTACCTGAGGAGGATGCCATTTTGTATAAAAATATATCATAACATGGGAGGAATATCTCATTCCATGTCATTCATACATATAACATCTTATCAAGATGTGTAGACGGGATTATGTGTAGAGACTTCCCAAGGTGCACATGGAAACAAAGCCAAAAGGGAGAGGGGCAAAGGATTCAGAGTGTGGAAAATAAGAGGTTCCCAATTCCCATAACCTCTCTAATCCAAAAAATAGGATGTCTATCCATATGAGGAGGATCTAATTTTGTGTCACTCATTCTTGGGGACATCGTAGGTAGGCCACACAGGGTGAGATCACAACTTAACGTCATATGTTGAGGATGTTGGTGCTAGGCAGTTTTATGTCCTGTAGCTCAAACATGGGGGATCCACTCCTCACACCTTGGGATTATATAACTATCACTCATTAACCCTTGGGGAAGGGAAGACATCAATAATGATATATGGATAGGGTGTGGAGGAGTTTTCTATTGTGAGGTCCATGTTAAAATAGCTATGTTGAAAAGAAGAAGCCATTAGAATACCTATACTGAAAAGAAAGAGGTGAGGAAACACAACTAGGGAAACCTTACAAGGCAAAAAGAAATAACTGTGCACAAGCATGAAGATATACATTGAGGAGGGTCTCACGAAGTCAGGGGCATCGCTGAGAGGTTCTTTGATAATGTTGGGTGCTTCATAGAGGATATGGGTTTCATTAAGGAAAAGGCTTAATGAAGCATGGTGACCCTGCCTTGGCATAAATTCAAGAGGTGGAAAATGATCCATTTTTTTGAAGGGTTTGAGGTGCTCAGATGATTCATGAAATTAGAGATTGGAAGTTGAAAGGTTGGCGTAGACATGCCATTGAGGTGGGGGAGCAAGATATTTATTGGCTTAGGGAGTTGTGATGCTCAAAGGCACACCACAAAGAAAATGTGGGATTCATGAATGGTCATGGATATATCGGACTCACAAATCCATACAACAGATTCCTTAGTGTGGTTGTGGCATGCATCACACTCACAATAGTTCCATTTTGGCCTTACATGTTCAGGGTGGGGAAGGGACCTCCATGAAGGTGCTTTGCGACGTAGACCCTTTGAAGGATTTTTGGGCTGTTTGAGCTTGGATTCCATCCAGAATGGCTGTGGCCTTACCCAACTTATCTCGAGGAATAAATTTCAGTTAAAAAAACTTCCCACCTCAAAATGGGAGTTTACGGGAGAAGGAGGTGAAATTTGGAGGGTCACCCATCGAACACATGGTTAGTTGTAGAGCTAGCTCATGATGCGGGCCCTGTGATGTACACGAGCGGAGAGGATTCCGTGATTTTAGGTTATCCACACATCTATACAAATAATGTGAGGTCACCCTCTCTATACTTGATCTTCATTTACAGCTCACATGATCTCTATTTTTGTGAACCTATTTTCCCCCACAAACACATCTATGTGAACCATGTTTCCAAGATCCTTATTCTGTGAAAATTTCTTAGAGAACTAGGCATTTCTACCTTTTTTTAGTGAAACACATACAATATGCTAAGACTCTAGAATACGGGGATCCATGAATGTCCTTCAAAAACAATCTCTATGAATAGACCCATAAATTCACCCAAGTCTCGAATATGATGGATGCCCAAGAAGATTCTTGGGAGGTCCTAACAGATGCTTCTCAAAGGGAAGAAATGGTGGAAAAAATCATGATTTGGGTCTATGATTAGATACACTCTAACCATGAATCATTACTTGTGCTGCTGTCAGAAGCACAAAAAGATTATCCTATATGAAATAGGTTGATTCCATTTGGATTTGGTCTGAGAGATGATGTCTCCATCCCACCGACCAGTAGGGTTGAATCAACTTATTAGTTCAGAGGTACACCAGGATAGTACTAGTGGAAGAGAGTTGTAAACGACCACATCTGGAAGGACCACCCGACCATAACAACTAAATTCCAATATGAAAACCTCAACAATATCTATGGGAGGAATTTGGAGAATGACGAGTCTCTACCATAATACTATAAAATCCTCAAGTTAGGCTTAGGAAACCTAGATAAGAGATAGAATAATGAATGAGATATTTTTTAGGGTAGTAACTTTATAGAGGAATTGGCCTCAACCTATTGGGTGTGTGCATATTTTTCTGAGTTTGGGGAAGAGATGAAGAAAATAGGCTTATATGAAGTTGCATGGGATTCCCAGTTCCATTTCTACCAACCATGGGAGATTATGACAGAGATGCTGATAAGATAACCATTAAGGACCAACACTTTCCATAAATATCATGATGAGGTCCTCATCAGCCTTTGGGATCTCCATCGTAATTCTAGAATCCCAATTCAAGGGGCCATGTATGATGAATTACTCCCCATGGAGAATTATTGGGTGGATTTGGAGTTGTTGTCATGTCTAGATAAGTTGCTACTATATATGGTTCTAGGAACTACTAAGGTAAATAAGGGGAAAATGGATATTTATTTCAAGTAGTGGTTTAGTCATTTTTTGATCATCCTAACAGAGGATTCTATTGCGGGGGATGAGGAAGCCTAAATATTTCCTACAAGGCCCCAAACCTATCCAAGGGGAGCATAGCGAGGAAAGGGTGCCTCTTACTATTGGATCCTAGAGGATAGATAATGGAAACTATGGGGGTAAAACATCAACACCAAGCCTCAACCCATAGTTAGGTTGGCTAGGTTCATTGCAACACTAATATGTGGGTGGATTCTACTAGTGAGAGATTACCATATGGGGGTGTAGATGAAGATGTTCATCATGGAAGAGATTCTAAAAATAGGGAATCACATCAACCTTGGGATCCTGGTGCTAGAGAAGTTGTACCAAGTTCTTTTGGAATATTAGTAATGGATATAATCCACTGTACATGTGTGGACTTCTCTACTTCTTCTACAGTTGGGTGGAGGCACACATGGGAGGCTATGAGTATCTAAATTTCATCTCCCCTCCCAAGAAAAACTTCCAGCCAGTGATTCTAAAAATCATAGGATATTTCTTGATTAATCTAGGATAGAAAGTGGTCCTGAGAAAAGTTGAGCGAGTAGATAAAATCACTTTCCATCCATTCTCTCCGATGATGGGGGTTGTAACTAACAATGTCATAAGAACTAAAGAGTAGTGGTCGTATCTCCTAGCCTTTTGAGACAGATTTTTGGTGACCTGGGTGGACTATGACCTGATTTGTAAACCATACAACTGACCCCAATTCATGAGTCAATTATGGTGTCTACAGAGGTTGAATCAAAAGGTGTACCTCAGAGTACGTCATGAAGACATTTCTTGCATGATGAGGAAACTCTAAAGAATATTCAAACATGATGATGGAAAGACGAGGAATGATATTCCTCCATCCACTACATCATACATGATGTTTTATGCATATGATAAGAGCTAGGTGGATTCCTATCATGCAGAAATGCTAAGGTAGTGGAACATTTGAGCCAACTAAGGAGTGCCACAGGGATAAGGTTGAATGGTGGTGAGATAAAACCATAGCAGTAGGGATGGGTACACCATGGTGGGGTAGATGAAGTATCTGAACCAACAATTGTGAGGCCCACACTGTCTAGAGGTGAAGTAAGATAAACAACAACGAGAGCAATTAACCATGTCAAGAATACTCAGGAGGAAGGGGAACCATCAAGAGGGTTCTGTAGGATTCCCTCCCAAGATCTTGGGAAGTGGTTAGCTTGCGTAGAAATTTCTAAGGTTGATGTCTGCTCTGATGCTTGGGAAATCTATGATATGAATTGGAAATTATTCATCCCTAGAATAATGTGGGACCATTTCAACTATAATGGGTTGGAACTTGTAGGGATCGTCTAGCCCAAGGCTAGTTTTCTCAGGTCTTGGTAAGAGGGGGAATGATATGCGATGGAGTTTGTGGACCAAGTGCACTCCCAGGGCACTATATACACGATGAAGGATTGAGTGAAATTTTTACTAGATCTTAATGCTCCTCCCTTACTATTAGTTACTGAGCTAGAAATGCAATATCCCTTTCCTGAATAATTAGAGGATACTTTGTGGGAATACACTAATGTGGATATTACTCCAGAGGATGGTGAAATCACAGAATCCTTGGGGTAATTCACCAAACATATCATGGAAATCCTTAACTTAATACCAATCATAATGGATTTTCCCTTATGTTTAATCTAAAATCCCTAACTAAAATCTATTTAATATAAAAGGATCTGGTGAAAGGGACCTCTGGTGATTGGGATGGAGGTACAACATTAGGTGTATAGGACTTAGCTTTGGGATATGTGTCCAAAGAAAAAGAAGTCGTAGTCCCAAGAAGTGTTGAGGATGCTAGGGTGGCCACCCTAGAATCACCAGGACCCTGAGTCATTTATTGGGGAAGAAAGATTTTTCTTCAAATAGTGACAATTCGATAGCATGACATGCCACCGCTCAGATATCGTAAGTCTCATTCCTTATAGAGACACATCTGTTGTTGCTTGATCAGGTTGGTTGACTTACTTTCTTTCTGAAAAGTGATGGGAATAGCAGGAAATATTCTATGGTAGATGGATAGAGGACCCAAAATCTCTTTTCTAATGAGGGAACCAATCACACAGAGCCGACCACTCTAGCTGATTAGGCCATGGCCTCCTATGAATAGTCTGTTTTGGTTACAAGTGACATCTTTGGTGGGGTGGTATTTAGAGCTGACTGGGACAACCTCATTAATGTATGGTCAAGTGATGATGACCAATGTCACAAAAAAGATCCCTAACAATCCGACATGACACCATAAGAGGATCATTCTACAGAACTCCTTTCTATATTTCTAGAGTATGAGCTTGCAAATCCCAAGGAGTTTGATTTTTCTAACTCTGATGTGGTCAAGGAAAGTTAGTTCATCTAACGCAGGGTGTGGAAGTGCATCATACAATTCATTGAAAATACCCCATAGAAATAATGGGTGAGTCAAATAGGGTCACTCCTCTACTTGTTTCATAGTTTCTGCATTAGATGGGTGGATTCATAACACCATTACATGTCGATCCATGACTACCTCATGGAGAAGATGCAATAGAGTAGTCGAAATTCAGATGTCTCATGAAACTGGGAAAAATATGTCAGCATCTAGATGATCTAAGAGGCCAACCATGATATTTATCACCTGGTAGAGAGATTGAATGAGAATTCCTCAAATATTTATACTCAATCAAGGATCATCATCCAACCAAGGACTCATGTCAAGATGGATGAGGAGAAGATAAGAAAGCTGTAACATCAATTGGTTGATCTGCAAGTCGAGTAGGACCAAGCACAAATTAGGGTGGATGAACTTTACCCAAAAGCGGGTGAGGTAGAAAGGGTTCTTAGGCAGCGATAGAAGATCCTGAAGGCCACACACAAAAGGTTATCAGAGCTGAAGAGGTCGATCCAAGGAGCAGATCTTAGGGGTACATTTTCTTGGACTTGAAAATTTATTGGGAAACATACTATTTGTATGGACACATTTCATTCTTACATTGTCACACTTCAATAATATTTTCAAAACAAGCAATGAAAAATACCTAATCTCACATGGTTCATGCCCAGTGTGAGAAAAAGGGACAACCACATAATTGTTTGACTGATACGATAGTGTCAGATAAACATCAAACACATGGGTTCAATTATTGTTGACCCACCACCAAGAGAGTTCGTCCTAAGAGAAGTTGTGGCTGGAGAATAGGGATCTATGAGTAGCCAACTTGATTTTACAATGTATTTCAGTTAAAAAACAAGATAACTCCAAGATATAGAGTCTATAAGAACCAATGGGAATGAAAAGTGTGAATCACGATGACCAAGATCTCGATTATGGGGATGATGGCATGGCGGTATAGGATAACCGATGACCATGTATGAAACACAATATCAATACCACTAGCTTGAAATGGTGAAAAAATGAGGGGAAACAACTGAACATGTTTGAAACACAGAAAATATCTTAAAATGCAGCTCGATGTCTTCCAAAACATTGGCGAGGATGGTAGGTTAGCTAAAGAAGCATAACTAGACCATTAGGGGGTCCCTTTAGACATGAAAGAGGATGAGGATCCAAATGCAGGGAATTCAAAGAATTGGAGTGGAGTGATGGAATGCTAGAATGGATTCCAACACTCTTGTAATTACAACAATGTGGTGTAGATCATAATGGTATGGGCACATTGTTCTGAACAAAGAATAAACCCATATTCTAAGGAGGACCTCTCAGGCGAGGGACTAGGATTCTTTATAGTTTTATGTCATGTAAATGAGGAAAATGAACACATAGTTAAACATCATACGATGAGTAAAATTCATGGTACAATTTAACATTGTCTGATCAGAATGTGTCACACAATTTAATGTCATGTAACCAAGACGTTTCAAATAGTTTAAAGTCATACTACCTTGATCTTGTTAAAAATTTTAAAGATATGTTGCATGAACCATGGAAATATCTATTCCCAATACAATTCAGTGGAATGGAGGAAATGAAACTGATGTGAATAAGGATAAGGACACCCTATATACCACATAAGCATTAGGGAATAGGCGGGAAGGAGGAATATGTGATATGAAATGGGGAGAGTACCACAATGAGGCTCTTAGTTTATGGTCATAGAGTTTGGACCATAAAAGGGGTTACTGGTAAGTAAGAGCCAACCATTTACATTGTTTAAAACATGTGGTCCAATACTATACCAATCAATAAGGGGGAAAACCTATGCGGGGTCATCCATTGACCAATTTTTAATCATAAGATCTGTTGTTCTTTACTGACAGTCCATTAGGGAATTGGATAAAGATAGAAGGTGATCCAAAATTGGCATGAAACCATCACCTTTAGGGGGTCTGTCTAGATTCTAAAAATAATGGAGTCCTAGAACGAGAAAGGATGGGAGTTTGAAATAAGAAATTATCAAGAAGTGGTAATCAAACCCAGGATTTGTGGACAGTTTAAGGTCATATTGTGTGGACCATAATCAAGGTCAAGGGGCCAAATATCCTAAAATGCTTATGATTGGGCTCAGAGATGAAATGTTTGGGCATCACTAAGTATCCAATTAGGATGGGAATCAATCCACATGTAGATATGGAACACAATGTGGTAGGAGACCTACACTGGTAGGGGAAATCCACCTCTAGTGGGGGATCGGGGCATCGCATGATTATCATGGGGAATCCTGAACTCACTCTGAGCATGATTGTAGTTTAACATCGTATATTGAGGATGTGGGTTCTTAGTTTAAGGTCATAGAGTTCAGCCCAATGAGGAATGGTGTCTCAAATATGGGTATGTGTAGTGTGGTGTTATGAAAAACCTAATGTCAATGAGTGCCAAAGAAGTCCCAACACCACAAAACACATCCCAGAAGTGATCTACACACAGTTTTAAATCATTATAACTAGAATTGAGTGTATAGTTTAAGGTCATAGAGCTTGGACCAAGATGAGGAACATCTGAAATGGACTTTTATAGTGTGGTATTATGACAAACCCGATGTGAATAAGGCTAAGGAGAACTGAAATCACACTACAGAATCCATAAAAAATTCTATATATAGTTTAAATTTGGGTAAAAATGGACTATGCTAATGCCAATGGAGAAAGAGATATGCAGATCTATGACTGGTACTGAAGAAAAAATGTTTGGGCATTACTACGTATCCCATGAGGATGGAAATCAAGCCACATTTAGTTCTTGAAGAAAATATCTCTATGTAGGTCTGATCGGCACATAGAGAGGGGGTGTGGTAGGTTACCAATGGTTGGAGAAATTATTCCATAGTTTTAGTTCGTGTGACAATACTGGTCTGCGCAGTTTAACATCATACGGTAAGGAAGTTGGATGCTACATAGTTCATCGTCATGTAGATAAGAATTTGGGGAAGAGGAGTTTTCCAATGGGATGTGCATGGTGAAACTATTAACATAATGAGAATGAAGACCTAAAAGGCTCCCATACTACTCCACGCACTCCCAAAGGAAACTCATGCCAAGGGGCCAAAAATTTGATCTTGTGACTGATCCCAAGGAAGAAATCTCTGGGCATTCCTATGTTTCCCATTAGGATGGAAATCAAGTCACACCAGGTTAGGAAAGTATGTCAAAGTGTTGTGTAGTTTATCATTGTACATATTGGATGTGAGGAAAAATGTCTTGAACCAAAGAGATATATGGGTACAAAGGAAAAAACCTGAAGTGAATGAGGCAGTAGGAGTCCCATCCCATACCACATAATCTTAAGAAGTCTCACAAATATTTTAGGTTCATGGTGAAGGTAATTATACCTAAATCTTCCATGAAAAAAATATGTGGCATAGTGTTATAAAATACTCGATGTAAATGAGGACCAAAAATCCCATCTTCACATTAAATATTCCAGAGAAGAATGGATGCATAGTTTAGAGTTGTGATGCCTATACTATAATAGAGGGGATATTTGATAAAGGAGATATGTGTATCACTATAGGAACAACCCGGTGTGATTGAGGTCAAAAGAGGCTTGCGCCACACGACAAATATTCAAGGATATACTCAAACATATTTTAAAGTCATAATGTTTTTACCTGGGTCACCAGTTTAATATCATGTTCCTAGGGCATGGTATGTTCCTTTTAAGTTCATGCGAAAAGGACTATCAATTCTATGTAGTTTTAACATCATGAAGATAAGATTATGAACATGGATTTTAACATCATACAGTGAGGTTGATGTGGAATAAGTTTTCCAAAAGGGTTGTAGATGGGGAAGATTTTGTTTACCAACATCTGAGAGGCCCCATGCCACCCCATACATTCCCAAGGGTAACATCACATAGTTTAAAGTCAAAATTTTTGGACTTGGTCAGCCAATTTAATGTCATGTTACTGTTATATTGGTTTCTACACGTTTTATCATCATACATCTAGGACATTTCACCCCATTCATGAAAAGCACTGCTTGAGAATCTAGTCATTAGTTGGGGGAGTAATATGATCCCCATCCATGGTGAAAAAAGAGTATGTTCCATTTGGATTGTACTTATGAACAATATATGGCCCTTCCCACTTGGGTTTCAACTCTAGAGAATTCCTTCTAGGTATCATTGGAATTTAGAGATCCATTGCTATATCACCTTGGAGGAAAGAGAATAGGAAAACCTTCTTGTTGAATGCTTTGGAGATCTTTTCCCGGAACCTTTCTAGATTATGCAGGGACCAGAGTGTATTTTATTTAAGGACCTCTAGTTTATCTAGATGGACCTTTTCTATTATTTATGACTTATGATGATCATAGATATCTATTCAGAGTAATGGAAACTCGATCTTGATGGGAAGGAATGCCTCTTGTCCATACACTAGGGAATATGGAGTCACCTGGGAGGAATTTTGAGTCATTTTATGATAAAACGAGAGAGAATTGGGAAGCATGTTTGGCTAATTTTTTTATTCTATCCCACCATATTTTGAAAATTTTGGAAAGGGTTTTTTCGAATTCCTTGATCTATCCATTATCCTCTATATGGTAGTGAGAAGTATGGTTGGACTGGATGTTGTAAGTGGCATACAACCACTTCCGCTTGGCATCTCAAAAGTTAGTGTCATTTCTAGTTAGAATATCAAGATGAACTATAAATTAATAGATGATGATAGATCTCACAAATTCAATGACCGATCGGGCCATAAATTCCTTGATAGGGAATGATTATGACCACTTGGAAATAAATCCATTACGGTTAGAATTAACCTACATTGGAAAGATGTAATTGGTGGATATGTTCCCCTGATGTCGAGTCACCAAAAAAGGGAAAAAGAATTAAGTAATATGAAGGGGATCTGGTGGTTGATGCACAAAGTTATTATGGATCTAACATGCATGGAACCTGTTGGAGAACATGATAAAGTCACAGACCATAGTGGGCTAGAATTAGACCAACCTTCAGATCCAGTTGGAGAGCTCCATCCTTTCCTAGTGAGCACTACAGGACCCAACATTAAATTGATGTATAACCTGGGGAATCTCATCTCCTTGAATGAAACAGAGGATAATTTCATCAAAGCCACATTTGTATAGAGTTTTCTCAAGGATGGGTCCACTATTGATGGTAATATAAGCTACACGTCGACGTATTCTCTCACATTCGGATCTTTCTGGAGGGAGAGTACCATACCATAGATAATCTTCAAAGGGAGTCATACAGTAAGAGGTATATTCAAATGAAGGGGGATTCAGAGGTCTTGAGGTATAAGCACCAGTGGTAATGTGGTTTACATACTAAATGACATCATCATCATCTGAAGTGATGAGAATGATGACTCTCTAGTGCGCCACATGAATGAACAGATCGTCCTTGTCAGGAACAGCAAGAGAAGTGGTTAGACATTCCAGGACATCATCTTGACAATTCTATGGTAGGGGAACATGAGTTACCAAAAATAAGAATGGGACTAGGCCGTTAGCTGGAGATAATTCTTGAGTAAGGGAAGGAGCTCTGTGTTTCTAATGATATAATCAACATTTATCATCTTGATGAATAAATCAGATTAACCATTCACATGAAAGAGGGGAACATAAATATTGAGATCCATCATGTGACCAGTAATGGTAACCTAATGTTAATCCTCATTTTCATGAAATCTTCTCATATTAGGAACGAATATGGAAGGACAACTGATGTCCGGGCGAGGAAAATGATTCCTAGACCCACTCTGTGGAGCTTGGGATCATTGATCCTTCTACCAGTTAGAATCTAAGAGGAACAAACTAAATTCATTTTCTTAGATAGAATGAATTGGTCCACTGATTGGATTACTCATCCAAGAAATCAACATCCATAGGAATTTACTTGGGGACCAGATGAGTGACCATAAAGTCTACCTGTGCTTGACCCTTGATATCCTTTTTGCAGAATTCAATTAATTTTGAACTACTGAAGAATAACCACCTAGTGTGCTTAGTTGGACTGTCAACCGTGGAAAATTCAAGATACAATTTAGTGAATCCATGCAAGATACCAGTTCTATCTCATCATGCATCAAATAGTGCCACAGCTTCTACACTACCAAAACCAATATGACATAGCTCTTCTAAAAGGGTGAATATCTGGACAATATGTCAAGGAGCATGAAACTGAGATAGTATAAAATTTTCTCAATACCTTGGTTGTTCTTATGAGTGATAATGGAACCAAAGGATCATTCTAGGGTGGTCACATAGATGATCAAAGTTCTCCCTGAGATGAGTGTAATTAGAATAGGAGACTGTATCAAATATTACTTGATTTCATCAAATGTAGTCTCATACTCTTCATCCCAATATTAGAAAAAACCATTATTTAGGATCCTAGAAAAGGGATTACATATTCGGTCTAGATTCATGATGAATAAAAGTATGTAGGATAAGTCGAATTTAAGGCCTTGGAGCTCCCAGAAGTTACTTGGAGGAGGCATCTGAATGATGGCCTTGATCTTCTTTGGGTCAACCTTGATACCTTTTTATCTAATGATGAAATTGTGTAACTTTCAAGAGGCCACCCTCAAAACAAACTTCAATGGGATTATCTTCAACTTCTAGGAGTGGAGGATGCTGAAAAATTTCTCAAGATCTCTATGATTTTATTGATGCTAGAAATATTTTACCACAAAATTATCTACATAGCATGACACTAGTTTTTTTATGATCATTTTGAAGATACAGTGGATGGAACCCAAATATATAGCTCTTATATTCTCAGATCGAAAGGAATCACCTGATAATAGAAAGTACCTTGTGGTGATCTTAAGGTGGTAGAATCCTAATTTTCAAGGGCCATTCTGATCTTGTTGTAACCAAAGTACCCATTCACGAATGAGAGATCCTGGAACCTAGATATGGAATTTATCAAAACTCTATCACCAAAAGGGGAAATCATCATTCAGACAGTAGCAGTTGAGATCTCGAAAGTCAATACAGACGCTAACTTTCCCATTCTTTTTCCTGACTAGGATAATGTTTTTGAGCCTATTGGGGTACTGAACTTCCTTGATGAAGTAGGATTTGGTAGTATTTTCAATTCCGGATTCAAGCATGAGATGTATGCATCTTTCTTGGAGGCTTCTTGAACCCGCAATGGCTTACAGGGAGACCCAGAAAGTGGATGAAATCCTGAGGCTTCATCCTCGGAATCTCATCATAGCTACAAGGAAAAACACCATGATGATACTTCAATAAATCCACATAATATTCTTGTTCCTATATATTCATGGCTACACTAATTATATTTGGCATTCGATCTACTATGGTTCAATGATTCACCCGAACCATCTCATCGTTGATGGTGGAGACTCCTTTCTCAAATGTGGGAGGAGCGTCTAATAAATATTATTAATTATCTGAGGAAGTGGGATCATTTGGAAGAGGTGATTATTCTGGTCTGACTAACATTGTAAGAACACTGGAGTTGTCTTTGGCGGTGGTGGAGTCTTCACTAGGATAAAACTGAACTACTGAAATCATGGCGACAGAGGTGGTCGTACCGATTTGTTGAGGCCTTCGACCATAGGGGTCCATGATTGATGCCAAAGAAATGGTTATGGGTCATCTCGTGATGGTTCAACCTAGATCCTCAAAATAATAAATTCTAGAGAAAATACATATCCATGGGGAGAACATCTTGATACTTGAGAAGAGTAGGGATTTCTAGTATCACTCGACCCTAACTCGTGTAGGAATATGAGGTAATATTCCTGTGTTTTTGAACATAGGGTCATATGGTCCTTTCCTATCAAAAAACGACAAATAAATTCCCCAAGTATGGCATCATAACCTCTAATTAGGTAATTAGGACGATGAATGAATCATCCATATCTCTCCATGGGATTGATACGATAGAGGTGTCCTCAACCTAATTTGTTTGAGCATGCTTATCATTAATCTGGTAATAAGCTGCATCAGTGTAGTGGGATTGACAAGGGGAAAAATTATAAGTTTCACCTTAGATTATTCCAACATGACTGTTGGTGGTGTACCTGAGGAACTGATGACACAAGAAGGTGACTAATTCAAGTAGATGAAGATATGGCCTACCCATAAATAAGTTGTAAGTGGTGTCCTATAGGACGACCATGAACTTAGTGTCTCCTAAGAAACAATAAAATTGGGTCTTCAAGCCGATCCTTCCACATGGGCTCTGCTGATTCCTATCATAACATTGGATATTTAGGTTACAGGGGCTAAAATCTCGTTTGGTGAGTCCCCGACTATAGATAATCTGGTGTAGGATGAGATTGATCATAGAACCTTTGTCAACTATACAGTGACAGTCAACCATGCCATTAAACATGTTAGTGATGTACAACAAGAGGATGTTCCCCTACATGAAAGAACTCACATCTTCTCTAGGGAAATATATGATGGCCTAAAACTATGATTACTTGAATCCCTCAACATAGAAAGTCTCAGTTGCTGAAACCTCTATTTCAAAATGGAGGGGGATATTCAAGGATTCTGCGAGGGATTCTGATTAGATGTTGTAAGTGGATAATTTTCATTATTAATATATTTATATTCATTGTTCCAAAGTCCATAAATATTTTTTTAGTGCATTATATAAATAGAACTTCATTTCTCATCTCAAATGCAATTTATGATTAAAATGAAAATTTGGGCCCAATCAATCATCTTTTTGTGGAAAACATTATATTAATTTTTTAAATTATATATTTCTGTATATGATTGATCACTTTGTTTAGAATATTTTATATTTTAGGATTTATGGATGAATCTAAAAAGATGATAGATATTTTTGAGCATGAATGCAGAAATTTTACGGACAAAGAATAATGGGCCTAAGGCCCATCTAATAGAATTTGGGGCCCACAAACCAAGCCCAATGAAGCTAAAACTTTTATAGTAGAAAAATAATAATATGGTTATCATTTTATTCCACTGTTTCTAGAGATAATTCTGAATTTTTCATGATGATAAAGGGATCTGAAGTTGAGATTTAAATGGTGGGCCTGACATGAATGCACATAAAGTCGTCCCACTATTTCAACCATAACAACCAAACGGCTATGCCAAATTTCGGAAATTTTTACAGCTCATAGAGGACACATGGAAGAAGATATTGGTATTCTATTATCATTGATCATTTAGCCATATTTAATGTCAAATTTAAAGATCCAAAAGGAGGATGAATCTGGATAGTTTTCTCGGTCAACTTGGAAACATCAAATTCCCATCATTTTCTCACCCTCTTTTTAACTCAACCAATTAATGGGGACGTAATTTATTGATGTGGGGTTTCTCTAAGGCTCTTAATATGACTATATAATAATCTTGTGGTGAAGGGAATTATCATATAATTTTTTTTCCTTTCAATTGATTTTTTTCTTTCATCCATTTTATTTCTTTCAATTGTAATTTCCCGCTTTCGTTTTGTAATCGCATCGACAATTCGTCTAATGTATGTTTATTTCAGATTTAGTATTTGAATAAAATTTATTAATCTTTTCCCCTCTTTTTATTTTAGTTTTCTTCACACATTGATACTTTTGAATCAAAGTGTGAATTTGTTCACACACGCACTTGTGAATTCATCACACAACGGTGGAGTGTTCATTTTTCAATATTTTTTCTTCATCAATCCTGCTTCTTCAAGTCAACTACCCTCTTCCTTTGATAGAATAGCATAAATTGAGGGCTAACCTTTTATGGGTTGATCCTAGGGACTTTCATGGGCTGGATTGAATGTTATTTTATGTTCTTAAACTCCTAAATTTTTTCTTCATTTTTAGAGTTCCTTTCTTTGATTTGTCTTCTTCTTTATCTTCACCGACTTTAATGACAACACATTTTGAGTTCTAGTATGATCCAATTACTTGAAGTGCTCATTTAGGTGATCCTCTAAGTGAATTGGTGATTATACTTGAAATTGTGTATGGATTAAATTAGAGAATGATATTGAGGAGTTATTTCATTTAATGGATACCACTTGAACTGATGAACATAAAATTAAAAGAAAAATAAATACATCCAATCAAGCCCTAGAAACAACCTAGGATCAGCTCATCTTAATTAATTGTTTTAATTCAAGTCATTTTTTTGTTTTTTTCTTTAAATCAAATCACCATTTATTCAAATCAATCAACACCATAGTTGGCCACTTCATAGACAATCCCGCATCCAATCATAGTGTCTCAAGGTTACTTCTTTGGTCCTTGTGGATTTGATGACCCAAGTCGTACTGCAAGCGACTGCTTAAACAATATAACATGGGTAAATTTTAGCGTGAATCAAATTTTGGCGTCATTGTTGGGGACCTTAGTATGTTAACTAAGACACACACATTTTTATCACCCCCAATATCATTCTCATGGAAGTCCATTTTGAACAAACCCAAACATAGGGCACCTCTCCCTACATTGAATACCCCACACCAATTGTGATTTACAATGACCATTCTAGTTTATATTGGTGGGAAAGTCCACAAAAAATTGAGGTACAATTTTTAAACTCTTATGATATACAAAACATTCAAACCTATAACAATTTTCAATCCCAACAAGGCCAATCTGAATATCCACTTTTGGAATTCCAACAACTTAATTATTCTCCTAGATTATACCATCTTAATCAACCCCTTTTCCATCATGATCCAAAACCATTACTTGAAAAAATGTGTCAACAAATGGAGAGAATGACTTCCGAGGTTTTATCCTTAAGAGTAGAACTAAAATCATTGAAATGGTTATGGAACCAATTCCCACTCAGGTTGTCTCTTCCTCATCACTAACACAAGAATCTTGTCTCCCACAAACCTCAAATGAATTTATTGATGAACCTACTATTGGATTTGGGATATTTGAAGGTAATCAAGGAATTTTTGATGGGTTCTTAAATCAAGAGGAAAATGGTTTTTTGTATTCACAAGAGGGAAATTTGACATTGTGGATGGAGAGTCCAGGATATTTTCCCACTTATAATTTTTCAAAAACACCAATAACTGAACAATTGGGATAAATACCAAACATTAAGCTCATACACACTCCTAAAATTCAACTAGAAACTTTTGGGGATAAATCATATTTTCAAATAGAACCAATTATTTCTAAATTATTTGGAGTAGAAACTGACTTTCATTCAAATTTCCAATCTTCATTTGGAAATTGAAATCGACCAGAACTCAAAATAATTATCCTTCCTTCCCCAGGCAAGAATTACATCATAGGTGATACCCATGACCATACATTAGTCATTCATTCTTCTCATGAAAGAAATAATGCCAGATTGAACCTTGACATATTAGGAAAGATAAAAAATGCAACTAGATCAACCATTTATGACATTCCTTGTATCTTCAGATTCGTTTTAAAACATGGATTTATACAAGTAAAAGATTATAAAAAAACAATCAATATAAATCAAGTAGAAGTGGAGAAAATGGGTTCATTAAAATTTTTAAAGTTGTAATTGGATAAGTTGGGGGGGGGGGTTCAAGTCGAGCTAACGACATTAAACAAAAGCGCTGCTCGGGAGGCAACTTGTGGTTTTCATGTTTCCAATCATTATGAATCATATTTTTTTTCCTTATTCTTGATTTTGTTTTTTTAAAAAATAGACTATTGACCTGTTCTTCTTTTATGAGTAAGGATGGGTATGAAAGGGGATCACCAGATTCATCTGTGTCACACGGTGTGATCCTTGAGTAATAACTTACCCAGAAATTTAAAAGAAGACAATGTATCATTAGTTTATTTTATTTTATGTTTTTATAGTTATTTAAAAAAATTGATTATTGAACTATTCATCTTTACTGAATAAGGATGGGTATCAAAGGGGATCACTTTATTCATCTGTGTCACGTGGTGTGATCCCTGAGTAATACCTTACCCAAAAAATATAAAGAAGATAGTGTATTATCAGTTTGATTTTTAAAATAAAAAAATAAAAAACAATGAAAACAATAAAAATGTTCATACTTGGTTTTAAATAAATTTTTATGTTGTTTTTTCTTTGTCTGGTTTGTTCTTCTTTGTATGGTTTAGGATCTATTTTGGTTGATACATATTCTATCAAGGAGGTGCATACATCTCCCAAGAGATCAAAGGAGTAATCTAGAGAATCATGAACTTCAGCTTCAAAAACCAGGTGAATTTGTTCCCTGTTTATTGTTTCAAATTACTTTTATAACACCTCTCATATTTATCTACCCCCTTCTAAGATTTCCTTAAACACTATGGACAATGTTATTCTATATTAGGGGGAGATGAAATGAAAAATGATTTTTTTAATAAGAACATGCATGGAATGAAAAATTCCATTAAACTTGAACATGATAACACACATTGCAAACTATGAAATTGGATATCGAATAATTTTGTATGCCTTGATTCTGATTTTAATGAAAGTTTAAGTTCTTGAGAATAGTTTTTTGAAAGTACGGTTGTTAGATGTGATTTTTAAAAGTTTACATTTTCATCCTCTTAATAAAAATTCCACAATGCATGTCTACTGGATCGTGGGTGTAAATTTTGAGTTCTTGGGTACCTTTTATTATAACATAGGGTTGTGGTGTCACTTTTAGTTTAATTTGTGTATCCAAAAAAAATGACAAAAAATAATGACCACATAGAGCAATGTTTTTTCCAAATGTGTGGCGTCCGACACTTGGGGATCACGACTCCATAGTTGTCTTTCCTAGAGGTAGGATTTATATCTCCTTTTTAGAGCATGTAATTGACAATATTTGTGGCGTTCGACACTTGGGGATTGTGACTCCATAGTTTTCTTGCCCAGAGTTAGTCTTTTCATATCTATTGTGGTTAAAAAAATAAAAAAAAGAAAACAAAAAAAATCAAAAAACAATTTTGATACTCATCTTACGGTTTAATGTGATTCCCACTAAGCGCTTCCATTTTTCCCCTTGAACAATAAAATTGGCCCCATATCTTTTGTGATGCACAACACTTTATCATGCTTAATTGAAATTGGATGAAATGTGGCGATGAATTTGAACAATGGAATGGGCTTGGGTTTGGGATATGCTTATGGAACTAGCTTGTTTTAAATGATTTTGATGGGTTTCATAATTTTTTTGGGTATGAGGTCTTTGGGTGAGCAATGTGTATTGAAATGTTTTTGGAAAAAGGGATTCAAATTTCATATTTGTAATATATTTTTCTCGGGACTAGCGAAACTCAAGTTGGGGGTGTGATTAGCCACTGGAAGTGGCTAATATTCATTATTTATATCTTTATATTCACTGTTCCAAAGTCCATAAATATTGTTTTTAGTACATTATATAAATGGAACTTCATTTCTCATCTCAAATGCAATTCATGATTAAAATGAAAATTTGGGCCCAATCAATCATCTTTTTGTGGAGAACATTATATTCATTTTTTAAATTTGATATTTTTTATATGATTAATCACTTTGTTTGGAATATTTTATATTTCAGGATTGATGGACGAATATCAAAAGATGATGGATATTTTTGAGCATGAATGTAGAAATTTTGGGGACAAATAATAATGGGCCTAAGGCCCATATAATAGAAGTGGGGCCCACAAACCATTCCCAATGAAGCTCAAATTTTTACAGTAGAAAGATAATAATATGGGGTCATTTTATTCAACTGTGTTTGGAGCTAGTTCTAAATTTTTCATGATTATAAATGGATTTGAAGTTGAGATTTAAATGGTGGGCTCGACATGAATGCACATAAAGTCATCCCACCATTTTTACCATAACATCCAAACGACTACACCAAATTTCTTGGAATTCTTACAGCTCATAGATGACACATTTAAAAATATAGTTGTCTTCTATGACCATTGATGATTCAGCCATATTTAATGTCAAATTCAAATGTCCAAAAGGAGGATGAATCTGGACAGTTTTCTCAGTCAACTTGGAAACGTCAAATTCCCTTGATTTTCTCACCCTATTTTTAACTCTCCCAATTAATGGGGATGGAATATATTTTTGTGGGGTGTCTCTAAGGCTCCTAATATGTCTATATAAGGAGATAGTGGTGAAGGGAATTATCATCTAACCTTTTCCCTTTCAATTGATGTTTTTCTTTCATCCATTGTATTTCTTTCAATTGTAATTTCCCGCTTTTGTTTTGTAATCACATCGACAATTCGTCTAATGTACGTTTTTTTTCACATTTAGTATTTAAATAAAATTTATAATTCTTATTATCCGCTTTTTATTTTCATTTTCTTCACACGTTGATACCGTTGAATCTAAGTGTGAATTTATTCACACCCGCACTTGTGAATTCATCACACAATAGTGGAGTGTTCATTTTTCAATATTTTTTCTTCATCAATCCCGCTTATTTATGTCAACTACCCTCTTATATTGATGGAATAGAATCAATGGAGAGAAAACCTTTTATGGGATGATCCTAGGGAGTTTCATGGGCTGGTTTGAATATTATTTGATGTTCATAAACTCATAAATTTGTTCTTCATTTTAAGAGTTCCTTTATTTGATTTATCTTCTTCGTTGTCTTCACCGACTTTAATGACAACACATTTTGAGTGCTAGTATGATCCAATTACTTGAAGTGTACATTTAAGTGATCCTCTAAGTGAATTGTTTATTAGCCTTGAAATTGTGTATTGATTAATTGGAGAATGATATTGAGGAATTATTTCATTTAATGGATACCACTTAAACCGATGAACATAAAATTCAAAGAAAAATAAATACATCCAATCAAGCCCTAGAGACAACCTAGGATCGGCTCATCTTAATTAATTATTTTAATTCAACTCATTTTGTTTGTTTATTTCTTTAAATCAAATCACCATTTCTTCAAATCAATTAACACCATAGTTGGCCACTTCATAGCCAATCCCGCATCCAATCATAGTGTCTCAAGGTTACTTCTTTGGTCCCTGTGGATTCGATGACCCAAGATATAATACAAGCGACTGATTACACCATATAACTTGGGTACATTTTTGCGTGAATCATACTCTCAAATATTTTATAACAGAGAAAGATATTTGAGTATCAATATCATGGTAGGAATTCTGGTGAGGTGCTTCAACACATTATAATTTTGTGCTAGTCTCATATTTCTACCCACAAGGGGTCTCTCTATTGTGGGAACCATAATGTGCACTACTAGACGAACCACTAGGTTACAGCTGGTGATGGAAACATCTTGTTGTGCATTTGGAAAACTGACAAGAATTACCACTGGATAACTATCAAATGACTGAGGCCTTGATGAATATGGTTGATCACAATATTCATGCAGATGACCTACTTGATTAATGAGCATGGTCAATAGTGGTATTGAATTTGGCGTAGCAGGGTGGATGGACAATGCCTACTGAGCTCTACGTAATGCTTGCTATCTAGTCTCGGTGGTGTGAACCACCTAGCTTGAATCATTGGACTAAGAATTATGGTGCCACATCTATCCCCAAATTCTTATTTAATGGTGTCAACTAGGTACATTAGATGGTACCTCCTGATACTCCTCGTCATTGGGGATCATGTCAGGATCCACCAATTTGATGGTATTCACATATGCCTACTCCTGATCATCATTAGTGGAGTCATCTGACATTGGATGGACTCTAGGTGTGATTCCCATATCCCGAGGAATAATGTTTCCAAGCATATTAAATGTTTTTTGGAATCGATGGGGGGAATTTTCCTTACCTTACATCATCAGTGCCTAAGCTTATGTTAGGTTGATGGGTGTGAAGTAGATACAGAAGTGGTAGCTAGAGAAGGCACAAAAACTCATGGAGGTTTAAGCTAACATAAATGGGAACGAATAATGTCGTGGGCACGAATAATAGACCAACGAGCCAACCAGTCATTATATTTCTGAGTCATGTGGCTAGAGGCCTACTGCCACTCATCAAAACCTTAAATATTAGTGTCAGGCTCGACCAAGATGTGAAAACCCTATGTCGGAGCTTCAACAAGCCTCACCAAACCATTATCCACCTGGTAATATAACCAATCCATGAATACATATCACTAATTGATGTAATTTACAAGGATCCTATGGTAAGGGGTGTGGTTCGGGAAACTAGTGAGCTTGACCTCATGGGTATTTCTTCATTTTGGTAGCTTTAGGATCCCCTGTTCCAAAGCACTATGGAAATGATTAAGAACCATAGCCTCTCAGAAGAAGAAGGTTTTATTGCTTGTGTTTAGAAGGGGAAATTCAGGATTTTAGCCTTGATGAGGGGATGGATGTGGATGAGGGGCCAAAACCAAATTCTCTCACTTGGGTGGTGGTTTCTACTAAGAATTTGACTTCTAATTTTAAGGTGGATGAGGCAGATCTTGCTGAGGTTTTTGTCCTCGATAAGGAAGTTCGTGGAAAGTAATAGATGACAACAACTATATTATCTTCAGATCCCCCACATGAACTAAGGATAAAGTCTCTATCATGGTGGCTTTTCTTGCATGAGATGGAAGTGGAAATGGTCATGCCTTCTTGGATTACTGTAAGGATTCCCCTAGGTGTTGGGACTTTTCAGAGAAATCTCAGATTCCGAAAGGGAAATTCTGAATGATGATGGTGGGAAATAATTCAATCTTGATGTTCCCCTCACACATTGTCTATATGATATTCTATGTTAGTTACATGTCGAGAGATTACGTGAGTCCCTTACACATGGAAATGAAGTCCGTGACACACACATTTGGAATCTTCTTGCACTTGAAGTGGTGGGAAATACTTCTCTTGAATGTAGTATAACTGAGCTGGTAGAGAAACTTCCGTTGGAGGTCTTCCCAGCCGGTGATGGTCCAAATGTGTAATTGGATATTATAGATGAACACATTCCCTTCTAATGACTAAAAAACATTGTAGCTAAGCTACTTACAGTTGATCTGGGTTTCCCAACATAGGTCCACACCTAGAGACGAAGTTGGTCATGTGCTGTAGTGAGTTTCATGTCCCATTGAATGGGTTGAAGGTTGGATTCCTAAAATCTAGGGGTGCTTTCATATCATCCACCCACTCCAGATACAACTTTCTATCAAGTGAGATCACCACCTATCGCATTTACAATGCTTTGAGTCGAGTAGTGAGAGAAGCTATCAGGTCATCCTGGTGTGGATTCCCATATTGTTGAGGATTCCTGACCACCTAGGTATTGAAATTCTCATAAACATCATAGAAAATACTAGCATATTGTGGAGTGACCTACAGAGTAGCCTCTAGAGTGACTCAATATAGATCTTAAGGGGGTCATCATGTTGTTCGTGTGGATTTTGTGATGCATACCGTTGTTTTTTGACATACCTGTTAGGGTGTGTGGGGTCAATAGGCTTGAACATGAGTAACTAGATGAGGAAGACCTAAAAATTCCCCTACTATCATATTGTAGAAGGAATATATCCCTATCAAGGGTCACCATAATTTGGGCACCGCTCGACAAGGATCTCATTGATGTTCTGCTTCTGATATGAAATATTATGTCACTGAGTAGTAATTATTGGATCATTCAATGTCCTTTGTGTAGTATCAGGTGGGTCTAATCCCTCAAGATATCCCTGACCCTTATTGAGATTCTGACCGGTAGGCAATGATGTAGCAGGTTCCCCTATGCTGAGGGTTTTCCTCTACTGGCGATTGAGAACACAAGTAGGGTCTACATACCATGCTACCCCGGTAGCATTTTTCTCTCTCTCAGGTCACATGCAGATGTCCCTATTTTTTAGAAGCATGAGTTTAACCATGTTCACCATAATGATACCTGGCATATCATCGATGTCACTAGGTGAATAATGCTACCTCTTGATTGGACTGATGTGGAGTGTGGCGTACTATCCCCAACCATGGATCTTCATGTGTCGAGTTTCTTCTTCAATGATTCTATAGAGAAATGTGAAACTCTTCGTATAATTGCATTGAAGGTTTGGGTGATAACTGGGTGATGTAGGATGCTATGCCATAGGTGGTGTTGCCTACTCAACCATACGACATTGATGACTGATGTCGTTGAAGTGTTATCTATTCTTCAGGTAGACCAACTGACAGTGGGAATTTTTGAACGGGTTCCCATAGATTTGGTCCTACAAAGTAGAATGATTCAGTTGTCAGTACAAGTGCATGGAAGGAAATTCCCAATTCCTCAACGTCATCCAATCATCCATGTCTAGAGAGAGAAATCCACGCTGATGATGTCACATACAGAGATGCCCAATGTTCAACTGCCTCAACTAATGGTGAGTTCCAATCTAATGTTTTTCTTAGTAGTCCCTAGTGATGGATTGTGGGATTTGGTAAAATGTTTATCCGTTGATCATAAATCTTGAATGCTGATGATCCCCACATTGATGAGAAGAGATACATGTCGGGTTCACATTTTCTGTTTCCAATGCTTCCGTCGGGGTGATACCACCTCACATGTTACTATGACACTGATGAATACATTGTACCCCACATTAGCGGTTTCCAAATATGAGGGAATTCATCACTTTATTATTAATGTGTACTTCGTGATCTAAATGGGAGGATGGGATGTTAGTTCCTACTTCCATAGTTCCTCCATAGAATTCATCACCCAATATGGGTATCCCTCATTGATTGAGAAGTGGTTCATGAAACTCCTTACCAATTACATATACTAGTGGATATTACTTAATTAAGATATTTATTTCTGGACATTCCAAGGGTTCTTTACAGCGTGTCTACCTTTGGTTAGGAGAGTAGTCATGTTGGGAAACACATGCATCTTTGGACGCTTGAACATTGGTAAATTGTATCTTGCTCATATGAGGGCATCTCATGGAGGAATATTTTGTGTATACCTAAGGAATACCTTGTTGATCATGGGGTATATTATGCTAGAGGAAAGTCTTTAGTGGTTTTCCTCAGGCATCCCATGTTTAACATGAGGTAGGTCGTGAGTTTAACATCCTGTGAAGATGGAGAGAGGTTGATCAGAACAACCCATGAAGGTGAACCAGAGAGGTTTCATACCTAAGAGGGATCACCTAGAATTTTTACTAGATTTATGGATCATAATTATCAATAATAGTGGACCTAGGGTAGTGTGTTCCATAAACATAATATTTCACACCATGAAGGATGATCTAGACACCGGTGAGGGCGGATCAGAGAGTTTCACCCCTATGAAGGGAACAACAAGGTTTACCATTGGAAAGGATTGAACCTCACAGAGGTTTTCTACATACCCTATTTAGATTATAATTATCAAAACCCATGAATTTTGATGGTGGGGTGGGGCTTACATGAGTGAAATTTCCTTTGTAAGAGGATATCTCTTGGATGGATTGTGTGGGGCATAAGCATGGGAGATGCCCATTTGGAATGCTGGGGAATACTCATGTGAGCCTCCTAAAGATATATATTAGGGGTTTCATGGTAGCCGATAACCTCTATGCCCATGTGAGTCACGTTTGGTTTGAGAAGAAAGAGGAAGCGGTTGACCTGGCTATCCTGTTGTGAAGGATACATCAAAAAGAGATGGTGTAGGGCTTACACTTGTGAGTTGCCTGAGGAGGAAATCATTATGTATGATAAAAATATCATTCCATGTGAGGAATATCTCATTCCATGTCAATCATATATATATAATCCAATCAAGATGCACGTTGGGGATTATACGTGGAGAATTCCCAAGGAACACATGGTGACACAGCCCAATGGGAGAGGGGAGGTGGATTGAGAGTGTAGAAAGTGATAGGTTTATGGTTACCATCCCCTCTATGATCCTATTCATATGATATCACTCCCTGTGAGGAGGATCTCATTTTGTGTCACTCATACACGGGGACATCCTTGGATTCCCACACATGGTGAGATCATAGTTTAACATCATGTATTGAGGACATTCATGCTTTTTAGTTTTACATCCTACATCTCAGAAGTAGGGGATACGATCCCCACCCCTTATTCTTACACAAGTTTCACTCACTAAATCTTAAGGAAGGGAAGGAGTCTGGAATTATCCAAGGAAAGGGTGTGGAGGAGTGGTTGATTGTGAGGTCCACCTTAGCATTGCTATACTGAAAAGAAAAATACATTAGCGTAACAAGGATGAAAATTAAAAGGTAAGGTAACTCAACTGGGGAAAAATTTAGAGGGACCAAGAAATAACTATGAAAAATCCTAGAGGGATGTGCAAAGGAGGGTCTCATGAGACAGTGGGCCTCTCTAAGAATTGATTCATGAATTTTAGGTGCATTTCAAAGGCTATGGGTTTTGGGCAGGAAATGGATCCAAAGAGCATGGTGACCCAACCTTGGCATGAATTTGGGAGCTATAAAAGGAGGTCTTCATGAAGGATAAATGCTCAACGAAGTCTCATGTACCCTGGAAGGACTCATTCCTCCGTGAAGAGCAGATTAATTCGTGAAAGGTATCTCTACCTTAAGTATTGGTATATAAAAACAAGGGAATCTGGGTTTTACAATGCTCCATTACATGGGATTATCCATTGTTCAGTAGGGTTTACAGTGCTTATGTTCTTCACAAAATGGGATATCAGATGTTGAAATGTTGGGGGTATCCATGCCTTGGAGGTGGATGAATAAAAATATTTATAGTCTTAGGGGGTCATGATCCTCAGAGGCACACCACGAAGCATATGTCAGATTCACTAATGGTAATGGATCTGTAGGAATCACTAATCATTCATCAAATTCCTTTGCACAGTCATGGAGTACATCATACTCATGGGAGTTCTATCTTAGACTTGCACATTCTCAGTGGGAAAGGGACCTATGTGGAGGTGCTTTGCGAGTTAGATCCTTTGGAATATTTTTGGGCTATTTGAGCTTGGATTTCATCCCAAACAGCTGTGGAATTCCTCAACTTATCCCAGGGCATGAATTTTGGTGGCACTAGTTATCTCTACTTATATTAGGACCAAGAAAACTAGGTAATGATATTGATGTTTATTTGGATCCGTTGGTAGAATATTTGAAATTATTGTAGGATTTCGGTATTACATTGTATTATGCTTACAAAAATAAAGATTTCATATTGAGATTCATGTTGTATGGGATGTTAAATGAATTTCTGTCTTATGATAGTTTTTCAAGATATAATATTAATGGAACTCAAGGGTGTCCCATTTTTGAACAAGTTACATAGTCAATTGGGTTGAAACATTCATTAAATAATGTGTTTCTAGGAATTCATAGATTTATACCACAAAAAAATATGTAATGATCTTAGAAGACATCATTCAATGGGAGTTCAGAAGAATTTCTAATACCATATCCACAAATAGGTGGTCAACTATTTGAGAAATTAAAAGATATTGACACAACTTTTGGTAAACCATTTTTTTAAAAAACTGAAATTAACTAGTTGGAAAAGAAAAATAATTCTTTTTGGATTACCATACTAGACTTGTTTGTATATCCGGAATATTCTTGATGTTATGTATGTTGATAAATATATAAATGATAGTATCATTGGAACATTACTAAATGCACCTAAAAAAATAAAGGATGGAATTATGGAAATGTTGGACATGATTGTAATGAGAATATGAGAAGAGTTGGAATCATTGAAGAGTGATAAATGGATTTTTCTTCCTCCAGTTACATACAATCAATCTAAGAAAGAGAGTTCTTAGTTTTTAAATATGTTGAATGATATAAAGGTTCCATATGGGAATACATAAAATATCATGAATATCATCTCAAGGAACGATTTAAAATTAAAAATTCTAGAATCACATGAAATTCATGTTTTAATGCATGCTTTTATGAATGTAGATTTTCATTGCATTTCGTGCAACAATTTCCCAAATATATTAACCAAGATTTGTTTCTTTTTCATAGCTACATTCAGCAAAGTTATAGACTTAGTGAAATTTCCAACTATGTAAAAGAAATTTGATCTCATATTATGTGAATTAGGGATGTTCGTCTCACCAAAATTATTTGGTATGATGGATCACTTAGTAATCAAGATTCAAATATGTGGTCCGGTACATTATAGATTTATATAAGCCATTGAATGGTATATGAAGATTTTTAAATGGTATTCCAAAAAAAATTATCCAAATTTTTGTATAGTAGAGTGATATATTATTGAGGATGTTATTGAATTATGTACTAATTACTTATCTAATATAGAATGCATTGTCCCACTAAAATATTATCACACTGGGTGACTTGTGGGTAAAGTAATTTCTTGAATATATGTTTTCAAAATTACTATTAAAAAGTGGAGTAGGCCCACCTTTACATTTTTATAATAGTTTAGATGTTTCCCCATATGTTGAAACCCACAATGTAATTCTTAAGCATTTTAATCCATCAAGGACTAAAATATAGATATCAAAATTACATAATAAATAGTTTATAGGATGCCTTCATGACCTTATTTTTTAAGAGTCAATTGAAAAAATAGTTTCAATTTTAGAACGACTTTGATGGCAAGTCTTAAGACCATGTGTTCTTGTATTATCTTATAATGGTTATGTAATTAATGGTTATATGTTCTATAAAAATGAACATCCTGAACAAATTACTATGAAAAATTATGGAGTTACACTTATAGATAAAGAAAAAAAGATATTTAGCACCAAGGAAATAAGTTTAATTTATGTGAATATATCATATATTGGAATCATCAATAAAATATGGGATTTGTATTATACAACATTACAAGTTCTCATTTTTAAATGCATGTGGGTTGATAATAAGAGTGCTATTAAAATATATGAATTAGGATTTGTGAAAGTGGATTTCAGTAAGTAATGGTAAAAAATGAAGAATTTATAATGTAATTATAGGTAGTATAAGTATTTTGTGTTTCAGATCCCACAAAATGAATGTGGTTAATTGTTAGGTTATAGATTAAAACCACTGAAGGATCAGATGTCAATTAAACTATGGTTGAACATTTCATATGGATGCCACAATCATTTCACAGGAACCCAATATTGGAGGGGTCTTGTGTGTCATAGAAGACCATAATGAAGGGATTTGGATACTTGATATAGGGTTCAAATCACTTTAGCCTTTAAAAAAATATATTTATGTAATTAGGTTATATATTTTTTGTAATATACATTATGTTACCTCATATTATTATATGTTCACTATTAAATTTATATAATGCAAATTATATGTTAAACCACTTTTGTAGATAATGACTTATATACAATAAAATTCTATTAATCATAAGTAACAACAAGTTTTTTTTAGTGCTCCCAAAGAAGTGGAACAAAAACCTTCATCACATGTCAATGCTACAAATACAAAGGAACAATATATTGATGATGTTGAATCCGAAGAAATGGTAGATGGGAAAATACATAGGTCCTAGAAAAAACAGAAGCATCGTAGCGTGATAGTGTTGGAAAAAATTATTAAGGCAAGAAAAAAGGAATCAAATTCAAGGTTAGAAGGAATGAATATGGATAACCTATTAAATCCAACAAGTCAATTTTTAGTAGTTACATTGGGATCACCACTCGCATGCATGTTTCGATTGATGTTGATGTATGGCACAATTTTTTCCCTTCTCTTAAGACACAGATTTGAGAACAGATTAGTGTAGACATATGATATAATTTCCTTTTTAAAATAATAATGAAATGTTGAACTACACATAATTATACCTTACAGAGAGTATTTATAGTTGGTTAATTCTCAATGAAATTTGTGTTAATGCTCTCTAGAAAGGTTCACAGAGAATTTCACAAAATGATTCTGAAGAATCATCTAAAAGATGTTGAATGGAAAATAAATCTGCACCCACCATAGATGTATGAACACTTGATAAACTAACAAATTGTGGATGCATTTAATGGTCATCATTAAAAGAAATTATTTTAGGTACATTGTGACTGGTAGTACATTTCTTGAAAATATGTGTATTAATCACTTTGGTTGAGAGTTTTAAGTTTATTAAAAAAAATTAGTGCTAAAAATAAGAAACAGGTAGAAAAACCAATATAACCCTAGAATATATCAAGGATGGGGTACGTCCTACATGAAAAAATGGTTACATATTTTAAATCAATCATAATTCCTTTATGTGACATGAAACAAAAATATAATTATTTTAGACTATTTATATGATGATTGATAAATTAAAATACTAATCCATTTATATCCCACATCATGTTTTGTGGTAGGAGGCACGTGTAAATAAAAAAGGGCTAATAATATATGAAAACACAAAAAATGTGTTGGACTCTTCTGTAAGTATGACATAATAATAAAATTTATTCAAATATATATTACATAATAATGATTAATTATTTTATTATATTTATATTTAAAATTGGACACACAAATAATCATCAAATGTACCAAATGAACAAATTCTATGACTAGCCCTGAAGTGTCTAGAATAGTATGGCCACATCAAAGGTGTGGGTTTTATGGTGTCACCTAGAAAATATTTCTGTGAAAATAAATGAAAAATGGGATAACGATAAGAAAAAAGAAAAGTTGCAGACATGATTAACTACCCTTGAAGAAATATTTATCTGGAATTCATAGTTATTAGAAAATGTTATAAGATGGAATCAAAGAGAAGAAACAACATAATAACAATAAATATATGAAGACCCCCCTCACCCCACCAGCTTTGATGTGATCCATTCCTCTCAAAGAACTATCTTAGAAGAGGTAATCAATATTTATAAAAAATTTTATATGAAATGTGAATCAGTCATACCCTGATACCCTTTATGTAATGATATTCTATAGTTTGAAAATGATTGTGATTTTATATATTAATACCCACTCATCTCCATATTGTGAGGGGTACCATATACAATATCCAAGGATACATTCTACACAAAACAAACTACCAATAGGTCATGTGAGAGTGGGGATTTATGTAGCTCATAAGATGAGCACTGAGCAACATATTCCACTTGATGATGAAGATATTTATATGGACGACTGTGCTATTGGAACATTCATAGAATTACCATTATATATTTTAAAAGTATATGTTGACAAGAAGGTATCCATTTCCAATTTACTTTTCATGAAAAATATTTAACAAACAATAAAAATGTCTTTAAACGATGATTGTTATTACAAACGGACAAAGGGAATGGGTGAAACTGAAGTTCAAATCAAAATGATCTAAAGGATCAACCAACCAATCAATAAGATCTTAAAAAAGTATA
The DNA here is from genome assembly GCA_963277665.1 of Viscum album. Classification (NCBI taxonomy): domain Eukaryota; kingdom Viridiplantae; phylum Streptophyta; class Magnoliopsida; order Santalales; family Viscaceae; genus Viscum; species Viscum album. Next base: position 1,739,773,454 of record OY728150.1, on the reverse strand, counting down.
TTTACCCCAACCGTTCAACTTCAGTATTTACTATTATTAAATGTTCATGTGAATACAACGTTAGAAAATGATGAAATGAACACAATTGATTTAAAAGAACACATGTATAGAGACAAAACTACATAATATATTGGTCTCGAGAATGTAAATGAAATACTAGAACATGAATGGATATGATTTTTAGTTGTAAATTTATATATCAGGTGTTTTTTCATGATTTATTGGTCCAATAGTTGACCTAAAATGTTAATGATGACTAAAAACTATTCATAATCTTTTTATTTTTATATATAAATACTATTTGAAGGGATGACCCTATGAATAGAAATTTGGACTAATTATTCCTTATATCACTTCTATACAACTATTCTCATTAGAACCAATGCAATATGAAGGAATAATGGATAAACTTACCATAATGTTTGAAGGAAAACTCACTAATGACAGATTATTCTTAATACCCTTGATGTAGGGGTAAAGCTCTACAATATAACCATATCAAATATATTTTCATTGATGTAATTACTTATTATTTCTTAGGAGAATCATTAGTTACACATTGCAGTCAATTTATATACTCCAAATATTTATTTTCTAGATTTAATGCAGGGATACCCAACAAATCGACTACACATGATAACATTTATCAATTTGTAAATCACTACATGAAACCTTTTACAACTAAAATTAATGTTATGAATTTTATATTATGTTTTAATGAAAAATATTTTTGTTATGGAGGTGTTCAAATATTCTCAAAATCATGGAATGTGGATAGTCCATGACCATAAAGAACATATCGACTTCTACAAGTGGATAAGTATTAAGGATTATATATAAAACATTCTACTATAAAAAAAAATAAATTATTTTTATCAATGTTTCTGTATTTTTCAAAAGAAACTAAATGAAAAGATTGTGTTTATTATGTTTAAAAATTTATGATATATATTTTATACCATCAACAAAATAGCATACCTAAAGAGGTGTTTTGAAGATAATTACAATTTCATTTAAAACAATTATTAATTTTTTGTTTATTTATATTTTTATAGTAATAATAGGACCTTCGACAATCCTAATATTCATAATATGAAATATATATGTTTATAAATGAATGATAAACACACCTGGGATCAAATTGTATACAGACATTATGAAGAGGTGAATTTTGAATACTTATTTAGTGAATTTTCTCATCAACATATCTTTTTTTGTAAATTTCCTTACAATTTTTATCTAATACAATAGGAAAATGATCCAGAATCCATATGTGACATGTAGGAATAATCTACACCTCAATATGATACATTGTGTATCCAGTATGACTCAAAGTTCATGTTTTCAGTTTAAAGTTGTCATTTTATTTCAAAACACCCACCACATACTCAAAACTGAGAAAACACATTATAATTTTTTTGATACTTTATGAAAATTATCCATAAGTTATTTGGGACATGTATGAATCAATGAAACCTCCATAAAACACATGATGTGCCTCATACAACTCAAAGTACATGTTTTCAGTTTAAAATTGACAATTTAGTCAAAATATGTATCACACACTAAAAATAGAGTAAACATGCTCATATTTTATTTATACTTTATAAAAAGGATTCACAATTTATTTTTAATGTGTAGGAATCAATCTAACATAAAACCGACACATGATGTGACATGTATGAGTAAATGTGTATATTTTCCTTTTAAATTGATATTTTGGTAAAAAAAATAAGTGACATACTCAAAATAGAGAAATTACATTCAGATTTGTTTGATAATTTAGAAAAATGAATCACATGTAATTTTTTAATAGTTTTATCTTAACTATATTCATTTTTTTAAACAACAAACACATATTTTGTGATTTTTTTACTTCAAAACTTTTTAGTTTTTTTGAATATAAATATATTTCTTTAATTTTTTTAATATTTTAGTTTTTTTGCATGAAATATATGTATATGATTTTAATACTTCCACATGATCATATAAAATATTTAAAATTTTATTATAAGAAGAGAACATATGATTTGTGCATCTTTTTATTAATTTTTAAGATTTTTTCTTCTATTTCCATTGTCGTGATTGTTTCTAAAACTGATGAGAATCATACATTGAAAACAATAAAAAATAATTTATTCTTTTTTAATTCTTCCACCATTCATCAATAATGATCATTAATTAGTTTTTATTCACTAAAAAAATTTTAAATAAGGGAAAATAAAAAAAAAAATATTCTTTAATGGTTTTGTATATTGGTCATAATTTACTAATTCAAATTGTATGATTCCTATTTTGTATCAGTCTAATGATATTGATCTAAACAAATCACCTGGATTGGATTGCTTCAAAAAATTTGATGGCTAAACCATTTATCCAAAATGAGATAGAACTACATGAAAAACGGTTTTAAGTGGAGATTTTCAAAATCCTTACTAAATGATTTGTTTTTATTTTTTTATCGATGGTTTATTAAAATTCCCCACCATTTAGTGGTATTTTGATAGCGGTGGTTCATTTCATGAAGATTTAAACTCCCATTAATTATTTAACAACAATTTTATTTAATTTTATTTTTTTAAAACTATTTTTATAATGATGGTTCAGCCATGGATTTTAATCCAAACCCATGAACTAAAATTTGTTAATAAAAGAAATATATACAAATAAAAGAGATGGTCAAATAAGGAAATGAATGCACATATCAGAGAAAGAATCCTAAAATAAGGAGTTAATCTTTAAAAGTCCCTCTAGATCCAAAATTTATAGGATGTCTTCCCGAGACCTTTGGATGATGACCTCTCTTCCATGTCTTGAACTTTTTTGGGGACTCATTTTCTTTATCCAATGATGATTTTGATAAGTCCCCCAAAGTGGAAAAAATTTGGAATTTCTAAGATATATCCCGAAAGTCTGTTTCTAGATTGGATCACAATCCATCTTCAATGTTAACTAATAACAACTTCTGAACTATTTAATTGTCATTAAATCCAAATATAGTTGGCTCCTTCAAAAAATAGGTGACTTCAAGTAGCGAAGAAAACCATTATACCACTTCATAGCTAAGGCCTTCAGTTGGCCTTTCAACTTCCTTATTGTCTATAGGTGTGATACTATAGTTTCATTCCCATGCAATATCACATTACTCATATAAGGCCTTGCCAAAAGAGGAATATGCATTTTTCATTAAATAAGTAAAGTTGGGTGGATAAGTCCAAATTCCCATCAACACTTGGATGCTAAACCTACAGGTGAAAGACCTAAAATGGCTCATCCGACATTTGGGATAGAGCTGGTGGAACCTATATAGTTCGATATTAGGAATTAAAAGTTTTGGATTTCCAAGGGGTGACTAATTGGAATCCCTATTCATAAACAAAATACTTTATTGTCTTTATGATCCCTCACCACAATCAACTACTCCTACCATAGATGTTGGTCAGCTAACTATTGAGGAACATCTTCATCAATAGACTAGCCACCCATTGTTGTCTCATCAAGTCCATCATGTTGTTCTAGGTTATCCCTTGGTGGGGGGATCATGCTTAAAGAATCCTTGGATGATCCCTCCTTTATTTCAAATGATTTTTTATATTTATTATTTATAATTTTTTAAAATAAATAAACAAATATTTATTTATTAATAATTATTATTACCATTTATTATTAATATTTATTATTTAAAATTTATTATTTAAAATTTTAAATGACTACAAATTATTAATTATTCGTTATTTACAAATTATTAATTACTAATTATATATGTCTTTACATATATATATATTTATATATATGTGGGTATGTATATAGATAAATATATGTATATGTATATATATTTATCTATATTTATATATTATATATTAAAAATTATTCATTACTCATTATTCATTATCCATTTCCATTATTTTTTGTTTATTATTTACTATTTAATAATTATTTGTAATTTATAATTATTTATTATTTAAAATTTAAATAATTATGAATTGATAATTTTTAATTATAAAATAACAATTATTTATAATTATTAATTATTAATTAGTAATATATATTTATATATATATATTCCCATATTCATATATATATTTATATATATTATGTGGTTAGGTAAACATTAATAATCATATGTGTATGTATATGTATATTTTTATGTATATTTATAATTAATTACATGTATTTTTGTGCATTTTTGTTTATTTATGTATATTTATCTATATTTATATATATTATGTTGGTATATATATATATAGTTGTGTGTGTCTTTGTCTATGTATCATTAAATTTGTTTATATATATATTTGTCTTTATATATAATATAAACAATTTGGGGTCCGACCCCTTTATTCAGAAAAATAGGGGAACACATAAAATGTCAAAAGATCCAAATCACATGGTTAGAAATCCTTGAATATGTAAAAGAAAAATTCCAAAACACCGCAGTGTTAATATCATGACCGAAGGCTCAGAAAAAAAACCTACATGGTGCTGAGGCGTAGAAATCAAAAACCATAACAAAAGACCTGGGGGACCAAGGGTTTTGAGCACCATACATTGTCTGCCACATTCCCTATCCACCCGCATGCCCTGACCTTAGAGTTGACGCCAAGCTTCCATCTTCCGCTGCCACCATCCTGCGTTAATGCCTCACTGCTATCGCCGCTCAAAGGCCCAAAAAACCTACATGGCGAGGAGGCGGAGAAATAAAATACCTTATGAAAAGACCTGAGCATGAAAGGGTTTTAAGAACCCTAGACTGTCTGCCACGAGCCCCAGCCACCACCGACCCTGTCCTTATAGTCGCTGCCAGGATGCCTTTCGCCGCTGTCGTCATCTTGCACCAATACCACAACACTCTGGCTGCACAAAGCACCAAATACTTCTGGACATCCTCTATGCCCCATATCACCCACCACCTTATCGAGTGGGGAGCCTACTTCTCTGCCACCCCCCTCAGAGAGTGGGGGGATTACACTATTGTAGAATACTCCACTGACCCTCAGAGTGAGCGGGGGTTCTCCTTCACCATTAACCCCCACAACTGGTGATTTTTTTACGTTTATGAAAAAAAATCCAGAAAATGCTTAGGGAAAAAATATCTGGCGCTATTAAAGATCCAGTGCTACAGCCATTACATCAGTCTGGATTCTGACATAAACTCTTACCCAGGCCTCCCTTTTATAAGAGGGCTTTCCCTGAAAATCATTCTGCATTTTCGATGTGGGATTCAGGTTCTACCTTTCCTGCGCAGTACATTCTGCATTTCCGATGTGGGATTCTGTTTCAAGTACGTGACTTTGAAATACAATAAAATATAAACGATAAGTCCAATATAATTGAAATTTTAAACATTGATTAAACATATAATAAATAATAGAAAACATAAAGAATTTCCTCAAAAATGTTGATGAAAAATAATCTATAACCATTGAAAACCGCCTACTTGAAACTTAAAAATGTTTCAAGTACGTGAATTTGAAAGACTGTAAAATATAAAAAATAAAAGGAATATAATTAAAATTTTAAACACTAATTAAACATATAATAAATAGTTGAAAACAAAAGAAACTTCCAAAAAAATTTGATGAAAAGTAATTTATAAGCTTTCAAAACCGCCTACTTGATTCATAAAATTTTTCAAGTGTGTGAATTGGAAAGACCATAAAACATACAATAGAAGACCAATATAAATGAAACGTTAAAAATTGATTAAACATGTAAGAAATAGTTGAAAAAAACAATTTCCAAAAAATGTTAATGAAAAATAATTTATAAGCTTTCAAAACTGCCTACTTGAAACTAAAAAATGTTTCAAGTACGTGGCTTTGAAAGATTATAATTATATTACTAATTAACTAATTAACTAATTAATTATTATATAATTAATAGTTATATTAATAATTAACTAATTAATTATTATATAATTAATAATTAATGAGTAATAATTAATAATTAATAATTTAATGAATAGTTATAATTAATAATTATATTACTAATTTACTAATTAATAATTACTAATTACTTATTAATAATTATTAATTACTAATTACTTATTAATAATTATTAATTACTAATTACTTATTAATAATTATTAATTACTAATTACTAATTACAATGAATAATTATAATAAATATTTATATTACTAATTGACTAATTAATAATTAATAATTACTAATTACTAATTAATTAGTTATAATTATTAATTTTATTTCTAATTAACTAAATATTTATTATATAAGTAATATTTATATTACTAATTAACTAATTAATTATGACATATTTAATTATTAATAATTACTAATTAAAAAATATAATAATTATGTTTAATAATAATATTACTAATTAACTATTATAAAATTAATAATTATATTACTAATTAACTAATTTATTATTATATAATTAATAGTTATATTAATAATTAACTAAATAAATACTGTATAATTAATAATTAATAAGTAATAATTAGTAATTAATAAGTAATATTTATAATTAATATTTATATTACTAATTAATAATTAATAATTACTAATTGCAAATTAAAAATTAATAATTAAAAATTATAATGAATAAATGTAATTAAAAATTATATTACTAATTTAATAATTAATTGTAATATAATTAATAATCATATAACTAATGAACTAACTAACTATTATATAATTAATTTTTAATAATTAATAATTAATAATTATAATGACTAATTATAATTAATATTTATATTACTAATTAACTAATTAATAATTACTAATTACTAATTACTAATTACTAATTACTAATTAATCATTATAGTGATTAAATGTAATTAAAAATTATATTACTATTTTAGAAATTTATTATTATATAATTAATAATAATATTAAAAATTAACTGACTAATTTATATATAATTAATAATTAATAATTACTAATTAATAATTATAATGAATAATTATAATTAAAAATCATATTAAAAATTTACTAATTAATTATTATATAATTAATAATAATATTACTAATTAACTAATTAATTTTTACATAATTAATTTTTAATAATTACTAATTAATAATTATAATTACTTATTATAATTAATTATCATATTTATAATTAAGTAATTAATTATTATATAATTAATAATGATATTACTAATTAATTAATTATTTATTATATAGTTAAAAATTATATAATTAATCATTATATTACTAATTAAGTATTATATAAATAAATAATAATAAATAATAATTAATTATTAAAAGTTATAATGAATAATTATATTGAATAATTATATTACTAATTAACTACTTATTTATTATATAATAATTTTTAATAATTACTACTGAATAATTATAATTAATAATTACTAATTAACTAACTAATTATTATACAATTAATAGTTTTGTAATTAATAATTATATTATTAATTAAAAAATTAATATATAATTATTAATAATTAATAACTATATTATTAACTGACAAATTAATATTTAATTATTAATAATGAATAATTATAATAAATAATTATAATGAATAATTATAATTAGTAATTACAATTATTAATTATAATTATTTATTATAATTAATAATTTTAATGAATAATTTTAATTTATAATTATATTACTAATTAACTAATTAACTATTATATAATTAAAAAATATATAACTAAATAACTAATTAATTATTATACAATAATTTTGAATAATTACTAATTATTAATTATAATGGATAAATATAATTTATAATTATATTACTAATTTACTAATTAACTATTATATACTAAATAATTATATTACTAATTAATTAGTTAATTATTATATAATTAATTTTTAATAATTTTTAATTAACTAATTAATTATTATATAATTAATTATTAGTAATATTAATTTAATAATTAAATAAATTATTATATTTTTAATCCAAGTTTTGACTTTAAATTATATCGGTCTTATAGTTTATATTTTAGTCTTTCAAAACCGCATACTTTAATCATTTTAAGTTTCAAGTAGGTGGTTTTGAAAGCTTATAAATTATTTTTCATGAACATTTTTTACGAAATTATTTTTATTTTTGACTATTTGTTATATGTTTAATCCGTGTTTTAGGTTTCATTTATATCGGTCTTATTGTTTATATTTTATAGGCTTTCAAATTCACGTGCTTGAAACATTTTTAAGTTTCATGTTGGTCGTTTTGAAAGCTTATAAATTATATTTCATCAATATTTTTTACGAAATTCTTTTTATTTTCAAATATTTGTTTTATGTTTAATTCATTTATTAAGTTTAATTTATATTGGTCTTATAGTTTATATTTTATAAACTTTCAAAATCACATACTTGAAACTTCTTAAGTTTCAAGTAAGTGGTTCTGAAAGATTATAAATTATTTTTTATCATCATTTTTTATGATTTTTTTTGTTTTCAACTATTTTTTATATGATTAATCCATGTTTTAAGATTCATTTATATTGGCCAAATAGTTTATATTTTATAGTCATTCAAAGTCACATACTTGAAATAGATTCCCACATCGGAAATGCCGAATCTTTTGTGCAGGAAATGGAGAACCAGAATCCCACATCGGATATTCAGAATGATTTCTAGGGTAAGATCTCTTATAAATGGGAGGCATGGGTGAGAGCTTCTGTCAGAATCCAGATTGTTGTAATGGCTGTAGCGCTGGATCTTTAATAGCAGAGAAATTCTGATGAAATTTTTTGTTTTGTTTATATATAAACAAAACAAAACAAAAAAATTAGAATAAAAATTTTCAAAAAAAAGATTTTTTTTAGGAGAAAGCCGGCATCACAGATGCCGCCTTTCACCCACAGCGCAAAGGCGGCATCGCGGATGCCGGCTTGCCACTGAAATGCAAAGGCGGCATCTGGGATGCCTCCTTTGAGGTGCATTTTAAAAAATATTTTTTCCCTAAGCATTTTCTGGAATTTTTTTTAACATAAAAAAAATCCCACAACTGTTGGATTTATTTCTTCATTTGGGTCATCCAACCCACATAGGCCTTCGATTCAAGCAATGATTTTTCTTCATTGCATCCCACAATTTACCCCTGCCTCCAACCGTAGATTTAGATATGACATCCGATATTACAATTAACCCAGAATCAGGGGGGAATTAGAGTTTGCTGATCCCCACAGTCAGAGACCTGAAAATTGTGGCATTCATCTTCTCAGTAGACGATGATTCTCCATCAATCTTGGCTTCCTCGCCACTACACATGACCTAACTTTCAATGGTTATCGATCAGCCACATGATGTGCCATCTGATTTCAAACATTAAATACCGGTGAGAGGGATATTATACGTGTCTTAATATATTATTATATTTAAATATATTTATTTATATACATATACTTAATATATATATATGTAAATTTATTTATGTTTATATGTATTTATATGATTCACGAACCAGGCCGGGTCACCATCCGACCCAGTCCACGACATGGCTCGAAGGGCGTTCCCGATTCCCAAGGGCTGACACAAGTGCCTGAGAATCTTAATAGAATGTGGGAACGATTTACCCGAAACAAGATAAAAAAACTATTAAGATAAATAAACTAAGTCTGGAACAGACATCCAAACACGTTTTTTAAACCATAAACAGGTCTAAGTCTACAATCAACTAAAACCCAAAGTGAACAACAACATGGATAGAGAACTAAACACTAATACCAACCTCCAAACGACACGAGAAGCCGCATCTCCAAGCTACGAACACCAACATGCATGCAAAGACCAAGAATATTCGAACCACCATCACTGAGCACGATGTCACAACCTGGAGACCACAAGAAACAAGGTCTACATATACACCCGAAGGTGTATGCAGGGTGTGAGTGAAAATCCCAGTAGGACTTCACCAAATAAGAAGGTTCCACGTGTAAACATTAAATGAAAAATACATTTGCAGGCTAAATAAATCAAATGATGCCAAAGCCTGAACAATTTTAAGGAAATAATTTCTATAAAGAAAACACTTTAAAAGAAAACAACTTAAATAAATAAATAAAAACACCTTTCATTTAAGAAAAACTCAAACCTTCAAGAAACATCCAAAAGTTACACCATATGTCAATGGTGAGTGTATAGTAGTCCAGGAGGACCAAAAGTGGGAGAGGCCATAAAGGTACCAGAAAAAGGAATGTGACCCTAGAACATCGCATCTCGGTGAACAGTAGTATATGAACCACAACAAAATATGTTCTCGTGCACGAGCCACTAGTAGAGAAACACATCCATAACCTAGCGGTCTCCAATCATCATCCAATGTTTAGTTAGTGTTGTAATCATCAAACCAACTAAGTGAAACCGGGCCAGAGCCACTTCTGAATCACTAGAACGCTAGATCTAGTCCACCCACCTAGTACCCAGGCTTCCCCTTTTGTGATGAAGATGTTCCCATTCCTAATTTCATGTCAAAATCAGACAAATAAAACCAACATGGTGTTACACAAACCCAATGCCACACTTTCACACGCACAGAAAACCATTTGACAAAGTATGCATGGAAAAATACTTTACCCAACTCAATTAAAACATTTTCTGCATTGCTAATAATTGTTTATTAAAAACATATTAAAATTTTATCATTAATAATTTTATTAAATTATATTAAATTCTTTGCAAAAAAATTCTTTAAAAAGAAACATAACATGACTTTAACACAGAAAAAACAACTCAACCCTCTTTCATGACCAAACACACCCAACGCCACATCAAGAACAAAAATTGCACACTTTGCACATTTTCACAAAACAAACACAAACTTTATAAAAACACGAGAACACAAACATTCCACTTTTCAAGTTTTCACAAAACAAACACAACATTATAAAAACACTGGAACACAAACATTTCACTTTGCACATTTTCACAAAACAAACAAAAAATTTATTAAACACTAGGAGATAGCTTAACAATGGGTTTTCAAAGAAACAACCTACACAACCAACACAACACCTTCATTTATGACCAATCAAAAACAACGCTATGTTGAAAATGAAATTAACACCACTTTCAAGAATGAAAAGCTAACTGCACATAATATAAAAAACTAACAATTGACTAAAAATATGATTTCAGCCAATGAACGCAACCACCCATATAAACATACTACCAAAAAAAATTAACACATGAAAAACTTCAAGAAAACCAATTTCGCACCCAAAATAATTAATCAAAGAACACCATAAATTAACTAATATACCAAATTAATTCATTAAATAATGTTTAAATGCAGAACCACATACCTCGGTGTAGGGAAACACAAGACTTCCGTGCAAAATCGTCAGCGCACGTCAAACTTACCACGACAACCCAAATAGAACCTAATAAATAACACATCAGATCAATTATACTGAAATTGAACCAAACTCAAATCAAAACTCTAAACGCACTCAACAAGGATTAAACAAAAAGCAATAAAAGAAAAACGCACTTACATCAGGGGTGCGGGAGGTCGGCCATAGGTCGACGGAGGCAGTCGGAGTTGCACGAGGAGGTGCGGGGCAACTGTCTGGGAGCACGAAGGGGTGTGGGGTGGATGTCTGGCGGCGTGAAGGGGTGCATGGTGGCCGGTGTGAGGCTGTTCGGTCAGTGGGGTCATCCTAAAAAGGGGAGGCGGCGCCGGCAGGGGTCGGGAGACGCGGCGGAGTGGCATGGCGCCGGACAGAGCAGGGGGCGGTGGTTCGGCTCATCGCCGGATGTAGTAGGGGGGAGGGTTTGAGGTTCGACTCTTTGCCGGATGGTGGTGTTGCACTAGTGGAGAGGTCTGACGAGAAAGCGGCGTGCTGGAGCGCCGCAGGTGGAGAGATGCAACGAGGAGTGGCGGGGGTGAGCTGTCACATCTAGGTCAAAGGAGTGCAGGCTGGGGGTTGGTGCGCTGCCAAACAGGAGGGAGGTCGGCCACCGGGAAGGGAGGCTGCCGGTGAGGGAGGGGAGGTAGCGCGGAGGAGGAGGGAGCAGTGGGATGGTGCGTTGCACAGGGAGAAGAAGAAAAAAAATGAAGAGGGGGGGGCAAACCCTAACAAGGGGGAGGAAAAAAATAAAAAATAATAATTAATAAATAAAATAAAATAAAATAAAACTAATAATAATAATAATAATAAATATAATGATAAAAATAATAATAATAATAATAATAATAAAAATGATAATAATAATAATAATAATAATAATATCCCCAAATAACATTTTTATTAAAATTAAATCTTTTTAAAACTATTATTTTATTTTTTTTATATTTCATCACGTTCTTAATTTTATTTTATTTTTTAAAATACATTTCATTTAATTAATTGAACATCAGGCAAGTCATGAGGTAAGCCAAGCGAAGTTGCGCAATGGCCCAGGTGGGGCTGCGCGGCTTCGACTGCAGTGCGCTGTATGCAGTCAAGGCAAAAATACATATTTTAACATAAAAATTCTGAATTTTTAAGTCGGGTCTTGACCCAAACTACCCGATGCCAAATAAAAATAATGAAATAACTTATTTAAAGATGACAGGTGTGACAATTCTCCCCACCATAGCGCTTTCCATCCCCGGAAAGCCACAACTAAGATTGAAGCCCAAAGTAGAAAACTACACCCCCTTAAGGTTCGAAGAGGATCCCCACCAAAAAGCATGTGAAGAGAGGTAAACACATCATGCTCAGAGAAGGTGACCAAAAAGTCAAACTCAAGAAACTATTAAAAAGACTTTCTGACATGTGTCACCCGCCCCAAAGAGCTAGAATGCCTCTAGTTGTCTAATCGAGGGAAGAAACTCTCTCACCCACAGAAACCAACTTCACAAGACGAAACATCTAAAGCACTATCAAATGAAAACCACACCATTTTTCTAGAATGAACAAACTAGGTCAAACCACATCCAAGAAACCCTCTTATCACTTATCACCAAGTCATCCATAGAAATAGAACCAAAAGGTCAACATGGGGATGTTTGAGGGGATCCCCAAATTTAATAACCTACCAATGCCCAAGGCGAGATTGGAAGACCGAAATGGGGAGGTCCGAACGGACTCCCCGCCATTAAAGAAAAGTGCAACATCGATTCATTCAAGAGACATTTTTGTGAGACCAGACGTGGGTCTCCCCACCATTAGAACTGAAAGCAGATACAGAACTTTAGAAATTTTCCGATGGGGTCCAAGAACCACACCACAAGGGGTGGGGGGGGGGGGGGGGTCGGGCCCAACTACCAGGCGTCAAAACCACGACCAAAGAGAGGCCAACATCTCCAAATCCCTGGATGAGCATCATTCAAATTTGAAACTGATTTTCCCAACAAACCCCATAAAGACCACAAAAGCAATTACATCCAGTGGAACGCGACCCCCAAGACTCTAAGGCAACAAGACGACCATGTCTCCACAAGGTCACAGAAACCTCACACAACCATATGGTTTGTTCATAACAGAACAACCACAAAAAACAATTTAACTCTCCATCACAATTAATACCAATGACAGAAATATGGTTGGGGCCCGTACACTCCTGGGGTTCCTGACCATGCGCCAGCTTCACTCCGAGGCCTATGGATGGAGCCCTGATGTTTGAAGCATCTCCTGCCGCGCAGTTAGGTATTGAAGACTCCTGAACAAAGCTTCTCCTTTTGGTGTCACACGTGACCACACTACAACCGAGGAAAAACTATAAAACACAACACATTATAGCATCCAATTACTCTCATACTGAACATTCACCCAAACGAGAGCTTAGATGGTCCACTCGCATCACCCCTTGTTACACTGAATGAGAACATGAAACCACAAATCTTCATCGAGCATGATCATTGTTGTCGAGAGAAACATTATGCCGAGAAAGACTTTAAACCACACCTTGAACAACACGTGATTCTTGCAAACAACCATAACAGACTCATACGACTGGGTCTTCCAAAATAGTAGCCTAACACAAACCTTTTCTTAAAAGAAACAAACCAAATACCATAGGTCATTTAGAATAATAGACCGCACCAACAAATTCAGGTTTCTTCCACCTTTTCCCCACTAGAGTCTCCTTTACCGCTTCCAAAAAACCGTTAACTATCAAAGGGACCTCACGCTACAAGATGTCACCCAAACATGACCATCGCGAATGATTAAAGCACTACAAGCCTTTCAGGACATTGGTCAACACCAATAACTTCAAACCTACTCCACCCTTCCATGCTGGAATTCATTTCACCATTTCAAGGGGGAACCTTCAGACGCAACAATGTCAAACTACATACCCGACGACTCAGAGAACATAAAGAGACCGAAACTCCCTTATGATCCCCTCGCATATGTCATCCTGCTGCGAAAGTATCTACTTAACCGAAAGGAAAAAAGGAAAATACTTCTCAATATCACCCAAGAAGAGAGAGCCCTTGCTTTAATCAACTGGAGGGCCGACCAACAGCGGATTACTTGTAGTCTCACTTCAATCACATATCAACGCTATATGGGGGGCATACACTAGTCAAGAATGAAAACCATGGACCCAACCAAACTGGTCCAATGGTCAAGACATACCACAAGAGATCACCAAACGTGTAGGGGGAACCACTTCAAGGGATCCCCAATATACAATTCAAAAGAATTAACTAGCTACACGCTTGCATACCAACTTACAAATAAGAATTCAAACTCAGGACAGAAATTATTCAGAATGGATCCTCCGCTCAAAACGCCTCTCATAAAACCTTTCAAAAATACAAGGACACACCACACAATCACTGGTTATTTAAAAAACACCGAATTTTACTTTAACAAAACATTTTGAAAATAAGCTAGGCCAGTGGGTTGCACAAACACCAACGGTGTCCCATGGGCCTCGCACATGCATGTTCTCGTGCCACACCAGCACCCACCTCATATCTATCCAGACACTCATCCGCTCATGCCATAAACCATTTCTCTTTTCGTATACCCTCATGCATATGGTTTCTCATGAGGGAGACAAGGATCAAAACCAAAACTTTCCATTTTTTTAAAACAAAAACATCCAACCCACACTTTTCAAACCCCATACCTTATTTTATTTTTAAATTCATTTATTTCAAAACATTTTCCAATACATTTTCCAAGACCAAATCATTTTTACTTAGAAACCAAATGTCCACAATTCCAAAACAAAGAAATGAGGAATAGTGCAAGTGAAAACTAGTTTCAGCGGGTGATTGGAAGATATGGTAGGCGGCCATACGCCAATCACGCCACTTCCATGGAGGGTATTCTAAGATAGTGTCCCCGGCTCTGCATGACATTCCAGACCCTACGAGCCCACTGGGACCACTGACCCTACTCCTTTTTCATTCCCCTAAACGAAATTAACCACACCGACCAAGGGTTTAGACAAACCTCAACTTTCTTTGGTAACTCGAGTCCCACCACGAGGTGTTCTAGCCATCCACCTTACTCTTAGCCAAGACATCGAGTCCCGACAACCTCAACTCAAGTCTATTGTGACTCTATCCCAAAAGAAAATGACCCAAGAGAGAAACCCTCCCTATGATACCATTTTGTCACGAACCAGGCCAGGTCACCATCCGACCCGGTGCCCGACCCTATCTGCAACATGGACCAAAGGGCATTCTGGATCCCCACGGGATGGCATAAGTGCCCGGGTACCAAAATAGTACGTGGGAACGATTTACCTGAAACAAGAAACAAAAAAAAACAACTAACAAGATAAATAAAATGAGACTAGAACATACATCCAAACACTCCTTTTAAACCATAAACATGTCTAAGTCTACAATCAACTAAAACCCAATGTGAACAATAAAAAGGATAGAGAACTAAACTCTAATACCAACCTCCAAGTGGCACAAGAAGCCGCATCTCCAAGCTACTAACACCAACCTTCACGTGAAGACCAACAACATCTGAACCACCATCACTGAGCATGTTGTCACAACCTGGAGACCACAAGAAACAAGGTCTACATACACCTGAAGGTGTATGCAGGGTGTGAGCGAAAATCCCAGTAGGACGTCACCCAATTACAATGTTCCACGTGTAAACAGTAAATGAAAAATACATTTGCAGGATAAATAAATAAAATGATTCCACATCTTGAACAATTTTAAAGAAATAATTTATATAAAGAAAAAACTTTAAAAAAACAACTTAAATAAATAAATAAAAACACCCTTGCATTTAAGAAAAACCCAAACCTTCAAGAAACACCCAAAAGTTACACCTTATGCCGACAGTGAGTGTATAATAGTCGAGGATCACCAAAAGTGGGAGAGTCCCTAAAGGTACCAGAAAAAGGAATCAGACCCTAGAAAATCGCATCTCGGTGAACTGTAGTATAGGAACCACAACAAAATTTGTTCTCGTGCACGATCCACTAGTAGGGAAACACATCCATAACCTAGTGGTCTCCAATCATCATCCAATGTTTAGTTAGTGTTGTAATCATCAAACCAGCTAAGTGAAACTAGGCCAGAGCCACTTCTGAATCACTAGAACACTAGATCTAGTCTGCCCACCAAGTACCCAGGCTTCCCCTTTTGTGCTCAAGATGTTCCCATTTCACATTTGTTGTTAGACTCAGACAAATAAAACAAATAGGGTGTTACACAAACCCAATTCCAAACTTTCACACACACAGAAAACCATTTGACAAAGTACGCACATCAAAAGACTTTAGACAACTCAATTAAAACAATTTATGCATTGCTAATAATTGTTTAATAAAAACATATTAAATTTTTATCATTAATAGTTTTATTAAATTATATTAAATTTTTGTAAACAAATTCTTCAAAAAGAAACATAACTGGATTTAACACACAAAAAACAACTCAACCCTCTTTCATGGCCAAACACATCCAACGCCACATCAAGAACACAAATTGCACACTTTTCACATTTTCACAAATCAAACCCAAACTTTATAAAAACACTAGAACACAAACATTTCACTTTGCACATTTTCACAAAACAAACAAAACTTTATAAAAACACTGGAACACAAACATTTCCCTTTGCACATTTTCACAAAACAAACACAAAATTTTTTAAACACTAGGAGATAGCTCAACAATTGTTTTTCATAGAAACGACCTACTCAACCAACACAACACCTTCATTTATGACCAAACACAAAAAACACTATGTCAAAAATGAAATTAACACCACTTTCATGAACGAAAAGCTATCTTCACATACAATAAAACACTAGAAATTGACGAAAAATAAGATTTCTTCCAATGAACGCACAACCCATATAAACATACAACCAAAAAAATTTTAACACATGAAGAACTTCAAGAAAACCAAATTCTCACAAAAAATAATTAATCAAATAACATCATAAATTAACTAAGCTAGAAAATTAATTCATTAAATAATGTTTAAACATGGAACCACCTACCCCGGTGAAGGGAAACACATGACTTCCGTGTGAAATCTTCAGTGCACATCAAACACACCACGACAACCCTAATAGAACCTAATAAATAACGCATCAGACCAATTATAAAAAATTGAACAAAACTCAATTCAAAACTCTAAACGCACTCAACCAGGATTAAAAAACAAGCAATCAAAGAAAGACGCACTTACAACGGGGGTTTAATAGGTTGGACGGAGGTCGAAGGAGGCTTCCAGAGTGGCGTGAGGAGGTGAGAGACGGTTGTCCGGCGGCATGAAGGGGTGTGGGGTGGTTTTCTGGTGGCGCGAAGGGGTATGGGGCGGTCGGTGCGAGGCTGGCCGGTCGGAGGGGTCGCTGGAAAAAGGGGAGGCGGCATCGACAGGGGTCGGGAGATGTGGAGGAGTGGCGCGTTGCCGGATGGAGAAGGGGGTGGCGGTTGGGATCGTCGCCGGACGTAGCAGGGGGTGGAGGTTAGGCTCTTTGCCGGAGGGTGGTGCTACGCCGGTGGAGTGGTCCGGAAAGGAAGGGCGGCGTTGGAGCGCGACCGGTGGGGAGATGAAATGAGGAGTGGGGGGGGGGGTGAGCCGTCATGTCTAGGGAAAAGGAGTGTGTCCTGGGGTTTGGTGCGCTGCCGAGCGGGAGGAAGGTCAGCCACCGGGAAGGGAGGCCATCAGTGAGGGAGGGGAGGCAGTGCGAAGGAGGAGGGAGCAGCGGGATAGTGCACCACACAGGGAGA
Organism: Viscum album; assembly: GCA_963277665.1. Classification (NCBI taxonomy): domain Eukaryota; kingdom Viridiplantae; phylum Streptophyta; class Magnoliopsida; order Santalales; family Viscaceae; genus Viscum; species Viscum album. The sequence continues at coordinate 1,739,755,360 of OY728150.1, read as the reverse complement.
AGAAGAAAACAATGAAGAGGGGGGGACCCTAACAAGGGGGAGGAAAAAAATAATAAAATAATAATAATAAAATAATAATAATAAATAATTAAAATAAAATAAAATAAAATAAAACTAATAAAAATAAAAATAAAAATAAAAATGTTAATAATAATAAAAATGATTATAATAATAATAATATCCCCAGATAACATTTTTATTAAAAGGAAATCTTTTAAAAACACTTATTTTATTTGATTTATATTTCATCACATTCATAATTTTTATTTCTTTATTAAAATTCATTTCATTTAATTAATTAAACACCAGGCAAGTTGTGGAATAAGCCGAGTAAAGTCGCGCGGTGGCCTAGGTGGGGCTGCGCGACTTCAACCGCAGTACGCTGGACGCAGTCAAGGATAAAACATGCGTTTTAAAATAAAAATTATGAAATTTTAAGTCAGGTCTTGACCCGAACTACTCGATTCCAAATAAAAATAATGAAATAACTTATTTAAAGATGACGAGTGTGACAATATGTTTTTTTATTTCATGATAATGAAAACAAAAAATTTCATCCATTATCATTTGTACTGACTATGTTAATGATGGTGTGGCAATCAGATTCAATCTTTATGACATTCCATCAATTTTCTCAAGCAAAGAACAAATCAGCATGGATAACATGGGCTTTAGTAACAAGGGGTTCCCAATAAGTGTGGCACGAATCCTGTTTGGTTACAACTATCCTGCAAAAATGTTTACAGACCGTCATGGGAAGCCCAACACTACCTTTCCCAGAATTCAATGAATTTAAATTGATTTTAAGGATCGTTGTAGGGGAGATCCATCTATATTGAACTGAGAAATAGGCAGATAACCCATTCTGGGAAACATCACATTTCCATGCATCAATCCGAGAAATGGCCTGACTGATCCATAAAATGCATGATTTTGACATGTGATCGAAAATGTGATCATTCCTTATAGCCCAAAAAATCTAATCCAAAGAGTATAATGAAGAAACCTTATCTATAAGAAATATATATGACCATATCATGATAAAAATTGGGAGATTCAGTGTTGTATCTAATATATTCTATGTAAAGTCTCACCATGCAATCCATACAGCCTTTTTCCTGGGATAGTTGATGATTGCTTGCATGGTAGATTTAAATTTATCTGAATAAGAGGGGAATCTATTATCATCAACAACATGGCATAAGGAAAGGAATTCTAAAGTGGGATGAATATCAAGGAAAATATGGCACTATAAGTACTATATTTTTTTGGTGACATCTGGTTTCCAGATGGTTTTCCAGAGCCCATCACCCTATCTGACATGAATGTCAGACACAAGCTTATCTCATGATTTCATAGTATAAGAACCTGGCATATATTGACTCCAAAAAAGAAAATAATTCCCCATATACATCATACATGGGATGATAAGGATTATCCTTTTATCCCCAATATTGAACCAAGAATCAATTTTCCCTATTCACCATTCATTTCCCATGTTATTAAAAATGCAGTGGATAATGGAATTCTCAGATCTAGGGATCATCAGGGAAGTCGCTAGCATACTATAATTATCCACAAACCAAGATCTTTCTACATGTTGACTTTAATTCTATCCCCAATCCTCCATTCATTTCTCTTAAAAATTATCTTTCACTCTCCCGAAATACTTCTCCAGAGGAAGCTAGTGTGGGGGTCTAATGAATAACCACAAAAGTCTGTGTGAAGGTAATATTTTTCAGGGAGAATCCACACTCAAAGATAAGAAGGGTTAACCAGAAGACGCCATCCCTACTTGTCTAAAAGGGAATCTTTGAATAATTGAAGATCCTAGAAAACCATTCCCTCACCCTCTTTGGGGGATAAAATTGAGTTCTACACAAGATAATGGATTTTATTTCATCCATTATTATGTCCCTAGACGAAGTTGGCATTGTGGGAATGAATTTTTTCAATAATACCTCTAGCAAGCCTGAAAATTTACATGACATATTTTGGGAAAGATTGAAGTGAATCCTTGATAAGTGTCTATTTTATCTCTTTAGAGATTATTTTTTCACCCACCCTATAGTTTTTTACAATTCTATACAAAGTAGATAAAACATCTCTTTATTTGAATGGAAGACCATCGTGGGAAGCCCAAGATATTTATTATGTTTATCAAAACTTTGAAGAAATTAATCATGACTAAGCTCCAATATCATGATCAATAGAACACCTGCAATGAATGAAATTTCATATTTGGATAGATTAATTCCTTTTCCTAAATCCCTATCATAAAGCAGAATAAATTGAAAAACATTGAAGCATTATTCATGCGTGGCTTTTGAGGAGAGAATACTATCATCTGAAAAAAATAGACGAGAAATAGGTAGGCTATTATGTCACACATTATCCCTATGAATATAATTAGAAGAAGCTTCCATATAAATGAGATGGGAAGAAAACACTAGCAACTAAAATGAAAAGGAAAGAGGAAATGGGGTCTCCCTGGTGAAGGCCTTAAGTGGGGGTGATGCCTTTTGTGAGGGAACCATTAACATTGATCTTGAAAAAAAAATAGACGAAACAATGTGCATGATCATATCCATCCATTTTGAGTATCAATCCATTTTAAACATGGAAAATTGAATAAAATTCCACTCCACTCTATCATACGCCTTTATCATATCATGTTTCCATGAAAAATTCTTATTTTTACAAATGAGAATGTTTTCATAGAGTGAAACACCTCATGGACCACAATAGGATTATCAGTGATAATCCTTTTATAAATAAAGGCACTTTGATTTTCATAAATAATAGATGGTACCCACATGCGGAGGCGATTGACTAAGATCTTTGAGAAAATAATGTAGGAGATGTATTATAAGATAATAAGCCTAAAATCTGAAGCTAGGAGGGGTTTCTTGATATTTGGGATAAGAGTCATAATGGGGTCATTATGAGTGAAAATTTAATTTTTCTAGAACATATATCCTTCATCAGAGCTGAGATGTCAGGGCCAATAATATGCCAGTATCTTTTGAAGAAAAGTGCATGGAAGCCATCTGGCCCCAGAGCTATCGTGGAATGGATATGCTAGTATCTTTTGTATTTAGTTGTATTTAAATATATTATGTGGTAAAACAAACACACACACACTATTACATCTAATTATATATGTGTATTTACATTTATTAATATATATTTATGTAAATTTAATCATATTAATAAATGTTTATTAATATTTATTTACATTTTTAAATATTTATAAATAATTATATGTATATATATAACTATATTTATGAATATTATATGGATATATATATATGCATATATAAACGTATATTAATTTGTCTTCATATATATATATGTGTGTGTGTTATTACATTATATATATATATATATCTTCATGTTTGTCTTTATATATATTCATGCAAATTTATTATATTTATTTCTAGTTATAAATATTATATGGGTCTATATATAAAATTATGTTTAATTATATTTATATATTTGAATGTATTTATATATATTAATGTAAATTTATTTATATCTAGATATATTTTGTCTATTTATATATATTTATATACATTTATATATATATTATGTTACTACATACATACATATATATATATATATGGAATTATATTTTTATATGTACGTATTTATAAATTATGAAAAAATATATGTACACAGACAAATTTGATTACATGTATTTATCAATATAAATATTTTAAAGTCTCTTTAGTAACCACATGAATAATTTGGTGTACTAGAAAAGGCTTTATAGAATAATCAATGAGTAGTATGTTCCAATCTCATAATACACACACACACACATATTTTAAAGGGGTGGGTCTTGGTGGATCGGGGTGCGGTGGGTATAGGTTGGGGTTGACCAGAGATAATAATAATAATAAATATATAAATAAATAAATAATAATAACTATAAATAAACATATTAATTTTTTTTATAAAAATTAAAAAATCATCATTATGTATTTTGTCACGAACTAGCCTGGGTCAACCCTGAATCGGTCACCTGAGCCAGTATGCGGCAAGTCCCGAGGGGCATTCCCGATCCCCCCGGGATGGAAAATAGTGTCGGGCATAAAGTTTTAATCGTTAGGAATGATTTATCCCAAACAAACCAGGATCTGTAAAAGAAAGAAAACAAACAAAACAGAAAACACTAACAACAGAAAAAAAACTACACAACAACCATACCTCCACGTGACCTCGCAGTCACCACCCAACTAAACACTAGCCTCACTCCATCACTGAGATACTCAAACTAAGAAAACCTGAACACAATGAACGTACAACAGAAATAATAAAATATAGGCGTGAGCACAAAAAAGTACTCAGTTGGTGAACCCAACAACAAAATCTGAAAGCACTACCAGTAAATAAAGAATCAATAAATTCAGGTTTGAACTACAAAGTATAAAAGTAATCTTTCATAATGTTTCACTTGATGATCAAAACACGAGACATTACCCTTATTCTTTTTCAAAAGTTGAATTCCTTTCATTGGTTCCAAATTCATTCTAAAAGAGAAATAAGTGTTACATTTTCAAATTTTACACAAATAAAATAACACATCTTCATTTGAAAACCATTTCACAAAGTATAACAGTATAAGCTATAAAGAACAACTGAATGTAAACAAGCAAGGAACATCAAGTAACCATGGGTGATCCTAAACATCCCTAGAAAACCCCTGGATGTACTCGTGTTCAGACTACCTACCGACATGGTAAACCATAGTAAATAACCAACTGGCCACCCTAACAGCCAACCAGTGGCACGCCCCACAAGGCCTTACCTACCAAGGGGGACCAACCCGTCTAATCGGGGTTATCCAGCAACCATCACTCGATTCTCTAAAAGACGCCCAGGAACCCACGATGGATTTAAAATTACTGTGTATGTGGGAGGCCCGGGCATGCGTGACTAACCTCACCGCACTTCCCAACCCCTTACACGGACACCGCTACATGACAACCCTCAAAGGGAAGTCCCCCTGTAGAGATTCCTCATAAGTATGTATGTATATATATATAATCACTTCACATTCCATAAAGTTCCAACTGGGCCTCAGAAACCATTTAATACCAAAAGATTTCCAACAGACGCAACACACGCCATCACGTTGAAAACCAGTACACACTAAGAACCTCATTTAAGAAACTCAAAACAACATTTTAGAACTGAAACACATTATTGTCACAAGTATAACCATTTTACAATATCCTAATTCATGCCACTTTTATCAACACCCAAACGGGCCTTTAATCATTTTTTTGAAGGAAGACTGTTTCTCAAATGAAATCAAAAAATTTATTCACGTTTCAAAGGAAAACATTTTTCAACAACAAAAGCTCCACCCTTGATGTTTCCAAAAACAAGATTAAAGTCCAAATGAGCATTTTCCTTATTCAAGGTCTTAAGAGAACATCATTTTCCAAATACAATACACCTTCCATTTTACACACACCAAAACCATTTCCAATCACACTTCAACATGTCTTGAACACTTCAAAAAGAACTCATTTAGCCATATCACAAGAAAACCACTCAATTAAGTCCAAGAAAAATGCTTCCAGTGCAATTCAAGAATTAAACAGATCTCATTTTCAGCAGGTCACCGCACTAAGAATAACTATTTAATACTACTTTAAATATACTGAAATTCAATAAAAAGACAAGGAATAAATAAATTCTAATGTTAAAGGAAAATGAAGTGGGAGACAACCTACCTCAAAGTCGTCAGTCGAACTCGACGAAGGAACACGCTTCGCGCAGGCGCGTACGCACACGCAATCCGACAATCACTGCATCGCGGAATCATTCCGCCAATGCGCTAAAACAAACGTGAAACACTTAAAATAGCCCAACTAAAAAAAATGTAAACACAAACAGATAACTAACACGAGATCACCTCAGCGCAGGGATGTGCCCGATCAACGGGGTCACGCGCCAGTCAAAATAGCCAGCGCGCATTGGTAGGAAGACCATCGGGGGTCGCGCGCCCACCGTCGGGTGCGCCGTTGGCTGGCGCAAGGCGACGGTGGCTGGCCGGACCGCGGAAGGCCAGGACGCAACCGACCGAAGGTGCGATGGTTGGGAAACGCAGTGTAGGCACGCCGGAGGAAGCCGGAACGCAGGAAGGAGAGCCGGAGGGTGCATCGGAGCACCGGAAAAAAGGCCCGAAGGCGGACGGAATAGGGAAGGGGCGCCAGAACAGCGCTGGATAGCAAAGGCGGGTCGCCAGAGGTGCTGGTCGGAGGTGGGGCTCACCAGGAGGGCAGACAGGGCGGCTGGCCAGAGCGGGGAGCACTAGGGCGGGCTGGACGGAGGGGGAGGTCCACCGGACGGGTCTCCGGACAGGGGGGGGGGGGGTCGCCGTCGGATAGGAGGTCGCCGCCGAGACAGGGGGTCGGATGAGGCGGAGCGAATCAAGGGGGCGGGCCGCCAGACGCCGGAGCGGAGCAGGGTGGCAGTCGGGAGCGGGGTCGGCACAGAGAGCCGCGGGTGCCGGTGGTCGCGCGAGGCCGGTGGGGGTAGAGGGCGCCGGGCAGAGCGGGAGCTGGACGGGGGTGCAGCGAGGCGGAGGTTCGGCGAGGCCGCGACATGAAGGAGGGCAGGGGTGCGCGGCTGGGTAGGGGAGAAGGAAAGGGGAAAGGGTGCGCCGCTTGGAAAATTCAGGGAAGGGGAGTGGAAAGGGGGGACACGCCTGGGAAGCCTAGGTTTAGGTTAGTTTATTTTTTCTTTTTTTTCATTCTATTATAATATACTAATTATAATAATAAAATCTGTAATAGAACAATAAAAATAGAAATAAAATAATAATACCAATAATAATAATACCAGAAAAATAATAATAATAAAATTAACAATAATAAAGATAATATTAATAAAATTTATTAACCATTAAAAAAATAAATAAAATAATAATAAAAATAATAAAATAATAACAATATTTATAAAAATTTAATACTAATAATTATATTAATGTCAATATAAAAATTTTAATATTCAAAACATCGGGCGAACACACGGTCACCCGGGCCGAACGCACTGTCACCGCTAGCAACGCGGTAAACGTGCACCGATGCGAAACCGGCCATCATAATTTCGAAAATTTTAAACCGGGACCAAGAAAGAAATAAAATAAAAGGCATATGTGGTCGGGGTGTGACAATTCTCCCCACCACAGACACTTTCTGCCCCCAGAAAGTCACCAAGCCAAAAGTCGGTCATCATCCTAGTCCATGCCCAAACGGAACTAAAGGAACCGAAGTGAACTGAGAATCTTGGGATTACCTTACTCTGCACAGGTCACACCCGATTGATTCAAGAGAAGACTGAAGTCCGGGGTTGAGGGGAGAACACGAAGTGGTTATCCCCACCACAAGGACTCACCCTGTGCAGAAAATTAACCATCTAAATAGACAACCCTAGGAAAGGGGGGTGACGCGGGAACTCCCAACTGTACCAAGCTAACCTCTATAGCACGAGCGAAACAGCTCCGCTAAGACTTAGAACTCTCAGCTTAGACCAAAACCCCGAACACCTGAGAAAGACTTACGAGAAGAAACTTAAACCATGAAGTAAACTCGAGCACAACTAAAATGTCAATTTTTTCCAAGAAACACACATCTCCAAACGAACATATTCAAACCGAGATCAACTCATGCAAGATCCAAACACACCTTTAAGAAAAACGCACGATCCAGAACACCATAATTAGGTAAACTAGACTATTTGGATTGAAAAAAAACATACTCATCCTAAATTCATGACGACACATCGAACTTACAACAACACCATAAATTTAATAGTGGAAGGATGAGAACGGAATGACTTTAAATGTTTTGTTGGCAACACAGAACACAAAAACCCGAAATGAGGCTTCACACCCCCAACAACTCCTGACTACGCGTGAGCTTCACCCCAAGACCTATGGCTGGGGCTCTGATAACTGAATCAACTCCTGCCTCATAGTCAGATACTGGAATTCTTCAGTCGCAACGTATTTTTCAAGTGATGCTTCTTACAAAACTTCTCTAGATGACCTAGACACCTGCAATGATGGCACATCTATGGAGGGGTGTGACATGAAGACTTGTATTCCCTAAACTTCTATACTGATGTTTCACCATTAGACGGTCCGACGAACTAGAAGTTAGAGGCACTGAAGAGAACTCTTTAGAAACAAATTCACTTGAAACACATTGCTCGTCAGATGGGGGACCTTCACGAGCAACCAGATACTGTGGATTGCCAACCGTTTGCGCTCCAGAGACCAACTCAGCTAAGAACACCTCGTACACCATCTTCTCAAAAGTGATGCTACCAAAAAGGGAGGGCTCGCTCCTTGATCTCTGGAGAAAGACCCCTGATGAAAGGAGAATTCTTCATTTAGTCCTACGACACTACCCCCCCAAAAAAGAGACACAAGATCCTTGAAATGTTCAACATACGCTTTCACCGTCTGCTGGCCATGTTGAACACTCATGAGCTCTTCTATTTTCTTCATCTTCACCTAAAAAAGTATAAACCATTGAATGAAGAAGACTTTAGAGAAATAACACATCGTCCCAACTTACAGTACTGGTGGGGCGAACAACTCCTACTCATCCAGAGCTGGACCTTCGAACAGACCCAAAACAGCATGAACTTTAATAGCTTCGGGAGTTCCCAATACCCTGAAGATGTGTTCGTCCTCTTCAAGCCACTCCATTGTCTCTAACTGACTCTAATCACCATGAAGGACAGAAAAGGCCTGAGAATGACCAAAAACTAGGCATGACTCTTCAAAACTCTAGGGACCTTTTTGGGCGGAATTTCTGAATAACATATATAACACCAAGCCGAAACCGATATCAATCGAAGCAACATCAATAAGTCACCCTCATCCAAAAACAACCAACTCAAGAAACCAAACAACCACAAACACAACCCAAAATTTCATGTCCAAAATTCTCATTTCATCTTAGATTCCAAAACCACCCCTTTTTTATATATTTCAAAACCGCTTTCTATCAAGGCCACTTTCCAAATACCAAATCTGGTTTTCAAACCAAAATCACTTTCCAAAACCATTTTCCTCTTTAAATCCAATTTAGAAAACAAGGTCAAGCCTTTAATTTCAAACACACCTTGGTAATCCCATGAACCTTTCCACATGTCTTCATCCACTTTCATTCATACACACCAACACGCACGTTCCACGCATCCTATCACATGTCCAAATATTCATAAGGAGTACATGAGGTTTCACCCCAAACCATTATTTACTAACTACATAACAAACACCAGCTTTCCAACACAAAGTATTTCAGTTTTAAAACCCATTTCACAAATTTAAAGTCATCTAAAATAAATCAGTCTCACTTTTAAAAACCCTTTTTCATTTCCAAAAACGCACTTACACCAACTAGAATGAAAATGACACTCAACTTGCATCAAACCACCAGAGAGAGGGACTAGCAGTCACACTTAACTTGACGACATGGTAGTGGGACATGCCCCAAGTAATCGTCAACAACTAGGAGGAATTCAATCCATGTACACGGACTCCACATGGGTCACTACTCCATGTGAGATCACGATGTAACATTGGTTTACCTCTGTTGTCATCCCTCAATCCAAAACAAACCAGAATGAAACAAAGACTCAATTCTTGGACTATCCCTGGCGACTAGAGGTGCGGAATGGGAAAGGGTTCATGAAATACTTCCCGTAACAACCTCTCGAGTCCCGACAGTCCCAGTCTCCACCTACCGGACCACCCAACTAACAAGAACCACCTCTCATACCATTTTGTCATGAACCAGCCCGGGTCAACCCTTAACCGGTCACCCGAGCTGGTCCGTGGCAAGTCCCGAGAGGCGTTCCCGATCCCCCCGGGATGGAAACTAGTGTCGGGCATCAAGTTTTAATCGTTGGGAATGATTTTCCCCAAACAAACTAGCATCTGTAAAATAAAAACAAACAAACAAAACAAACAACACTAACAACAGAAAAAAAAACTACACAACAACCATACCTCCACGTGACATCGCGATCACCACCCAACTAAACACCAGCGTCACTCCATCACTGAGTGACTAAAACCAATAAAACCTGAACATAAGGAACCTGCAACTGAAATGGTAAAATATAGGCGTGAGCACAATAAAGTACTCAGTAGGTGAGACCAACAACAAAATCCCAAAGCACTGACAGTAAATAAAGAATCTATAAATTCTAGATTTGAACTAAAAAGTAAAAAAGTTAGATTTCATAATGTTTCACTTGAAGATCAAAACATGAGACATTACCCTTATTCTTTTTCAAAAGATGAATTCCTTTCATTGGTGCCAAATTCATTCTAAAAGAGAAATAAGTGTTACATTTTCAAATTTTACACAAAGAGAATAACGCATCTTCATTAGAAAACCATTTTCACAAAGTATAACAATATAAGCTATAAAGAACAACTGAAAGTAAACAAGCAAGGAACATCAAGTAACCATGGGTGATCCTAAACATCCCTAGAAAACCCATGGACGTACTCGGGTTCAGACTACCTGCCGGCATGGTACTCCATAGTCAATCACCAACTGGCCGCCCTAACATCCAACCAGTGGCATGTCCCACCAGGCCTTACCTACCAAGGGGGACCAACCAGTCTAATCGGGGTTAGCCAGCAACCGTCCCTCGATTCTCTAAACGACGCCCAGGAACCCACGGTGGTTTTAAAAATACTATTTATGTGGGAGGCCCTCACACACGTGACTCACCTCACCGCATTTTCCAACCCCTTACACGGACACCGCTACAAGACATCCCTCAAAGGGAAGTCCCCCTGTAGAGATGAATCATAAGTATGTATATATATATATAATCACTTCACGTTCCATAAAATGCCAACCGAGCCTCAGAAACCATTTAATACAAAAACATTTCCAACAGACGCAACACACACCATCACGTTAAAAACCAGTACACACTTATAACCTCATTTAAGAAACTCAAAACAACATTTTAGAACTGAAACACATTGGTGTCACAAGTATAACCATTTTCCAATATCCTAATGCATGCCACTTTTATCAAGATCCAAACGGGCCTTTAATCATTTTTTTAAGGAACGATGTTTCTCAAATCAAATCCAAAATTTTATTCATGCGTCAAAGGAAAAAAAATTCAACAACAAAAGATCCACCCTTGAAGTTTCCAAAATAAAATTTAAAGTCCAAACGAGCATTTTCTCTATTCAAGGTCTTTAGAGAAAACCATTTTCCATAAACAATACATCTTCCATTTTTCACAAACCAAAACCATTTCCAATCACACTTCAACATATCTTGCACAATTCATTAAGAACTCATTTAGCCATATCACAAGAAAACCACTCAATTAAGTCAATGAAAAATTCTTCCAGTGCAATGCAAGAATTAAACAGATTTCATTTTCAGCAGGTCACTACACTAAGCATAACTATTTAATACTACTTTCAATTTACTGAAATTGAATAAAAGGACAAGGAATAAATATATTCTAAAGTTAAAGGCAAGTGTAGTGGGAGACAACCTACCTTGAAGTCGTCAGCCGAACTCGACGAAGGAACACGCTTCACGCAAGCGCGTACACACACACAAGCCGACGATCACTGCATCATGGAATCAGTCTGCCAATGCGCTACAATAAAGGTGAAACACTTAAAATATCCCAACTAACATAAATATAAACACAAACAGATAACTAACACGAGATCACCTCGGTACAGGGATGTGCCTGATCAACGGGGTCACGTGCCAGTCAAAATGGCCAGCACACATTGGAAGGAAGACCGTCGGGGGTCATGCGCCTACCGTCGGGTGCACCGCTGGCTGGCGCAAGGCAGCGGTGGCTCGACAGATCGCGGAAGGCCGGGACGCGACCGAACGAAGGTGCGGCGGTCGGGAAACGCAGCACATGCACGCCGTAGGAAGCCGAAACAATGAAAGGAAAGCCGGAGGGTGCGCCAGAGCACTGGAAAAAATGCCGGGAGGTGGCCGGAGGTGGCCGGAACAGGGCAGGTGCGCTGGAACGGCGCCAGACAGCGAAAGCGGGTCACCGGAGGCGCTGGTCAGAGGTGGGGCTCACTGAGAGGGCTGACAGGGTGGCTGGCCAGAGCGGGGAGCACCGGGGTGGGCTGGACAGAGGGGGAGGTCCACCGGACGGGTTTCCAGAAAGGGGGGGGGGGGGTCACCGCCGGACAGGGGGTTGCCGCTGGGACAGGGGGGTCAGACGTGGCGGAGTGAAGTAGGGGGGGGGGGGGCGTCGGACGCTGGAGCGGAGCAGGGTGGCGGTCGGAAGCGAAGTCGGCACGGCGTGTCGCGGGCGCCGGTGGTCGCACGAGGCCGGGGACGGTGGAGGGCGCTGGGCAGAGCAGGAGCCGAATGGGGGTGCGGTGAGGCAGAGGGTCGGCGTGGCGGCGACATGAAGGAGGGCAGGGGCGCGTGGCTGGGTAGTGGAGAAGGAGAGGGGAATGGGGGGCGTCGCCTGGAAAAATCGGGGAAGGGGAGGGGAAGTGGGGACACGCCTGGGTAGCCTAGGTTTAGGTTAGTTTATTTTTTCTTTTTTTCATTTAATTATAATATACTAATAATAATAATAAAATCTGAAATAGAACAATAAAAATAGAAATAAAATTATAATACCTATAATAATAACACCAGAAAAATAATAATAATAAAATTAACAATAATAAAGATAACATTAATATAATTTATTAACCATTAAAATAATAAATAAAATAATAATAATAATAAAAAGAATAACAATATTTATAACAATTTAATACTAATAATTATATTAATGTCAATATAAAAATTTTAATATTCAAAATGTTGGGCGAACACATGGTCACCCGGGCCGAACACACGGTCACCGCTAACAACGCGGTAAATGTGCACTGATGCGAACCTAGCCAACATAATTAAACTTGGAAAATTTTAAATCGGGACCAAGAAAGAAATAAAATAAAAGGCGTCTGTGGTCAGGGTGTGACAATTCCCCCCACCACAGACACTTTCTGCCCCCAGAAAGTCACCAAGCCAAAAGTCGGTCAACATCCAAGTCCATGCCCCAACGGAACTAAAAGAACCAAAGTGAACTGAGAATCTCGGGATGACCTTACTCTACCCAGGTCACACCCGATCGATTCAAGAGAAAACTGAAGTCCGAGGTTGAGGGGAGAACACGAAGTTGTTCTTCCCACCACAAGGACTCACCCTGTGCAGAAAATTAACCATCTAAGTAGACAACCCTAGGAAAGGGGGGGGGGGTGATGCGGGAACTCCCAACCGTACCAAGCAAAACTCTATAGCACAAGCGAAATAGCTCCACTAAGACATAGAACTCTCAGATTAGACAAAAACCTCGATCACCTTAGAAAGAATTATGAGAAGAAACTTAAACCACGAAGTAAACTCAAGCACAACTAAGACATCAATTTTTTTCAAGACACTAACATCTCCAAAGGAACATAGTCAAACCGAGATGAACTCACGCAAGATCCAAACATACCTTTAAGAAAAACGCACGATCCAGAACACCATAATCAGGCAAACTAGACTGTTTGGATTGCAAACGAACATACTCATCCTAACTTCATGACGACACATTGAACCTATGACAATGCCAAAAAAGTAACAGTTGAAGGATGAGAAAGGAATAACTTTAAATGTTTCGTTGGCAGCATAGAACAACAAAACCCGAACTGAGGCTTCACGCCCACGACAACTCCTGACTGCGTGCGAGCTTCACCCCAAGACCTGTGACTAGGGCTCTGATGGCTGAAGCATCTCCTGCCTCACATTCAGGCACTAGAATTCTTCAATCGCAACTTATTTTTCAAGCGATGCATCCTACAAAACTTCTCTAGATGACCTAGACACCTGAAATGATGGCACATATTCGGAGGGGTGTGACATGACGGCTTGTATGCCCTAAACTTCCATACTGATGGTACACCATTATACGGTCTGACGAACTGGAAGTTAGAGCCACAAAAGAGAACTCTTTAGAAACAAATTCACTTGACACACTTTGCTTGTCAGATGGGGGACCTTTAGGAGCAACCAGATACGGTGGATTGCCAACCGCTTGCGCTCCGGAGACAAACTCTGCTAAGAACACCTCGCGCACAATATTTTCAAAAGTGATGCTCCCAAAAAGAGAGGACTCTCTCCTTGATCTCTAGACGAATACCCTTGATTAAGGGAGAAGTCTTCATCTTGTCCTTCGACACTACCACTGGAAAAAAGAGACACAAGATCCTTGAAATCTTCAACATACGCTTTCACCGTTTGCTGGCCATGTTGAACATGCATGAGATCTTCTATTTTCTTCGTCTTCACCTCCACAAGTATAAACCATTGAACGAAAATGACTTTAAAGAAGTACCACATCGTCCCAACTTGTAGTAATGGCGGGGCGAACGACTCCTACTCGCCCAGAGCTGGACCTTCGAACAGACCCAAAATAACATGCAGTTTAATAGCTTCGGGAGTTCACAATACCCTGAAGATGTGTTCGTCCTCTTCAAGCTACTCCATTGTCTCTAACTAACTCCAATCAACATGAAGGACAGACAACGTCCGAGAAATACCAAAAACTAGGCATGACTCGTCAAAACTCTGGGGACATTTCTGGGTGGCATTTTTGAACAACATATATAACACCAAGCCGAAACCAATATCTATCGAAGCAACATCAATAAGGAACCCTCATCCAAAAACAAGCAGCTCAAGAAACCAAACAACCACAAACACGACCCAAAATTTCATGTCCAAAATTCATGTTTCATCTTAGATTCCAAAACCACCCCTTTTTTTATATATTTCAAAACTGCTTTCTTTTAAGACCACTTTCCAAATACCAAATCCAGTTTTCAAACCAAAATCACTTTCCAAAACCATTTTCCTCTTTAAAAGCCAATTTATAAAACAAGGTCAAGCATTTAATTTCAAACACACCTATGTAATCCCATGAACCGTTGCACATATCTTTATCCACTTTCATTCATACGCACCAACACGCACTTTCCACACATCCTATCACATGTGCAAACTTTCATAAGGAGTACCTGAGGTTTCACCCCAAACCATTCTCGACCAACTACACAACAAACACCATCAATCCAACCCAAATTCTTTCAGTTTTAAAACCCATTTCACAAATTTAAAGTCATTTAAAATAAATCAGTATCATTTTCAAAAACCCATTTTCATTTCAAAAAACGCACTTACACCAACCAGAACAAAAATGACACTCAACTTGCATCAAACCACTGGAGAGAGGGACTAGCGAACACATTTAACTTGACGACATGGTAGTGGGCCATTCCCCAAGTATGTGTCAACAACTAGGAGGAATTCAAACCGTGTACCTGGACTCCACATGGGTCACTACTCCATGTGAGATCACGATGTAACATCGGTTTACCTCCGTTGTCATCCCTCAATCCAAAACAAACGAGAACGAAACAAAGACTCAATTCCCAGACTATCCCTGGCGACTAGAGGTGTGGAACGGTCGATGGTTCATGACGTCATTCATGTACCTACCTCTCGAGTCCCGACAGTCCTAATCTCCACCTACCGTACAACCCAAATAACAAGAACCACCTCTGATACTATTTTGTCACGAACCAGCCCGGGTTGAAGCTGAACCGGTCACCTGAGCCAGTCCACGGAAAGTCCCGAGGGGCGTTCCCGATCCCCCCGGGATGGAAACTAGTGTCGGGCATAAAGTTTTAATCGTTGGGAATGATTTAGCCCAAAAAAACCAGGATCTATAAAAGAAAAACAAACAGACAAAACAGACAACACTAACAACAGAAAAAAAACTACACAACAACCATACCTTCACGTGACGTCGCGGTCACCACCCAACTAAACACCAGTGTCGCTCCATCACTGAGCGACTCAAACCAGGAAAACCTGAACACAAGGAACCTGCAACTAAAATGGTAAAATATAGGCATGATCACAAAAAAGTACTTAGTAGGTGAGTCCAACAACAAAATCCCAAAGCACTTCTAGTAAATAAAGAATCTATAAATTGCAGGTTTGAACTACAAAGCATAAAAGTAAGCTTTCATAATGTTTCACTTAAAGATCAAAACATGAGACACTACGCTTATTAATTTTCAGAAGTTGAATTCTATTCATTGGTTCCAAATTCATTCTAAATGAGAAAGAAGTGTTACATTTTCAAATTTTACACAAAGAGAATAACACATCTTTATTTGAAAACAAATTTTCCCAAAGTATAACAGTATAAGCTGTAAAGAACAACTGAAAGTAAACAAGAAAGGAACATCAAGTAACCATGGGTGATCCTAAACATCCCAAAAAACCCATGGATGTACTTGGGTTCAGACTACATGCCGGTATGGTAGACCATATTCAATAACAAACTGGCCGCCCTAACAGCCAACCAGTGGCACGCCCCACAAGGCCTTACCTACCAAGGGGGGACCAACCCATCTAATCGGTGTTAGCCAGCAACCGTAACTCGATTCTCTAAATGACGCCCTGGAACCCACCATGGTTTTAAAAATACTGTGTATGTGGGAGGCCCTCGCACGCGTGACTCACCTCACCGCACTTGCCAACCCAAAACACGGACACCGCTACCCGACAACCCTCAAAGGGAAGTCCCCCTGTAGAGATGCCTCATAAGAATGTACATATATATATATATATAATCACTTCACATTCCATAAAGTTCCAAACGGGCCTCAGAAACCATTTAAAACCAAAACATTTCCAACAGACGCAACACACGCCATCACGTTGAAAACTAGTACACACTTAGAACCTCATTTAAGAAACTAAAAACAACATTTTAGAACTGAAACACATTGGTGTCACAAGTATAACTATTTTCCAATATCCTAATGCATGCCACTTTTATTAAGAGCCAAACGAGCCTTTAATAATTTTTTTGAAGGAACGCTGTTTCTCAAATGAAATAAAAAATTTTATTCACGCGTCAAAGGAAAACATTTTTCAAAAACAAAAGATCCACCCTTGAAGTTTCCAAAAACAAGTTTAAAGGCCAAACAAGCATTTTCTCTATTCAAGGTCTTAAGAGAACACCATTTTCCATAAACAATACAACTGCCATTTTACACACACCAAAACCATTTCCAATCACACTTCAACATGTCGTGCACACTTCAAAAAGAACCCATTTAGCCATATCACAAGAAAACCACTCAATTAAGTCCAAGAAAAATGCTTCTAATGCAATGTAAGAATTAAATAGATTTCATTTTCAGCAGGTCAGCGTACTAAGCATAACTATTTAATACTACTTTAAAATTACTGAAATTCAATAAAAGTACAAGGAATAAATAAATTCTAATGTTAAAGTCTAGTACAGTGGGAGACAACCTACCTCAAAGTCGTCTGCCGAACTCAACGAAGGAACATGCTTCCCGCAAGCACGTACGCACATGAAAGCCGATGATCACTGCATCACGGAATCATTCCTCCAATGCGCTACAACAAATGCGAAACACTTAAAATAGCCCAACTGGCATAAATGTAAACACAAACAGATAACCAACACGAGATCACCTCGGTGCAGGGATGTGCCCGATCATCGGGGTCACGCGCCAGTCAAAATGGCTAGCACACATTGGCAGGAAGACCGTCGGGGGTCGCGCCCCTACCGTCGGGTGCGCCGCTGGCTGGCGCTAGGCGGCGGTGGCGGGCCGGACCGCAGAAGGTCGGGACGCGACCGACCGAAGTTGAGGTGGTTGGGAAACGCAGCGCAGGCCCGCCGGAGGAAGCTGGAATGCTGGAAGGAGAGCCGGATGGTGCGCCGGAGCGCCGAGAAAAGGGCCGGGAGGTGGCCGGAGGCGGCCAGAAAAGGGTAGGGGCGCTGGAACGGTGCCAGACAGCAAAGGCGGGTCGCCAGAGGTGCTGGTCGGAGGCGGGGCTCGCCGGGAGGGCTGGCAGGGTGGCGGGCTGGAGCGGGGAGCACCGGGGCGGGCTGGACGGAGGGGGAGGTCCACCGGAAGGGTCGCCAGACAGGGGGGCCGCCGCCAGACAGGAGGTCACTTCCAGGATAGGGGGGTCGGACGCGGTGGAGCGAAGCAGGGGGCGGGCCGCCGGACGCCGGAGTGGAGAAGGGTGGCCGTCGGGAGCGGGGTCGGCACGACGAGCCGCAGGCGCCGGGGGTCGCCCGAGGATGGGGCGGTGGAGGGTACCGGGCAGAGCGGGAGCCAGACGGGGGTGCGGCGAGGTGGAGGGTCGGCGAGGCGGAGGCATGAAGGAGGGAAGGGGTGCGCGGCTGGGTAGGGGAGAAGGAGGGGGGAAAGGGGAGCGCCGCCTAGAAAAATCGGGGAAGGGGAGGGGAAAGGGGGGACGCGCCTGGGTAGTCTAGGTTTAGGTTAGTTTATTTTTTTCTTTTTTTCTTTTTATTATAATATACTAATAATAATAATAAAATCTGAAATAGAACAATAAAAAATTGAAATAAAATAATAATACCAACAATAATAATACCAGAAAAATAATAGTAATAAAATTAACAATAATAAAGATAATATTAATAAAATTTATTAACCATTAAAATAATAAATAAAATAAGAATAAAAAGAATAAAAAGAATAGAAAAATTTATAAGAATTTAATAATAATTATTATATTAATGTCAATATAAAAATTTTAATATTCAAAACATTGGGCGAACACACGATCACCTGGGCTGAACGCACAGTCACCGCTAACAATGCGGTAAACGCGCACCGATGCGAAACCTGTCAACATAATTAAACATTGAAAATTTTAAACCGGGACCAAGACAGAAATAAAAGAAAATGCATCTGCAGTCGGGGTGTGACATTTTTAGAGGGATCTTAAACCATCAATAAAAAACTACTACTAAAATATTTCCAACATGCGAATACTTGAAAGTTATAAAAAGCATTGTGTATCATTTATCATCAGTTTAAACCGCCACTAAACAAAATTTTTCTTATATTTTAGCTTGACATACCCCTATTATTTCAACTATATCTTTTCATTATTAAAAAAAATCTATAACTGTGATCCTATAACCACAATTAGGAAGGAAATTGGATATATGACACTTAATAACTATGGTAAAAAACGATCATCGTTATAGGGGTGTTATAGCCACGAGTGAGGCAACCAAAGAATTTCATACCCAAATATAACATATTATTAGATGAATATTCATCACATAAAATTACAATCCACATTATAACCATAAATGTTTTGTTTTATTGGAAACATGGAAACCTAAAAAACTGGTAAATAATAGATCTACATAATCTCCTACTAGGTTATTCACAACTACCATCTTTCTTAGACATATCATACTTAAAATCTTTTTTTTCATATCCTGGGGAAAAGGAAAATTTATAAGGGGTGAATATGTTCATGTATATATTATTATACATGTAAATAAATATGTACATATAATATATTTAAATAAATATATACACTTATATTTATATTTAAATTTTGTTCATATTTATATATAGACATACACACACATATATATTAATTTAAACACACACAGAAACATATTTTATAAATTAATTTAGAAATAATTATATGAATATAAATATAAATATATAAATATATAAATATATTAATATATTAATATATAAATATAAATATGAACACATACACAATATAAATATAAACACACAAAAATGTACATGCACACAAAAACATATATTTAATATCTGTATTGAAAAATAATTATAAAATTATAAATAATTATTTGAATATATATAATTATATGAATATAGATAATTATATGAATACATATAGTTATACGAATATATATAATTAAATGAATACATATAATTATATGAATATATATAATTATGTGAATATATACACTACACTAAAAAGAGCGCATTCTAAATTGTTTTGAAATAGTTTTCTAAAACCAATGATGAATGTGGTGTCGTAAAATATTTCACTAGGGGTTTTAATTTAATATTTTTTGATTATTTTTTATTTTTTATTTATGTATTTAAATCATAAATTATTTAAATAATTATTTCTTCAACCTATCATTTTTGCATATGCTTGGGAGAAGTTTAGAAAATATATACATTGGATGAGATTCGAACTCCTCCCCACTTAGTTATTATCTAAAGACTACCACACCAACAATCACTTCATGTGGTATGTAAACATAATTTAATATAATTATATATATACAGATAAAAAAAAATACATTTAAACAAATAACAATATTAAAAAATATTAATAAATAAAAATACAAACAGTAGATAACATATAAAATTCAAATAAATAAAAAATAAATAACGAATAAATAATGAATAAATGATAAACAAATGATAAATAACTAATAATAAAAAATCATACTAGGAATGTTTAGGATCCGAGCATGTTCATTCCTTAAAATTTATTAAGTAAAATAAACGAGCACACAAACACACAATACAAGTAGCACAAAAGCACCACTAATTAATGTGACCAAGAAAACAACACCCAAAATAAATTAAAATCCCAAGAAACATGGCTAAGGCCCAAAAATCTCCCCTATAAACCCCAAAACACACATCCCCATCACCATCATATGGACGATGTATATGCTAGGGTAAACAAAAAAGTCAGCCTTGAGATTCCTGTAGATCTCCTCCGCCAACTAAAGAACACGACATAACCACCCTATACACGTCCCAAGGCTCTGCGTATTATGCCTGTCCTCATCAGCCCATCACCATCATGAACACCCTGTCACCTCCCTAGAAAATGCATCGCCATCCCATGCACCTCTTCTTAAACTAGCGGCCAAGGTACCTGCCCTCCATCCCCATCGTCACCAGGAACGCCGACTACTGTCAGCCTAAAAAAAATGCACACCATATGACCCCTATCAATGAAAAATCTAGAAGATCATCGAAACACCCTTACCTTCCTCATGTATGTAGGTCAAACTGACATCCATCATGCACTCTGGGATGAGTTTTTTTTATATACAGTTTTTCAAAAAAAAAAATTTGAAAATACATCTAGGTTTAAAAAAAATTATTTTTTTACCCCTCAAAGGCGGCACCTAGTGTGCCGCCTTTGGGGAATTTTCCACCCAGGGATAGGCGGCACACGGTGTGACGCCTTTTCCCAAAAAATAACTGCAAAGGCGGCACACCAAGTGCCTCCTTTGCCTAAATATTTTTTTTAAATTTTTTTTATTTTTTTTGTTTTGTTTTGTTTTATATATATATATAAATAAAACAAAACTTTTCAGCAGAATTTTTCTATTATTTAATATCCAGTGGTTCTGCCATTACAGTATTCCAGATTCTGACTGATACCCTCACTCAAGACTCCCTTTTATAAGGGGGTTTTCCCTGAAAACAATACTGCATTTCCAATGTGGGATTCTAGTTCTCCTTTTCCTGCACAGTCCATTCTGTGTTTCCGATGTGTGATTCTGTTTCAAGTACGCGACTTCGAAAGACTATAAAAGATAAACTATAAGACCAATACAAATGAAACTTTAAACACTGATTAAACAAATAATAAATAGTTGAAAACAAAAATCATTTCATAAAAAATGTTGATACAGATTAATTTATAATCTTTCAAAACCACCTACTTGAAACGTAAACATATTTCAAGTACGTGACTTTGAATGATTATAAAAGATAAATTATAAGACCAATACAAATTAAACGTTAAACATTGATTAAACATATAAGAAATAGTTGAAAACAAAAATAATTTCATAAAAAATTTTCACCAAAAAACAATTTATAAGCTTTCAAAACCATCAACATGAAACTTAAAAATGTTTCAAGTTCCCGACTTTGAAAGACTATAAAACATAAACTATAAGACCAATAGAAATGAAACATTAAACATTTATTAAACATATAATAAATAGTTGAAAACAACATAAAATTCATAAAAAATTTCCATAAAAATTAATTTATAATCTTTCAAAATAGTCTACTTGAAACTTAATAATATTTCAAGTACGCAAATTTAAAAGACTATAAAACATAAACTATAAGACCAATATAAATGAATCTTTAAACATTGATTAAATATATAAGAAATTAATAAATTTTTTAATTTTATCTTAGTCCTTCTAACTTTTTCATAGCATTCAGATGCATTCCAAAAATGAAAACCTCAACCAGCTTATGTGATTTACACACAATAGAAACATCTTTGCAATGTTGTCATGCCCCTGAGTATAAATCAACCTCAAAATATCTAGTTAATTTTTCTTGGTAAGGTGAGATGAGAAGGGAGGTATTATACCATAAGAGAGATTCTAGAAATGTGCAATGCTTTGACATACCTTTAGATGAAATGTGTCAGTTCCCCACTAGATTTGCATGTTCCTTCAAAATTTTCATGCTGGAGATAATCCACCTTAAGTTCCACATAGCCTTATGTCTTCCATGGATTAATGTCAAACACTTCAATCAATTTGTTTACTTTATGGGGAAGTAAAACCTCATTCCTTTGAATATGCACATTACCATGAACATATAAAATCATCATTTTTCAAGAAAAACTACTAATCTAATGTTCACTGAAATACCCCTTAACGTAAGAATGATACAAATAGTGTAAGTACCCAATAGCAAGATTCCAATCCATTTTGACTGGGATATGTGGAATCATTGGTGTTTTCATATGATTAATAATTTAAAATGTTTTAAAACCACCTTTCTGAAACTCAAAAATTTTTCAAGTAAGTGACTTTGAAATCCTATAAAATATAAACCATAAGATCTATTGAAATGAAACTTAAAAAATGGATTAAACATATAATAAGTAATTGAAAATAAAAACCATTTCTTAAAAATTGCTGATGAAATACAATTATAAGCTTTCAAAAAAACTTCTTGCAACTCAAAAATATTTCCGATATGAGACTTTGAAAGCCAATAAAATATAAACTTAATGACTCATATAAATGAAACTTAGAACATAGATTAAACATATAAGAAGTAGTAGAAAATTAATTAGTTAATTCTGGTGAGGGGGAAACTGTTAGACACTAGAATTGAAGGATAATGAGGATGACACGGAAACATCAACCCCCACACCCACACCTTCCACCACTCCTATAGAAGTAGCTTTTCAAAAAAATGAAATGTCACACCACCACAGCTTCCTACATCCATATTAACCCTCTAATTCAGTTTCATTAAATGTGGATAGCCCCCATTTTTACCGAAGTAAATGATGCACTATTAAACCACCACCTTCAACCCCCGCCTCAAAAATACAAAATGCTTTGAGGGATGAGAAATGATTCGACGCATTTCAATGTTCTAAAATGCACCGAATCATTTCTCATCCCTCGAAGCATTTTGTATTATTAAGGAGGGGGTTGAAAAGTGATGGTTTAATAGTGAATCATTGACTTTGGTAAAAATGGGGGCTGTCCACATTTAATGAAACTGAATTGGGGGGTTAATATAGATGTAGGAATCTGTGGTGGTGTGACATTTCATTTTTTTGAAAAGCTACTTTTATAGGAGTTAACGAAGTTGGTTGAATGGGTGGAAGGGGTGGGCGTGGGGGTTGATGTGTCCTTTTCATCCTCATTATCCTTCAATTCCATGGTCTAATAGTTTTCCCCCTCACCAGAATTAACTAATTAATTTTCTACTACTTCTTATATGTTTAATCTATGTTCTAAGTTTCATTTATATGAGTCATTATGTTTATATTTTATAGGCTTTCAAAGTCTCATATTTGAAATATTTTTAAGTTTCAAGAAGTGTTTCTGAAATATTATAATTGTATTTCATCAGTAATTTTTAAGAAATGGTTTTTATTTTTAATTACTTATTATATGTTTAATCCATGTTTTAAGTTTCATTTCAATAGATCTTATGGTTTATATTTTATAGGCTTTCAAAGTCACTTACTTGAAACATTTTTGAGTTTCAGAAAGGTGGTTTTGAAACATTTTAAATTATTAATCAGATGAAAACACCAATGATTCCACCTAGCCCAGTCAAAATGGATTGGAATCTTGCTATTGGGTACTTACACTATTTGTATCATTCTTACATTAAGGGGTATTTCAGTGAACATGAGATTAGTTGTTTTTCTTGCAAAATGATGATTTTATATGTTCATGGTACTGTGCATATTCAAAGGAATGAGGTTTTACTTCCCCATAAAGTAAAAAAATTGGTTGAAGTGTTTGACATTAATCCATGGAAGGCATAAGGCTATGTGGAACTTAAGGTGGATTATCTCCAGCCTGAAAATTTGGAAGGAACATGCACATCTAGTGGGTAACTGACACATTTTATATAAAGTTTTGTCATAGCATTGCACATTTCTAGAATCTCTCTTCCTGATGGTATAATACCTACCTTCTCATCTCACCTTACTTGAAGAAGTAATGTCAGTGTCAATGGTGAGGTTCTGTCCCACATGGTGGTGTGCGAATGGTATGTCCATATCGAGAGCGACGTGTTCCATGCTGGGATGGAGTATGATGACCTGGAGATGGATGATCTTCGGGCACTGGAACATCAATCACGGGATCCTCTGTCATATTATGCATGGAAGGAGGTGTTAGAGGGATGTCATCGTGTGCACGAGGTCCTTCTCCCACTACGTAAGTAGAAGGGGCTGTCATCATACCCTCGGGAAACCATATAGGCTGTGAAGGATCTTGTATGAAAGATGGCGGCATGGGAGATGACCCCTGATAAATCCCTGGAAAATAAATATCTGGCGAATACTGTGGATATCTGGTCAAAAAAGATGGATCCCATGCCGCATTCTGCTACACAAACCCAGACGGGTTAGGATGGAATGATAGAGCACCGACCTGTGCCTCTAGAATAGTTGAGGGCTCACGTGCAGGAGGACGCGTTCTCCATCGTCGTTGTCGTCGCTGGGGAACAACACCAGTTGCTGCTGCAGGTTCCTGAGTAGAACCCTCATCTCCTGGGATAAGAGCATCATGTTCCTAAGCAGGAACATCATGTCTCTGGGGTCTAGGATGGATGATACTTTCATGAATAGATCGACAAATCGACATCGTCTCCACCAAAGCAGCATGGATCACAGATAAACTAGCAACCTCCTCCTCATCAGGATCAGTCATGCGACATAGTCGTCGTAGTCTAGTATGTTATATAGAGATTCAAAATGAATTATAAAATAGCATAATAAATATATTATGTGAAATTTATTGACTTACCAGATCCTGAATCCCTCTCCCGTGCTGAGTCAGATACAATATAGACTTCATTCTATACCATGGCTCATACTCTACCCGATCTGATAGGTAGAATCGCATCGTACGTACACCTTTCATACGATGCTCTGCTCGATTTTCCCAGATGGCGACATATTGGGCATGTCGTTGTCCTAATCGACATGTTGTCTCCCCGTGAGAATCAATCCATGAAGTGCTGGTAACTGTCGTGGTGCAGGTGGAATCAGCTGAACACAGCAAAACTGACGCATAACTCTATCGAGCTGGTGCAACTCAATAATATGAAATTGAATGAGTGGCACTACAGCCATAACCTCATGAAGTCCAGTAGTACAGTATGTAGGTAAGTCCTGAACCAGACTCCAGTATGGCATCCAATGAATCTGTAATGACATGTGACATTTCATCAGATAAATTTGTTAACAAAAAACAAAAATGATGATATATACTTACGCTGTCAGGTAGTAAATTGTCCAACATGAGACGATATGCAGCCAAATTGTGGGTCAGGGCATCGATGAAACAATGTGCCTGACTCCACCTATCAAATACAACATTGAAAGTGATAAATAATCAGAAATTAAATATAATAAATCATAATACAATCAGAAAAAAATAAATATGACGGATCATACCATCCTCTACATGGAGCATCCTGTAGCACATCTATAGGAAGCCTCTGACCAACATTAACAGGGGCGAGGATAGGGATGTGCTCCCATGCCCACAACTGTATAAGGACGACACATCCTCCGAGATCTGTGTGTTCTGAGCGGCATGTCGTACATAATGCTCTATAAGTGTAGGCCAAACATGCAAATCCCCAACTGTATCTCCCGATCTGATCAAAGTCCTCCAGTAAACTAAGATACATCATGTGCACATGCACACCCGAGTGATCTGAACACAATGTACCTCCAATAAGTCATAAGATATATTCCCGAGCATAACACATGATGGTCTGCTCATCAGAATCTACAGGTAAATTTTCAAACTGCAAAGCAAGCCAAGGAATAGATATGGACCCACCTTCTGTAGCAGTATGATCAGCCAAAATATCGACACCTATTAATCTCTATGCCAGCTCAGCCCAATCCCCACTGGTGGGTCCAATAACAGCATCTCCCTGAATAGGAAGACCGAGTAGCACTACCACATCCTCTAAGGTGATAGTCATCTCTCCCTCTGGAAAGTGGAATGTGTGAGTCTCTGGTATCTATCTCTCGACCAAGGAAACAAGAAGGGGATGATCAGTGTAAGTGAAATCAGAAACGGAAATGACGTAGAAGCCAACACGACGTAAGTATGGTATAATAGCAGCTGGAGGCGCCATGTGTCGAAAATGGTGTGCACGCCGCACCCTAATCCGTCGAACATCCCGACCCTCTATCACATCACGAGAAACATGCCTATGCTGCTCGGTGAGGAGTGGAATATCATCCATCTAGAAGCCAGAAAAGGAAATTAGTCTTCACTATAAAATATAAATATAATGTTAAATTTAATAGAATGTTATGATTGGTATAATGAACAATATGTGATGTTTTTTTAGAAAATGTTAAGGGAATGTCGTCATACTTTTGAGAACATTTATCTATTGTGTCTTTATATATGTTTTAACCATGAAAATTATGTTTTTTATGATATTGTGTCATGCATTTATATATATAAACATTTTATCCCGGTTATTTATGATTTATGAAGATCCTTTATGATATATGTTTTAATAATTTTTTGTCTTCGATGACAAATAACCTTTTTTTAATAATGTTTTTGTTCTCTAATATTATGTTCAGATTAATGTATTTAAAAGTATTGAATACAGAGGTTCGTTTTTGGAAGGAGAGAAGTTACTTATTGGAAATGTGAAGCAATTCTTAAAAAGTTCATCTCTGATATTAACAACATATAACTGACTACATGAAAAGATCATGTTGGATACAACAAATCATTGTGGCTGAGTGTGTGAACTCGATCCAGCAATGTTAGGACATCGTTTCTGGTTATTCCCTTCTTGATGACATAGATGACATCTCAACCTTTTCCCTTATTCTTGAGGCCAATCCATCTCATTTCGTATCCTGTTGGTGTTCGGTCTTCCCTGTGGTCGTAATCTACTGATGTCAAGAATTAGTATGGGCTGGTCTTCAGGCATTGGGAAATATCGAAACTCCCCAACAGGCGTCCATGGCGCAACATAACAGTTAGCAATGGCCTCCAATCGGTATACTGGATCAACATAAGCTTCCCATGATATGTTCACAGACGCACATGCTGCGATGGCCTGTGCGCATAGAAACCTTAATGCTTGAAACATTCCACACTGACATTGTTTTTCTTCTAGAAGTACCACTAATTTTTCACCACTGTTACCTGTAATGGGGTTACAATACTCTTGAAATTCAAATTCCGAGTCTTCCCGATGGAATAGACACACTCGATAACTGGAATCTTCTTCAATGTTCTTGTCAATATCTCGTTGAAAGTTTTTTCCAAATCTTAGCCCCTGTTGAATCCCATCTGAGGCCAGTTTTTTTCTATCAACGAAGTACTTGACACAACAATAAAATGTCTCCTGATCTAGGGAAGTAATTGGTAGCTTGCGAAGCCCTTTGAAGATGCCATTTATACACACCGAAATGTTTGTGGTCATGTGTCCATACCTCTTCCCCCCATCATAGGCTAGTGTCCATTTCTCTTTTGGAATCTTCATCATATAATCATACACTTCTTGGTTAGCCTTGCGGATTTCTTCGTAACGCGCCTCAAACCATCATTGATCTGGCTCATATGCTAGATAAATATGATCGCAGGTCATAGAAAATATATTTTTATTTACATTAAAATAGTAAACATCAATGACAACATTTCTTACCAAGCCTCGTGATTGCATTCTTCATAGCCTCATTATGGAAGGTTTTGCGCACGTTACTAGCAATGTGTCTGATGCAGTATCGATGATGTGAATTTGGGGGCCTCCATGAATCAGGATCCACATTGATTGCCTCATAGATTGCCCTATGTCGAACAGATATCAAACAGACACCTCGAATGCGTGTGAAATGGTTGATGATGCATGCCAAAAACCAGCTCCAAGATTCATAGTTTTCCTTCTCCACTATTGAAAATGCAAGCGGAAGTGGTGAACGGTTCCCATCTTGGGTTTCCACAATCAACAATACGCCCTTATACTTTCTAGATAGAAATGTTCCATCAATTTGTATGAACTTTTTACTGAAACTAAATGCGGAAATACATGGGAGGAATGCCCATAATAACGGATGAAATTGAACAAGAGATTGATCCAATCGATTATCTTCAAACACATGTTCCATCATATTTATATGGTAGAAAACATGGTTTTTGTGGCTCAGCATGGCTAATAATTGCGGCAACACCCGATACGAGTCATCCCAATCACCGTAGACCTTCACAATTTCTTTCTGTTTCACTATCCATGCCTTGTTATAATAAATCTTATAACCGAAAGTTTGAAGTATCCTCTCTTTCACAAGGGCAATAAGAACATCTTTACATGTCCTAATCATCTCAACGATAACAGTTGACACAAATTCGGCATCCAAAGTAGTGTGATCTTGTGTCAAGTTTCACTGAACACAAGAATGAGCTGCCTCAATCTTTGAAATTCTCCATCCACCAAATGCAATGTCTGGAATCTCCCTCAACCGAAATCTACAGTCTTCATCAAATTTATCACACCGTATAACGTATTTTTTTCAACATGATGCCTCAACTACATATCTACAATGCCTCTCAATATGAAATCTTTTTAAGAAGCTCTTCAACACATCCTTACTTGGAAAATCCCTTCCATTGTATAATGTTTTGTCCAACTCACTAAACCTGTCCACTATAACTCCAGGAAACTCTGTTGCAGGTGTCAGAACATTGTTGTCAAATTCAGGTACACGTTCCATTGCTTTGGACCAAGATTCAAAGGGTGGTGGATGATTTAATGTTGGTCGAGAATGTTCTTGAACTACTCTACTTCAAGAAACTACTACCTTATCTTCTCCAGCTCCCTCCTCATCTCCAGCTCCCTCCCCATTATCATTGTCTTCTCCATCTGTTCCATCATTATTAAATTCCTCATCTGAAGAATGATTTATATGTAAATCTGGTAGATAATCTATGTTTTCCTCCTCCACAACAGGGCGAACATCCTCAATTTCTTGGGATGAATCTTCTTCAACAACTATTTTTGCATGTCTATGACTTCAAACATTTTTATGTTGTTGTACATTAGAAACATCAACATATAACTCCATCATTGAACCATCAGACCATTGGGAATATAAAGTTCCCGCTTGGACCCAGTGCTCATCAGCAGCCAATGGACAAGCAAGATGCCATAACGTGGTAGGGAATTACAAATGTCTATAACTAATAGTCTTTATCTCTTGATGAGGACCGAGATTTAAGCAACCATGAATTCTATCTTGAAGATCAGTTATGGTAACACAATCAGATGTGTTAACCATAGATGTTGGTTTTATACTATAAGAAGCACCTTGCTCAGTTTGAATAACCTTTCCATAGCAGTAAACACAAGAAAACATGTATCTCTACATGAAAAATGTTTACTGATAATTGAATATATCAATAATGTTTTGTTACGTGTTAAATAACATTTTTTATCTTCTTAAAGGTATTTTATTATTTCATGAAGTAAATATCAATCATCTAAAACATATCCCCCGAGAGTGTCAAACCAGGAGTGCAGCAAGGCCCGTTGTTGTGTACCAGGATACCCCAGGTCAGGCTCGAAACTCCTTTTCGGGGCTTTCACCCCTAGGTACAACAGTGCCAGAGCCACATCCACTTGTAGTATCCAGACAGGGATTTAATTGCTTAGATAATGACAAAAACATTCATGACACCAAAATTTTAAAACCTTCCTAAATTAAGCCACTAATGTTTTGTAGAACAATTTTTAACTTTCCTAAAGATATGTTCAATGATCTCTAAAAAATATGATTCAATACAGTGCTGGTTAATCACTACATAAGTGTCGGTCACTACTTAGGTGCTGGTTAATCACTACTTAAGTGCTGGTTAATCACTACTTAAGTGCTGGTTAATCACTATTTATGTGTTGGTTAATTAGTAAGGAGTTGGACATTCACCTCTTAATCATCCCTTAATCTTTACTTAATGACCCCTTAATCTTCCGTTAATCGTTAGTTAATGACCCCTTAATCATTAGTTAATGAACCCTTAATCATCCCCTAATCATCCCTAGTTAATCACCCCTTAAACATTCCTTAATTACCCCTTAATCATCACATAAACATTCCTTAATTACCCCTTAACCATCCCCTAATCATTCCTTAATCATTAGTTAATGACCCCTTAATCACCCCTTAATCGTTAGTTAATCACCCCTTAATCGTTACTTAATCACCCCTAAAACATTCCTTAATTACCCCTTAATCACCCCTTAATCACTCCTTAATCATTAGTTAATGACCCCTTAATCACTCTTTAATTACCCCTTAATCACCCCCTTAATCGTTAGTTAATCACCCCTTAAACATTAATTTATTACCCCTTAATCACCCCTTAAACATTCCTTAATTACCCCTTAATCATCACTTAATCATTCCTTAATTACCCCTTAATCATCCCCTTAACCCCTTAATCACTCCTTAATTACCCCTTCATTCCTTAATTACCCCTTAATTAGTTAATGACCCCTTAATCACCCCCTTAATCGTTAGTTAATCACCCCTTAAACATTCCTTAATTGATGACCCCTTAATCATCAATTAATCATTCCTTAATTACCTTAATGACCCCTTAATCATCCCTTAATAATCACTTAATCACCCCTTAAACATTCCTTAATTAATCATCCATGGTAAATTACCCCTTTAATCATGACTTAATTATTCCTTAATCATCATTTAATTAGTCTATGATTATCTCTAAAATATTAATAAATTATTATTATCCCTAATTATCAATCATTAATAATATTATATTATAAATACTTTAATCTAACATTAAATAATTTATCCCTCATCATCATTCATTAATAATGTTAAATTACATATACCATAATCTAACATTAAATATTAACTAATTAAAACATTAATAATATAATCATTCATTAATAATATTAAATTACATATACCTTAATCTAACATTAAATATTAACTAATTAAAACATTAATAATATAACTATTTATTTCTTTTCTTTAAATAACTACTACTACATCCTTAAATATTTAAAATTAACTAATTACAATTAACTAACTAAATAACATTAAAATAAAAAAAATACCTCTAAATGAAGCTTGACATAAAAAGCATGTACTCCTTGCGTCTCCAGAAGCACCACAAAGGAAAACGAAACTTAGAGAGAGGAGCTCTCAAAATTTTAGAGAGAAGAGGGATTTGTGAGTGAGGAAGGATGGGTGGGAAGGCTTCCTTTTATAGGCATATTTTTGGCGATGGCGGCAACTAGGAAGCCACCTTTGGCCATTTAAAACACGAAAGGTGGCTCTTCCAAAGCCGCCTTTCGCAGAAAAAATATCGAAAGGCGGGCACTGGTGTGCCGCCTTTCGTTTCCCCAATGGCGCAAGGCGGTTTCTAGAGAACCGCCATTGGCCCGGCGGAAACTGAACCGAAGTCGGCACATGGTGTGCCGCCTTTAAGATGTAAAAAAATATTTTAAACCTGGTTGTATTTTTAATTTTTTTTTTTTGAAAAAATTTAAAAAAAAACTCACCATGGAAGGAGGAGGAAGAGCCGCCTCACATGGGAGAAGGCTGGTCGTTGCGCTGCCTTGTGCGCCGTTTGGGGAGAGGGAGAGGAAAGGCTCTACGATTCTGCCTAGCACCTCCCTTAAATCCCCCACGTATTCTATTCTTTTTATTTTTATTTTTTTATCCCATATAGATATATCTATATATATATAATAATACATATATATTATGGTCAACAAAATTAAAAAAACGTCATTTGTTTTATGTAAAATAATTATCCCATTTAATTACCACTATTATGATTCTTTATAACAATAATGACCACCATAATTAATAGTAATTATTTTACTCATAAAAACCCATAATAATAATAATAATAATAGTCATCAATATTTATTATTAGGATTAATTACACGGAAATCCTTAAATGGACTCTTTGCCCATTTATTTAATTATTTAATTTAACCATAACCCTTATTTAATTACCCAAATATTATTATTATTTAGAATAATAATAATGATCAAAACTAATAATTATAACAAGAAATTTAATTAAACGCTCTCGTTTAATTAAACGCTTCATTGTGAAGCCGCCACAATTAAGAAAATGCGTTAAAAATAACGCTTCCTTTAATTAAAGAAATCAACGTTAATTAAAATCCACTAAACCGTGATTTTTATTTAATGTTCTTGGTCAAACTGCAACTTCACATTTAATTGCGTTTGACCGCCATTTAAATAAATTCCTTTGTGCAAAAATTAATAATAATAATCTCCCAACATTATTATTATTAAAAACATCCATTTATTTAGAATAATTAAATAATGTGTCTACATTTCATTTAATAATAATAATATCATGTCATTATTATTACTAAAACATCAATTCAAAATAAAATATCTTTGACCCAAGTATTCAATGAATTTATTTCACGCAATTAATTAAATTCACCTTTGCTGGAATTTAATTAATAGAACATCATATAAATAATAATATCCTTGTATAATTATTAAACATCCATTTAATCTCATTGAGTGACTAAATTAAATAGAAAATCTTTTATTAAACCACAACGTCAATTAAAATCTGTTAACCATGATTTTAATTTGGCACTCTTTGGTCAAACTGTAACGTTACATTTAATGGATTTTGACCGCTACTTAAATAAACACGTCTGCATAATATTTAATAATAATAATCTTCCAAAATTATTATTATTAAAACATCCACATTTAATCTCGTTTGACCATCATTTTATTAAATGTGTTTTCACAACATTTAATAATAATAATCTCTCACTATTATTATTATTAAAACATCCATTACTTCAAATTAATTAGACAACACCTTTGGCAATCAGTCAACTATGTGACTTGACCCGCATGGTCTAACCACCCATGCACACCCCGATGTCACTGCTTGAACCAGTTTGCGCACTCGGAACCTTGTTCCGAACTGCAATTTTAAAACTGACCCACCGATAAACGAATATTTTTAAAACAAAAATCTTGTATTTTATCCGGTCTAAGAACGCGGGTTATTAGAAGTGACATTTCTTGTTATCATATCAGCAATGTATGGTAACTTGATGTATATGGTCAATAAGGGAAGAAGAAATCACCATCTATGGACTCAGTTGATAAGGAAGGTCAAAAATATGAAAATTTGGATCTGAAGACTACACCACTAGGAGACACTAAAGACACCCAACTAGAGAAGGTTGGGCCTTAATCTATAGCTGAATCTAGATCCGATAGCATAGATATTCAAGAAATTTTACAACAACCGAGATCATAGAGGAGAGGGAATTATCCATGAAGTTGTGGGTGTGGACGAGGAAGAATTGGCATGAATGCCATACAGGGAGAGGAACATAAAATAGGTATTGGGAGTAGAGAAAAATTACGCATCTGATGTGGGATTATAGAAATAAGTGATCTCATCACATGAATTTTTATGCTTTTTTTCTAATAAAAGGGTCTTTGCCTCAACCTTTCAAAAAAATAATAAATATTTTCAAATAATTATATATATATATATATACTTATTTATATTTATATAATTATATATATATTTATAAATATATAAATATATATATTTATAAATATAATAAATATATTTATTTTAATTTTTATAATTATTTAAATATATCTATTTGTTTATAATTATAATTATACATAAATATATTTATAAATATTTGTATGTAATTATAAATATATATATATATATAATTATATAATTATATATATATATATATATAAATATATAATTATATATATATAATTATATTTATTTATATATTTATATATATTTATATTTATTAACATATATATATAATTATAAATATAATAAATATATTTATACCTTATATTTATCATATTTTTAAAATTATTTAATATACATTAATTTATTTATACTTTTATTAAGTTTTTTTTAAATCAAATTATATATACTAATTCTTTTATAACTTACTATTTAAATTTTAAAAAATTAAATATTCATTAAAATAAATCAATTATATAAATTTCAAACATATTTTAAATGACACAAAAAAGGTCTAGTCATGAGCCAAATCTCTTAATCATTTATTAAAGGTCGACGAAAATGATTACATGCAAGAAAAAGAGTGGACAAGGTTATATAAAGTGACCTACCCTCATCTAGATAAGAAATTTAAAAATCCCAAAAAGCAATATCATTTATAAAATGATTTATATATATTTTTAACATTATTAATGAATGTATAAATAACGTGCATATTTAAAATACTACATTTATAGTGAATATGTATATGTATAAATAAATATTAAAAAATGATGAAATATATTTTTAATTATATTAATGAATATATAATAATAAATGAAAAAATTAAATTAAATAAATTACAAAAAAATTAAAAGGTGAATTCATAACATTTATGTAAATTACATACATATAAAAAATGAATAAAATGAATAAATAGATGATATTAATTATATAAATAACAAAATAATTAAAAATGAATTATATTAACTATTCAAAAATATTAATAATTAAATTATAACAAATAACATAAAATAAAATTCAATTAAACACAAACACGCATATATATTCATGATGAATAGATTAACAAAATTATATTAAAAATAAATAAATATTAAAAGTAAATAATTTTAGAAAATAAAAAAAATAGAAAGATATTAAAAAATAATAAATTAAATTAATTCAATAAACAGACTTATGCAAACACATACATGTACACATGAAAAACAAAAATATTTACACATACACATCCACAAAAACAAACACATACATAAACACATATACACACATACACGTACATACAAACTCCTATGGCCCGAAGGCCTTATATATTTTTGGATGATCCCCCCTTTAAGGGTTGAGGGGGAACCCTTACATGACCTGTATGCCCAAAGGAACACAGTCCACACATGACATGAAGTCCCAAAGGTACAAGGCCCAGTACATGACCATTGAAGGCCCATGACTTGACTCGACATTGGAACTAACCCTCTACAACATCTACATCATTTAAGGCACAAAAGTCCCCACCTCGTATGATTGATCGGCTAGCATTGCCCCGTGAATAGTTGTACAGTGTCTAGTACCAGTCGTAAATTTCATACCCCTTCTTCATCCAATCTTTTAAGCTCGACTCTAGTGGATGCTATTGGCTTAGAATCTGCTTCTAGGTCATGCTCCTATGTGGTCTCCCCAAACTACTTTTTTGTCCTTTATATCCCGGAGGCCTAGTGGCTCAAAGGCCTATGGTGTCTTGAAGGCACTATGGCCCAAAGGCATTTGGAGTCCGAAAGACCCAAAGACCCAAAGGCCTAAAGGCCAAAATCAGATGAATAATTCTAGTTGCTACAATACTTCATAGTACCTACTACAGTAACCAAAAAATTCACCCCCACCCAGATTTTAACCTAGGTCTATTTCATGCTAAGCAGGAGCCTCTACCACTCAGATACAGGCTTTTTGGCATACACAGACATACATAAATTTATACATGTACATATATTTTAAATTATTTTATATCTATGTAAATATATATTTATATAAATATATTCATCTTTATATTATATAATTTCTAAATTAAAATATTAAAATATTATATTTATTTTAATTATATACACATTTTGTAATTAATGTGTATAGATAAAATCTTAGACATTTTGAATAATATAAATTTGATAATTATATATATATATATAATTATGAAACTAAGATTCATTTTTTATTAAAAGTGATATCAATAATTTTTAAGGTTTGGGATGATCCTCAAATGCACCATCCCTTTTATTAAAATAAGAATGTTCAATGGAGATAAGGAGGCCAAACATGGAATGAAAACCCACATTTAAAATAAAGACCAAAAAATTAAATAAAATTTAGAAAAATAAATAGCCTAAGAAAGGTTTGGGACCCTCTATCCACTAGTACGAGGAGGTCTTCCACATGAATTCCATCCATTCTTCCAAGACTTTTCTCTTTGGAAAGGTTTGTGTTCTTCATTGAAAGATGATTCCTAGTTTTCCTATTGCACCCATATCATGGATTTCATATCTTAGATTCATTGGCCCAACCATGTGTTTACTTACCCCACTGGAAAAATCTTTAATTTCATGAGGAAATGTAATGCTTTCCTCTGAAGGAACCTCTATAGCTGAGTCATGAACCCCAATGACATTTGGGATGGGGAAAATGTCCTTTTCAATGCCAGTAACCTGCACAGGTGTCATTAGTGTGCTCGTTTTAGGGCCACCCAGTAGGGGCAGATAATCCACATCACCAAAATGGGTCCTACTAAACATTTTTCTACTTTTAAAGCTGAATTGAATAATAGAAGAAGTGGAAACATGGAATATTCACTTAACTAAACAATTATATTCTCAAGTCCCATCTCGTGGATGAGTTTGAACATCACAATCATCCGAATGTGGCAATTATGAAGTTCTAAGACTTGAAACATTCTCTAAATTAGATGAAATTGTATATTACTCACTTTAGAATGATCTAAAATAAAATATGAATCTTTTTTATTGTCATGAATTATAGAGTTGGTAGTGGGTAGGCCCTCAATTCCATCTCTAGACAATCTGATATTATACTGGAAAAAAGGTTTTGCCTTTGTGTTTTTAAATTTCAAAGGATATATGACATAAATTTTTTGTTTACCTTTTTTATCCCATTATGAAATAATATTTTCATGCTCTAATTGATGATCAACTAGTTATTTCACTAAAAATTCATCAACGGATTGAACATCCATCGATTCCTCATCAGATCCTCCATCAACTTCTAGTTTACTTATGTGGGATTTAGAATCCATGTACAACCTTGGTGAGGGATTCAATATCATAGCATACATAGAGGAGGAACCCTTCTCTAATTGGGATGATACCCATATTCAATATAACAAATTATCCTACATTTCAGTAGGTCATACTAGACTAGAAAAAGATTCATTTGCTATAATCCCTTTTCAAGACTCCTAAAAGGATTGGAATCAGGTTCATTCTACTTCATCTATTTTAGGGATCTAGTATTAGTATCTTTATCAGCATCAGATGCAATGTTAGACCATGATTTCTTGTATTGATCAGTTCTCTTAATCCCTTTTTAATTAGAAATATAAATAACAGATTTTACAAATAGCATAGGTTCTTGAATATCCATCCCCATACTATTAGAAGAATTATCATCTTGATATCTACTTACCATAGTAGCAACATATAAAATAGGTTCCACAAGGAAATTAGCCCCATATTTTAACATACCATCCTAACCACCAACAAATTTCAAATTTATATGCTTCTTGAAGAACATCCTATCATTGTGTCCACTATCAGAGCAGAAGGAACATCTCATAGATCATTTACAGTTCTTTTTTTTTCATGAATGAGCAGTCTACCATCCAAAAATATTAGGTAATTTTTTTATACTCAATCCCAAAAAAAACATCATCGTCAATTGATAATATCACTTTATCAATGACTACTTATCAATTCTACAATAACTCGTACATACATCAGTATTCCTAGGGGCCTTTATGTGCGATGGATTCCCCCGACATATGGTTTGAAACTAAACATAGATGGATCATGTAGTGAAAGTGTTATCAAGGATTTTGGGGTCATGTGGGGCTCTAAAAGCTCAGTCATCTTGGATTTCTCAACTCATCTTGGTTTTGGATCCTCTATTTAGGCGGAATCCATGTCTACTTTTACTGGCCATTCTCTTTGCCAACAGGCTAAAATCAATCATTCCAAAGTGGAGACGAATTCTTTGATCCTGCACAACTCCTTGAAGGGAATGGGAAATGTCCCATGGTCTATATACTACAATATTATAAAGTGTTAGTGCATTCTCAATATAAAATCATAAAATTGATTCATACATGGTGTGAAGGAAGAAAAGTGGCGGACCATTTCACCTCTATAATTGATCAAGGCTCCCATATTTGTTGTGTCTCGAATGTTAACCTCTTGAAACCTAAGTGGGTG
This sequence comes from Viscum album, assembly GCA_963277665.1. NCBI lineage: Eukaryota > Viridiplantae > Streptophyta > Magnoliopsida > Santalales > Viscaceae > Viscum > Viscum album. The sequence goes on along the minus strand of OY728150.1, from coordinate 1,739,716,856 downwards.
GATCTGATTAGGGAGGATTCCCATGGGAATCATTAATTTAGGCCTCCTTATGCACGAGAGGGCCTTTTAATTTTCTTTTCCCCTTGTGGTGATTGTACTTTTCTTACCAATCCTTTTATAAATAAATTAACAAATGATTCAAATATATCGTGAAATATTATTCCAAATTCATGGGTTCCATGATTTCTAATTAATACCATTCAACTTGACCAACACTTGAGTGGAAGAATTACAAATCGCAAATGGGATGATGTGGTGATCCCATTCATGAATATGAAGAAAACCCATCTTGAAGAATAATAAAACTAAATCCCCAAACTTTCATATTAGATTTCTCATATGGAAAAGGTAAGTAAAAAAACCATGGCCTAAATAAGAACATTTCCAATTCATAAAACCACAAAATTCTAAAAGACATACTTCCAGCTCACCGATTTTCCAAGGTATGGAACCCCACAGAAAAATAAAACAACCCATCATGGAATTCATACAAATATCTATGAATTATGAGATCACAACACGATCCACATTCACTTGTGAAATTCTACCCTTTCCTCAAATACATCATAAGATGGTGTCCTTAAAGAGAGACAAGGAATGTTTGAATCAAATTTTAGGATGTGAAGAAACCACAACCCATCACATTTCAACTACATTCCCTCCTAACCAGAAATGGATTAGTGGCTATCAAATTACCCATTTGGAAGGAAAAAATTTTCTAGTGATGAAGAAAATGAAGAATCTATATAAGCTATCCCCTAATCACCAAGGAGGAATTAAAAAATTACATAAATCATATTTATATAGTTTATTTAAAAATATTTAATTATTATAATATAAATCCTATTTAAAATATATAAATATTTATACAAAAATTAGATTACTCACTAAAACCTTTATTAGTGCTAGAAAAAAGAGTTGATAAATTTGTCACTTTTATCAGTGCTATGAAAAGTCTCCATAAATGGGAACGTTTATTAGCAAGAGAGAAAAGTGATGAAAAAGGTAACTTTTTATCACTTATTTTTAATGGAAACATTATCATATCTTTTTGAGCGGAATGATAAAAGTCCCCATTTTTTAATTGATTTTTTGATAGCATTATTAAATTTCAATGCTAGATAAAGTGTGATCTGGTAGCATCTTTCCCATTTGGATTATAGGAATATTGGAGAAAATCCTTTTAACACTTCATTTTTTTATAAAGGTTGCGGATAGGTCACAAAGTTCCAATACATTTTATTAAATAGAATAATGTAAATAGAGGAGGAGGAGATCAGGAAAGGAAAGGTATCCCACCACATAAAAAAGGTCCCCAAAAAAGCACTAAAAGTAAAGGATATCAACAACATGAGAATTTCTTGGTCCCCACTAGCCCCACCTATGAGGAGGTCTTCTCTATTAATTTCATCCATTCTTATAGGTATTTTCTATCTTACAAGGCTCATGTTCTTCATAGAGAGATGAATCCCCATTTTTCATTTCATGCATATCTTTATGATCAGATCTTCCATTATTAGATTAATTCACAACATTCTTATATGGGTCCTCAAGTGAAACACTTATACCACTTTGAGTCCCATTAAATAAATGGTATACTAACTGAAAATTATATTTTTATTGAAACATAAGCCCCTTTTAATGGGTGAGGGGGAACCCAAAAAGACTTCAAAACTTAAAAAACATAAATCCTCCAAGGTACAAAATTGAAAGGCCTACCCCAGATCAAGACAAAAAATAAAAGTCCCTCCCCAACATGAAAAAAATCATATATAATAGTTTCCACCCACTCATTGCTACTCATATTATTGTATTTTGCAAGGACGCACGAGCCTGTAACTGATGGAAATTGACACACACTCTCAAACATCTAAATCCCAAAGCAATGATAAGATGAAAACTCTCTACTTTGAATCCCTTCAAGAGCATTCCCTTGATGGTGAACTAGTATAGCCCCTAAAATCACGAACCGCAGGGCAACAAAACTCAATACCTTCAATTCATCAATAGTAGAATCCAACAACAAACAAACAAAACAACCCATCTGAGAACCTAAATCACTCACTACACCATAAAGAATATGAACCGTTGTAGGAATGGGAGAAACCCAATTGAAACCAAAGGAACCCTCCAACACCATAGTCACAACAAACTAGAGAAGAAGACGATCCAAGGAGCGTGAAACCAAGTATTCATCACCTAGGACTAGAATAACCGATAGCTCGTCAAGGGAGAATTGCCGTTGATGGGATCCAAGAAGGACTGAGCCTGAAACACTGCTCTAGGCTAGAGCTGGCCAGAACGAAACCACATGAGAACCCCCACCAGTTTCTAAAATAGATAAACCACGAGAAGTTGGAGGGGCCAATGAGGTAGAACATGGACACTCTGCTGATAGTGACGCCACCAGGACCCAAATGAAGCCTATAACATAAAAAACATCAGACCGAACCCCAAACATACAAAAAAACTCACAGAACTACGAAAATTCAGAGCCTTTCCCATTCGAGCCGCTCCAGATCTATCGATGAGGCACACCAGAAGCGATTTGGGAGTCGTCACCGAGATTGAGAAGTCGAAGACAAAGTTGCACCGAGCCATGCACCACCAAGCCACTCTATCATCGAGACGTTCCATATGAAGCTGGCGTTGAGTCTGTGCCATGATATAGGAGGGAGGGAAAAAATTAAAGGATAACCCTAGCTACCATAGGATGAAAAGTGATGCCGCTTAGAGGCCCCTATCATGAGTGGAGTTAATGGGATTAATTATTAAGACTCAGAACATTTCCTCGAGCCTCTACCATATTTATTGAAACCAATAGCACATACATTTCTGATTTAGGAGTTCCGATAGAATTATAAGTTCAAACAATCACCTTCTTTAGGATAGAAATTTTAGGTGAAATTTATGAATTCTGAGAATCAATATGAGAATCAGAATAATATTCCATAAGAGGGCATTGTGAGATAACATGAACCTATACTGGTACAACTCATGTTTTTGTTTAACTACAATCAGACATTATATGGTTATCTACTCCTCCAAAATTTGCCCTAACCAACTTAGTAATAAGAGAGACACTACCTTTGGAGATTCTAGTATGAATCCAAAATAATACCTACTCTCCTAGACTATAATCCGAAACTCCTTATTGGGTTATTTCTCAGAGGTCAGAACAATTTCTCCAACAGTAGGAACCTCTAATTCCCCTATCAGAGGGAAAATCTCCATAGAGTTACTCTAAAGACCCTCATCCTACATCATGTTGGATGTAACCACTTCACAATCCAATAAAGGCACACTGGTTCTCTCTAGTAGAGTCTATGGACAACCAACATACCTAGCACTAAATATGTCTCCAGTCCAAGGACACGCCTATATAAAAGCCCTAATCCCCTTATAAGAAGTTTTCATTTTAGGATCCAGTTAAATCTCCAACCCCTTTCCATTAGCATTATCTGAAGCTATCGTGTACATCTTCATTGGTAAAGGAGAATCGATTTTCAATTTACCCTTCATATTTTTGAAACAAATGAACACTTTATCCTACGAAAACTGAGAATATTCATCTAATTGAACATCCATATCAGAGTCAGTGTCACCCTACTAAAGGATCTAGGTGCAGTAGAATCATACAATTGGTCATTCCCAACTTTTCTTTTTTGTTTTGATCGATGATCAATATGAGATCTATGCCATTATAAACATCATGATAAATGGAATTGAATCAAATAAGAAAGAAAATGGAAAAAATAGTTGATCCAGATAGAGGATCACCACATATTATTTATAATTAATTTAATAAATTATAGAATAAATTTATTGGAATTATTTATTCATTGAAGTGTATGAAAATAAATTTTTATTGAACCGTAATTTTATTGAAGGAATCAAGAGAATATTCCCTCTATTAGTAATCCACATGTGTTTCAGAAATCTCTAAATGTCGCTATAGGAACATCTAGGTGCTGCCACGATATATCTTATCACTTGTATTATTCGCCTGTTATCACCACGATAATCGATTTCAGACCATTCACCTTTATCTCTCTTGACATTACATTGGTAGGTGGAGGAAGATCTCTCTCCATTCAAGGAAGTGTTCATAAATAAAGGAACTCTCTAGGTAATGTGAGTATTTTCAAAATTTTTTGTGCACAACCAAAAAAAATGAATTATCTCCCATAGAATATAATTTAAGTGAGTTTATATAAGGATAGGGTTAAAATAAAATAATTTCACAAGTGGCCTTTATGATTTACATAATCCCTATAGAACCCTATGTCAAATAATAATATTGTTATTATTTCTATAGATGCATTAACTTGAAATTTAAATTTTATATTTTTTAATAAAATAATATTCAATATTTATTAATTCACACAGGAACATTAAACTCGGTTCTCAATTCCTCTACATTATTTTTCAGGACTTGAATAATGACCATTTATTTACTAAATAAATATAACATCATTATTATAGAATGAATAAATAAGTATTAAATTCACTGAATAGAAAATATTTTTTTAAATATTCTGCTAACATTTTGTTATATCAAATAACTAGTGAAAAAATATATGTGGGAAAATATCAAAGAATAATAATTAATCCATGTGTGGAAAAATAATTTATTCAACTAATTAAATAATAAATAATAATATATTTTTTAACTGAGATTTTGGATACACCTAGTGTGTGACCCTCTACGCCTATTTCTTAGTGGAATTACGAGAAGCAACCTAAAGAACAATTTTAATATCTAAAAACACTTCAAAGAACCCATAGAGAATGAAGTTAATGTCTCAATGACATAATAACTCATATGGATGCTTACTACGTAATATAATCTATTTAACATGATATCTTTAATAAATTAGTTTTCATGATGGTCCCATCAACCTATGTTCTTGATATCTCTTTCATTGACTTACCAAAAATCAGACTTGTGTATAGAAAACCATGGACATGGATTTATTTAGGCTATATTAATTCCATCAAAGGGCCTGTGATATCAATTTCCATTAAATAAAATTAGGTAAACCCCCTTTCTCACATTATTCATTAATCAAATATTACTCATGACGTAGACATCATATCTTACCTTTCCATAAACATATTTCATCAGGGTTTTCACCAATACATAAAAGTACATGACTCATAACACTCGTTAAAAATAATCTTAATGTATATGTATATATACATATGTCTACAAATTAGAACATCCAATTACACATGTAAATGTGGATTACCTACTAGCGGGTCTCGTTCTCATATAATACTACACTAGATATTACCAAGGGCATAGGCCATCATAGGGTGCCTCAATGTCCTATGAGTCTCCTCCCTTGATATCATATATCATTTTTCCCTCAAATGATAGCCTCTGGATATAGAACATATATTTATGAATAGTGTCGTAGCATTTCTAGGTTCTCATCATAACGGCGAACTACTCTGACCTTTTAGCATGGCATCTAATCTTAGGACATTATCACATACTATGTTATATAGAAGAAAAATTGTTATGTGATAATGAATTTATTAATATTAAAAAATATGAATACTGGTTATCATAAAGAACACATAAGTTGGTTCTAGGGAACAAACTCCAACAGAATCCCACTTTCACTAGATCCAACTACTAACAACCTTCATCTGGGTAACTCGTTCATGATACTCATGCTCATGTTGAAAAATTATTTTATTCAAGGGGTCTACCACATTCTATTCTATGGGAACTCTTCTTAGTGAAACTTCTCCACTCTAGGGAAAATCCATTAGGAGGTGATACTTCTATACTATGTTCTTTTTTTGTTGGTGTGACATTGTCTCTTTTTCAAGAGCCACTACTATAGTATTATCACAATACAATGTGATATGGTCTTTACTAATAGGTACCAAATCAAGCTCATGATACATGCTTCATATCCAAATGGGTTATTTGGCTCCATTAGAAGCTATAATATACTTGGATTCCATTGTATAATCTGCAAAAACTAGATTTTTTGAACTCTTATTGCTCACACAATATCTATTGACATAAAACACATCCTTACTATGAATTCAGATCATTTTAAGATATCTTAAAACTAGCATCAATATAACCCATGATGGCCATCTCCTCATCTCCGACATACACTAGGAATGTATCTTTAGTTCTTCTCAAACACTGAATGATGGCCTTAACATAAGAACAATGTTGTTCTCTTGGATCTACATGAAATCTTCCTACCGTGACAAGGGAATAGTGAATAGTAAGTCTAGTACATAAAATGGCATACATGATTGATCCTATCACCGAAGCATATGGGATCTTACTTATTCAATCTTTCTCCTCTTGTGTCCGAGGATACATTTTATTATAGAGATGTAAACCATGTGACAATAAAACCAATCCCCTCTTGGATTTTTCCATACTAAATCTCTTTATTATCTACTCAATGGATGTAATTTTACTTATTCCAACCAAACTATTCAATATATCATGAATGATCCTAATCCCTATAATATATGTTGCTTCACCTAAGTCCTTCATAGAGAAAAAGATGTTCAATCATTCCTTAATGGACTGTAATACTATTATGTGATTTACAATAATTAATATTTCATAAACATATAATACTAAAATAATGACTATATTATCACTAAACCTCATGTAAAGACATGTATCGAATTAATTCTTAATGAAACCAACCTCATTTATAGCTTCATCTAATCGAATGTTCCATGAAATGGATGCTTTCATCAATGCATAAATGGATCACTACAACTTTAAAATCCTTTTGGCATCACATGAAGTTAGAGACCCTTCTAGTTGTATCATATATTCATCATTATGAAGATTCACATTAAGGAACATAGTTTTTACATCTATCTACAAAATCTATTAGATATGGTAAGCTGTTAGGGAAAGTACAATTCTGAAGGAATTAAAAACGAAAAATGGTGAAAAGTTTTTATCATAGAAAATTCTATGATGTTGTTTAAACCCTTTATCCATTTTCCTTTCTTTATATGTATTTACTTTACCTTCTAGGTTTCATTATTACAGGGTGTTGCATACTGAAAATACTAATCATCTTTTTTCGGAATCAAGTTGTTGAGCTGGGAGTGGAATGAGTTCATCGGTTTTATTGATCTATCTACCTAGGAGACATCAATCTTGTCCTTCATCAATCAGTGGTTCTAGGGTTTCAGGTGCCTAATACTAGAGAAAGTGGTTCAAGCTCTCATTCTTGAGGTAGGATGTTGGTGCATCTAGAAAGAGTGTAATGAAGTCCATCACACGGGCATTACTGGTACCAAAATAGGCCTTATCTCCAAATCTCGGAATGTCATGTATGATTTAATTCATCTATCTCCATCTTGAAAGGTGTCCCCTTTGATTATACCTCTTCTTGTTTAATCCAAGACATTGTAACGCCCTCAGTATAATTCTAACGAGATAGATCCATTGGGTCCCTCATCAGATGGGTCAAAAAATGAACATAGGTCTATCACGCACTATAGGTCTAATTAGAGGAGGTGGGGTGGTCCCGAACTCAAGGGGAGCAATGGTTTTGGATTTTTTTGCTTTTTTTGGTATAGGGGACACTCTTGAAGATGAAAAATAATAAATGATCATGATGTAGGATCGAAATAGTGATGTAGATGCTCAATTTACAAGAGGGGGGGTGAATTGTACACTTTAAAAATTTCTTTGGAACCTTTAAAGTTAGTTAAGAATAACTATGTTTTCCTTAAGAAAAGGAAAGGGGAAAGTTAAAAAAAGTTAAACTTAAGAAAATTCACAACACCTCTAACACCAAACAAAACTTGGAAAGAGATTCTGAAAGTAGGTTCCGGAAATATGGTTCCGGAAATATAAACTTAACAAAAGATTACAATATGAGATTCTACCTTAAAGCGTATAGAATCTAAATGAAACAGAGTACAAGTAAGGAAGTATAAGAAAGTTATACTTTCCTTATAATACAAAATGCAACATAAAATAAACAAGTAGTAATACAAATAGTAACAAGATATAAGTCTTTTAACCCAAAGAGAAGGGTATCCAACAACCTTGAATAAAGGTCCCCTGATTTATACATTCAAGCAAGTCTGTCTTACCCACACCAGGGTAAGCCCTCAATATGAAGATCGAAGTCTCTGTCTTGCTATCCCCGCAAGCCCGAAACTTCAAGGTAGTTGGCAACCTCTGTCTTCCTCAGCAAGGAAGCCCTCAAACTTTAAGGTAGTCGGCACCTCTGTCTTCCTATCCCCGGAAGCCCTCGAATGTAATAACCAACATTCGGAGTCGCACAAAGCTTTGAGAGTTAATAAGAGCCTCTCTCTCTAGAAATAACTTCAAGTATGTAATCACATGAGTCGAAGATTAGTCAGCCTTTTAGCAGCGAGCTCTTTCAAATGAGATCCTATTTATAGGTAAGGTCAGCTCCTTCTCCAACGGTCATATTTTCCTTAAAGATCGGAGGGACCTGTACACGTGTCACTTAGACAACGGTAGTTTATAACAAAAGAGACGACATCATTTTATAACAAAACAAGTGTAACATAATGTATGACATCATTTTAAAAACTAACTCAAGAGTTCGGAATGAACGCTTCGGAGTGAGGGTTCGGAGTGTAATGAAAATAATAAAGAGTAGACAAATTATAGAAGTGTAAGCAGAATAAAAGTTCGGAGTCTAACCAAAATATTTTTCGGAGTCTGAATTAATTCAGAGTGTATAAAAAAAATATGATCAGATTCTGTTTAATAGGTGAATTCGGAATGAGAATTCGGAATGAGAATTCTTCATCAGAATTCATAATAAGAATTCTTCATCAGAATTCTTAATGAGAATTCTTCATCATAATTCGTAATGAGAATTCGTCATCAGAATTCGGAATGAGAATTCGTCATCAGAATTCGGAATGAGAATTCGTCATCAGAATTCATAATAATAATTCGTTGTCGAACTTCATAAGGATTCATATCCTGAGTCTGGAGTAGAACGTAATCAGAGTTTGTATCCGGAATTCGGAATGAAACTTCCTTACAGATCTTATCCAGAATTCAGATCCTAAAACAGAATGCTTCATATCAATGTTTCAACGATTCCGAGAAAATAGAAGTGAATCTGAATCTCGTACTTAAGAAAAATATGAATGAAAATATGATAAGGATATTTTTTCTTATAAAAGCGATTTTCCTTATAAGAGCAATTTTCCTTAAGAAATCAATTTTCCTTATAAAAGCAATTTTCCTTAAGAAAGCAATTTTTCTTTATAAAAGAAATTTTCTTAAAGATAAGGTGTTTGTGATTTTCAAAACAAGAAGGAATGGAAAAGTCATAAGGAAAACCTTATTGACTCAACACATGATGATTTTTTTGTTGAGTCAGAGAAACATCCCCCTCGTGGTTAAAGAATCTAATTATCTTTTTTTTATAATTCCATGTTTGGCCAGGTCTCTTCTCTATGCCCTATTATGTACACTATTAAGAGATACAAGGTCCTAGTGAAGAACAGAATAGAATTTTATCATACATATCATGAAGAAAATTTTGTTACTACTTATCTAGCTTCCAAGGAAACTCAGGGTGTGTGGATTTCATATTTATCATATCTTGGGTCATTCCCTCAGGATGGTGCCCAATTATTTTAAAAATATTCTCTCAGCCTCCACAATATCAGGCCACTGTGAATCTTTATCTTTTATATGGTTTCTCTAGGTCCCTGGTTTATTATTTCTTGGATAGTCTGTTTTATGATTCATCCCCCACCCTTTTATAAATTTAATAAAATACATCTGGCTAGATTCACCATCTTTTGTGACTAGAAAACTATATCTCTCTGATTATGTTACCTCTCTTGTTTTCATACGTGGTACATATGTTTTCGGATGTACTTATTCTATGGGGACCTAAGGAATCTGTTCTTATACCAACTCATTTGTATCTTGAGCATCTATTTCATAAAATTCAATATTTCTACCCCTATCCTTTTTAGGATGTGCTCCCTCTCAAGATATATGTCTTTCCTGGATTTAATCACTTTCTTGACCAAGGGGTTGTATAGATAGTATCCCTTGGTTTCTTTGAGATACCCTATCAAGATAAACTTTGTGTCTCAGGGTGCTATTTTGTTTTCGGATAATTCTTTAAAAATATTCCTCACAACCTCAGACATGTTTTTTTGTGAAAAAATAGGTTTCTTTCTACTCAATAACTTGAAGGTAATTTCATTTTATACTATAGTTAGTACTCAGTTTAATTCTTATGCAACAATTTATAATGAATTTCTACAGAGGATAATGGAATATCTGCATGACTCGTCATCAACCTTACCATGTCTAACAATGTATGGTTACCCATTTCACTAACACTATACTACTATGGTGTGTATGGTGGAGTGAGTTCAGATAGAATCCCAAACTCCTATTGAAATTAAAAAAACTTCTAGTGATGATATTCAACACCTCGATCCGATCAAATCTTATTTATCTTCATTCCATATTGATTCAATACTTAATTCTTAAATTATTAGAATTTATAAGTACTCAGAGTTATACCTCATCAAGAAGATATATCCATATCTACTCAAGTAATAAGTAAAAGTTATGATGTAAGAATATCCACCACTATTTTTATTGGAAACGGTCTATAGACATCAGTGTGAACTAATCCTAGAATTTCAGTGGCCCTTTCACCTTGTCCACTGAATGAAATTTTGGCCATTTTTTTATAAAGAAGCATGGAATATTTCAAGAGTTTTAGTATAAATGATTCTAAATATCCATATTGATATGTCTTTTTTAAACAATTTTTATTTACATGACCAAGATGATGTTATCATAGTTGGGTGTTGTATAATTTTCATGAACATGATTCATTATCAATCACCAATACATTGTTTTTATAATATAATACACAAAGACCATTATTTAAATGTTTCATACCATAACATGTGTTATATTTATAAAAGATAAAAATTTTATTATTAAACTTTATAATAATCCCATATACATCTAGAAATGATATATAAGTTATGTTCTTGGTTACGATTTGTACATAATAAAAATCTTACCCAACTAAAATCATTCTCATTGGCAATGAAAAGGTTAGTATCCAATGGCTAGAGTACCCAAACAGCACCATTTGAATCTCTTATATGCACTTATCTTCTAAAAATATTTTGTAATATACTTGGTTCATATATTTGGGTACATATTTGAGCACCATAAGATGTAACTATTACCAAATTTTTAGATATTGAAAGATTAAACTCATTACAAAAGGCAGACTTTTCGTCCCATTGCTTCTAGTTGTAGTTCATATTATAGGGTCCAGGCTTGCCACATTCAAAACATAGAACCTGTTTTTTCCTTTCCATACCTCTGTACCATTTTATTCTTAGAAGGATGGTGCTTAGGAGCTTTAGACTTATTATGATCCTTGGAGAACATTTTCCCTATTATTCCTTTTTGTATTCACCATAAGGATCGTGGGTTTATCACACCCCATTTCCTTATCAACATGGAGAATCAAATTAAGAAGTTCTGAACGACTCTTCTCCTTATTTCTCATATTTTAATTATCAAAAAAAAATTTGAGAAGCTCTTGGGCAGTGATGAAAGTATGAGATCGGTACACAACCAATCCAATAATTTAATCCCAAAAATGTCTAAGCATTCAATGTTTCATATAAAAATGACTACATGAGGTGAAGTTATAGTAGACTATCCATGATTATTTTTAAACAAATAATTAAAGATATCATACCTATCTTGTCTCCCCTTCTATTAAAAGAGATCCTTAAGGTGAGACATAATTCTATACACATCCATGTCCTAATGTTTCTTCAAAATCTCATTTTTCATGGAATGTAGCATGAAACATTAAACATATGTATCATCCTCAAGATTTTTCTCATAGAGAGATAACTCTTCATAACTCTCCTTGTTACCAGGAACATCAATAATAGTTTCCTATATTACCAACAATTTCCTTTCATGGAGAAGGATAACATATAAGAACTTTTTCCATTCTTGTAAATTTGTGCAAAGGAGAAGGTTATTATTCTCAAGTATGGATCACATAGATATTTTTTATATCTTTTTTAATGATGTTTCTACAATTAATATGACCATTTATTCTGTACGTTATCTCATAAAATCTTGAAAAACAAATAAATATTATAATTATTACTCTCCCACTATTTTATTGAAATCAAATTTCCCACACCATTGGATTTATAATATCCTATTTCTTGGATATTCTGGTGGAAAATATCCACATTCCCCTCCTTATCATCCAAATATTGGTTGGTCAAGCATCTTGAATGGATTTAGGTAGGCATACTAAATTCCAACAACATTAACTCAGAATTATTTGATATGTTGAGTGGAATCCCCAATCCTAAAATCAATAAATTGGATTTCCTCAATCATTATCTCGTAGTTACACCGAGTCTTACTTTGAAAGTGAACCCTTGACGTGAATTAATTTAAGTCCAACCCAAAACATCAATTTAGAATTCCTCGACAATTGAAAGCACCCCAACTTTGGTTGGTCACTCACTTTGAACAATAGTTCAATTTTAACTAAATTAGTGGAAGGTTATACCAACATAATATATATAATGGATAGATTTTATCAATTATGTGTACATTTCAAATTATTATCTTAATGAAAATATTTTTAATATTATGTGGGTTTGATTATGTGAACATCCATGTCATAGATTATATTTACACATAAGCCAATTTATTTTAGTTTTATCATGTATGCTCATTAATTTCATTATTTCATGTGATCATGATAAAATATCTATAATGAAATAAATATAAAATTTTATAGAAATAATATAATAAAGTTGTATGATCATGAGATTTTACTTAGAGTTAGTATATCTAGGGGTTGAGAAACTTATCTTTGACCAAGGGGAAAATTTCCATGAACCAATTAAGGTTCATGTTATAGCTTTCCACATGTCCACATATGTATCTCTCTTGAATTGGTTTCACCTTGGATCCAAAAATAAACTATCTCCACTTTCTTGGTAGCTCCATCCATTGCAGATTATTTAACTCAAAAAATAGGAGAGGGGAAAAGGGTTTTCAAAAAAGATACCATGGGGATGAAAGAACTTACATAATAAGAGGAGATAAGGAACATAGACCAAAAATTTAATTTCATAATAAATTGAATGAAACCAATAACAAAAAAATGGTTTTTTATATGCTCATGATCATCCACATGCATGAAAAAAATTATGAATTTAATAAAACTATGATTCAATTAATAATCATTCATATTTAAGATAAATGTGCTCAAATCAATTAATTATCATCTTTTGTTAATCAATTATTTTATCTTAATTCTCATCTAAATTTCCTTAAGATTCCCCTCCATTATAATGTTAATCAAATTAAATAAATTTATTTATAAATAAATATGTACATAAATGTACCTTGGAGGTAACATTGTGAATATTGATCCAAATCTAACCAATATATATTGTACTCGTATATAGTTTACTCTTGTGACATATAGCATAAATTACATATCATATACTTTCATGATGTGTAGTATCAACTTAATGATTACATTATTTACATGATCTTTTTAGTTTTGTGTCATCATTTAATGCATGTAGAGTAATATCTATCAAACGACTCACACATGATACAGAGATCTAAAAATTATGAAAAAATTAATTAAACACAAATATATATATATATATGTATATATATATATTAAAACCCATATCATGGAATGTCCGATAAACTTTATGATCACACTCTAGCACATGCTGATAAGGATTACTCATTATAATAAATTAATTTTAATTCTTAATAATTTGGTATAATTACATAGTATGTATAGGCGAGATATACTTTGTGTACATCTCTCCCTATCCATCCAAAGAACGCACCTATGGAATCTACATGTAAATCGTTCCTTATAAAATTTTAGTACATCATGTGTATAATAGAATACATGGCGTGTGGTTTATGAGTTACATGCTCATCAGTCAGGTAGGTTGTGTATGGAGATACACAACATGTCTATGACTTAAAGAAGTAAACGTTGTGTACATGTGCTACCTAATGTTTTATCGGAATGGCCATGCACCAGGATGGCCATGTCAACACGTGGTGTATGAAATAAATGTACGACGGTTCATCAAGGCACATAGATTGAATTAATTCTGAATAAATTCATGGGGCATTGAACACAACTACACGACGTGTAACTCAAATTACACGGCATGTACTCCTATGGTATTTGGATATAATCCTCGGCACCTCTATATGATTTCAATGATTTTATTTTTTTCCTAAAATTAATCATTTTGATTAGAAATATGAGAAATGAAAGAATAATAATAAGATCTTGCAATTTGTATTAAAATAATGATTAAACTTGAATTTAAAATTAAATAAAAAATGTGAAAATAAATCTATTATTTTTAAATAATTATAAATAATTATTTGAAAACTCTAATATAACTGGAAGGTTCTAGACACTATGATATTGTGCAATGGTTTATGCCAAAATTTTGTTGTCATGATCAATGATCATTCTGATATCTACTTGAAGATAAATGCCATGATCAATAGAATTGAATCAAGGAATACATACAATGGATAAAATTTCAGAACCCAAGGGAGGATCCTCACATGTTATTTAAAATTAATTTAATAAATTAAAAAATTATCATATTATAATTATTTCTTCATTGATGATCTGACAATAGATATGTGTTGTATCATCGTGTCATAGTAGGAATCAATAGTAGATTCACTCTAGTGTTAATCCACACATGTCTAAAAAATTTCCAAATGTCATTATAGAAATATCTAGGTGCTAGCTTTGGATACCATATAACATGAGTCACTCACCTTTGATCACTATGATAATCACTTCCGAAGTGTTCTCTATGATGTCTCTTGAATTGAGTGTGGGAGGTAGAGGAATATCACTCTCTGTTCTTGAAAGTGTTCTCAGGTAAAGGAGCTCTCTAGGGCTTAAGAGGATTCTCCAAATCTATTCTGAACTACCAAAAATAAATGAATTGGCTCTCTTTGAAAACAATATAATTGGTTTTATATGCCGCCAGGGTTAAAATAAAATAATTACAAAAATTCCTTTTAGTATTTATTTAATATATGAGAAACCCCCTGTCAAATAATAATAATAATAATATTTGAATAAATGAGATTAACTTGAAAATTAAATTAAATACTATTTAATCAAATAATATTCCATATTTATTATTTCTCACCGAATCATTAAAATTAGGTTGTCATTCCTCTACCATATTGATAGGGCCTTGAATAATGACTATTTATTTATTAAATAAATATAACTACATTATTCACTAAAAAATAAATAAATTTTATATTCACTAAATAGAAAATAAATATTTATTAAATATTATTCTCACATTATATTCCCTTGAATATCTTGTGGTGAAATATATGGGATCAAGAAAACATGAATAATTTTTAAACCATGTTTGGGAATAATATTTATTCAACTTGGTAAATAATAAATAATAATATGTTATATAACTAAGATTCTAGATATGCTTAGTGTGTGACCCTCTAGGCCTCTTTCTTAGTGTCACTTGGAGAAGAATCCTAAAGTTCATGGTTAGTGCCGAGAAACTCACCAAGGCAACCATAGAAGAAGAATTTAATTTCTCGAGGACATAATACCTCATACGGATGCTTACTGTGTAATATAATCTATTTAACGCGATATCTCTAATCAAGCAGGATGCATGTCGGTGCCATAAACCTTTGTGATCGATATATATTTTGTTGAATTTTGGGAAATCAAACATTCTTATATAACATCATGGATATGGATTTATTTGGGATAAATCATTTCTATCAAAGGGGGTGAGATATCAACTTCAATTAAAGAACATAATGGAAAAATCCTTTCTAATATTACTCATCAATGCAATATTACTCACGATGCACCCAATATATCCTACCTCACCACGAACATATGTACTCACAGTTTTCATCAATACCTCATTGTACGTGACTCATAATACTCATTAATAATAATCTTAACTTATAAGGATCAATACACATGTCTGTAGATAGGAACATCCAATGACACATGTAAATGTGAATTTCCTACAGACGCGTTACATTCTCAAAGTATCCTACATTTGATATTACCAAGGGTATACAACATGGGAAGGTGCCTCAATGTCTTATATGTCTCAACCCTGGATAGCTAGTAACATTTGTGTAGCTAAAATTATATCATCTGGATATAAAACATATATTTAAGAACAACAATGCAACACTTTTGGGTTCTTATCATAAAGGGGAACTAATATAACCTTTTAGTGAAACAACAACTCTTAGGAAATTATCACATACATTTTTATGTAGAAGAATAATCATGGTGTAATAAAGAGTTTGTTATTATTAAAAACTATGAATACATATTATCACCAAGTCCATATAATTTGGTTCTAGGGTACCAAATCCAATACCTATTGCACATCACTATGTGATTATCTGGGCTGAAACAAGAACATCACAAAAAGAAATCTCATAATCCCCTGAGACATCCAATTTGTTAATACACCCCATTTTGGGGGAATTCAGTCTCAAAGGAATTTGTCCCATTCATGTTCTAGGAATCAACACATGTCAGTTTAACATGCATGACCCCAAGGAATTCAACCAAAAAACCTAGATTTTTATCCCACTTTAAAGAAGAGTCAGGATCCCTACTTGTAACTATCCCTTATGAATTTAATTGAAGATTCATTCCTCCACCATTAAATTTTTCGTTCACTAGAATTTGGTCCTTCAGAATAAAACATTAGTGTTCTAGACATCTTATTACATTAACTTTCATCACGTCCATGAGCCAAGCAGAAGGCGCAAGAAATATGACTTTTGTAGCTAGGAATGTCTAACTAGTAGTCATACATTCCATACCATACTGTGGCATTTGTTCATATTCAATGATATGTTCAATTTCATCTATGTCAGTAGATAAAATATCTCTGTCCACCAATGTAGTGGACAAGTTTTCTTCCACATGGAAACATGCGTAATGCCCAAAATTAAGAAAGTTTGGGTTCTCTACCAATTTTAATAGGAACACCTATTGATATTGCGATACCAATAAAATTCCTTGCATACCAAAGAATCCAATTTAACCAATAAACATTGACCCACAATTTCACCGATGAGTTACCCACCTCCTGAGGATTGAATCTTTTGTCCCAATTGTGAATCTGAAAAATGTCAGGCTTGAGGGAAATTGAAAAAACCCCCACACCTTAATTTTATGATCTTTGTGGGGAAATAATATGAAAGAATATATGAACCATCTAGACACACTTCCAATTTTTGAAACCCCAATAAACTGATAGTTTTACAACAAAATCATCAAATTTCTATGGCCTCAAACCCCTCATAAATATAATTCACGGGGTAATAGAGAGCTAACCAATTTTTAGTAACATTGAAATCAAATTTGAATCTCCTTTAACATGTGGACCATTACCTTTTTTACAAACAAATCTCACAGTAGAATCCTTGAAAAATAATTGTTAAATTAATTAATAAGTTAGAATTAATTATTAATTATTACTAAATATTAATTTTTATAAAATAAATAATATATGAATATATAAAAATGCATATACATACATACATATATATATATATCCCTCTATATATATATAAACACCCACAGAAAAAACATAAATATATAAAAATAATGAAATATATATATATATCATTAATAATTAATAATTTGTAGTCATTTTAAATTTTAAAAAATAAATTAATAATTAATAATTATAATAATGAACAACAAAAAAATATCAAATTCTAAAAAATAAATAAATGAAAAAATATTTTAAATAATTATAAATATGTAAATTTAAAAAACATGTTAAAAATAAAATAAATAAAAATCATCTCATAATTATTTGACAGGGGTTTAAACCAATTTTAAATGAAATAACACTAAATAAAAAATCACTATCGTCAAACCACTATGAAAATGAATGAAATTTTAATAAAATGTCACTAAAAATATAAAATGAAATGTTTGGTATGGGCTTTCAAATCTGCTGCTACAAAACTGTCGTTAAGAACCACTTTTCTCCTAGTGGTATCTCATTTTGGAGAGATTTTTTTTTAGTTCCACCACTGCCATCAAAATATTTAATGCAATCCATTCCCAAGAGATCATTTTTTCCTGATCTCATAAGACTTCTATAGAACATGAATCATTCAATTTGGATTTGTATATTTGAAATTATGATAAAAATACCAACCCATTAAAGAACATAAAATTTTTCAATGTTTCCAATTATGTCATACATTTTTAGTTAATAATAAGTTATTGATGATATATATTTTATAATGGTGGAAGAATAAAAAAAGTGAAAATTAATGTATATTGTCATCAATGTATGATGATCATCTGTTTTAAAAATAGAGGAAATAAAAACCAAACTCTTCAAGAATTCCATAACTAATTCACAAATGATATGTTCACGAATTCTAATCAAAAGAATATTTATAATGAAATTTGTTTCCTAGTGCTAAGTTGTGTTGCGCCAGATGTAATCGATATTATATATTAAAAAATATAGAAAAACCATTGATGAAAAAAATATCAAAATATGTGTTCTGAGTTTTAAAAACAATCAACACGATAAAAATAAAACAATTAAAAATTAATTAATAAAAATATTCAAATGAGTTTCAAAAAATTAATATTTCATAAACTCAATAACCATCAATATACACAAATATTAAAAAAAATTAAATATATACAGAAAATGAACTATTATATAGTAGGTAAAAAAGTACAGCCTCCCGCTGAGAGTGTTTTCCTCATAGGGTTTCCTAGCTTCTAGAGTTCCTCTAGGAATATACTAGGCATAGGATCATTGTCATCATCCCTCACCGTTACGAGTTTCCATTGGATCAAAGGTTAGGGACTGGATTGTGGTGGACGTGTTTTTGTTTCACCATCATATCCCCATTTTGGTTCGCCATTTTGTTCCCTTCGCTCTAGGAAACACACCTTTGATGCCTCCCTCTCAGATCTGCAATGAAACTCTCTGTTGGGGTGCATTAGAGGTGTGTCACACCAAAAATCACATATAAACTGAGAAAAATGTATAAACACGTAATTTAATGTGGTTCTTCTTAGAAGCCTACGTCCATGGGAGAAACAAGCCTTTCTTTTTTTCACTCTTCCCTAGAAACACTCTTTAGAGGATCACTACAAGGATTAAACACACCATTAAATAATTATGGGATTGATTCCCATTAAATAGAGAAAGAAAAACTAAATTGTTTTCCCCAGTTGGTGGGTAGGTCATCTACCGTTGAACTCCTCCCTGTCATCTGCTCACCAATCTTTACAGTCCACCAAAGGGGACTTCTCCCATAGCCGCATCCTGGGTTGGTTGCCTCTTAATGAAAGGTATTTTCAAAAAAATTCCTTACAAAACACACCCCGTGAACTTTCTCCTTATAATCAGAGTCACCCCCACAAATCTCCCCCTCATGAATAATTTGGGGTAGAATCTAGACCTACAGTATCCTTGTAGGTGTGGAAAATGTTATCAACAAATCAAACATGCTTCTTCATGCCAAATTACGTGTCACTTCCACTATCTTCAATTGATCATGGGATGATTGTGGTTGCCATTAAATGATACAACCCTTGGGACTCCTTCCTAGTATGCTTTGTTGCATCCCCATGAGAGACTTCAAATACTCCACCAGCGATGGAAATCTTGAACCCTTTCACATCAAGCAAATTTAATGATACCCATTTCCATCTCATCCATGGAATGAATTTCAAATCAGCCAGTTTTTGAACTACTCCATCAAGTTTCTTCAATTTCCCCATCCCAACTCCTCAAACCCCACATATTGACCCATCATCAAGTCGCACCAAATCTCTCACCTACTGAAAGGTTTGTAATTTACCTCCCTTCATACATATGTGTACCAAGCTCCCTGAATCTAAAACCCAACCATACTCTTTTAGATTTTGATCCCGTAGATTCCTCCTTCTCAAAAATTTACATTCCCGCTTCATCTACCCATATCGTTTATAGTAATGACAATGCACTTCTTCCCATTTGATTATCCCATCTGAGTGTGAGATTCCCGTTGTCACCCAAAATTCATCATCTGCCGATAATTTTGTGATGTTATCATCCTTCTATTCAAGTTTCCCTTTCCCTGAAATACACCATTTTCACTCTCCATAGTCACTTTTATAGTGACCCTTTTTCTTGATCCGGAAACATGTGACTTCACTAGGATCATGTCCCCTAGATTTCGGACCCCATTCTTTACCTCTTGAATTCTGATATCAGTTCCTCCCACATTTATCATCTCACATCACTATGATTTTCATGATTTAATATTTCACGATTCTTTAGAATGTAATCTTGAAGAAATTCCATCACCTCATCCTGCTTCAATTTTTCCTTCCCTACGAGCAATGAAATCACAAGTCCATCAAATGAAATTGGTAGTGATGACAAAATCAAAAGTGTTTTGTCTTCCCCTCCAAACGTCACACAGAGCACCAATCATTAAATCAATATCATGTAGAATTTTTTTATAAGATCCAACAAATTTGTTCCCTCGACTATCCACAGCTGGTTAAATTTCTTCTTCAGGAATAATTTTATTCTGAGAGAGCTCACTATATACCTCTACTCCTGCTTCTTCAAGACCTCATTCAGTGGGGTCTCATCCAACATGGAGAATTTTACCTCATTCTCCAGACACAGTCGAATTGTGTTAACGGCCTGCATCTCATGATCTTCCCAATCATCTTTAATATTTTCCTCAGACTTTCATCTGATCAACGGTCTGGTCAGGACATGTTGCACCAAAACATCTTTCCCCATCCTTTTCCACAAGATAAAATTGGTTTGACCATCTACCTTCCCGATATCAAACTTTTTTAGTGCTCCAAGACCATCCATTATCATTGTCGCAAAATGAAATCACTACCTTCGATTTATCACCCTTATAAAACCACCCGTTGGGGTACAAATTTTGAAATAAATACCATACGTATTTGTCCAGAATGGTCGAAATAGTTCGAATCGACTCCTGGATCATTGTAATTTGACACCGATTGGCCAAGATATTTCAAAAACAAGTTCAATGGTCCAGATCACCTACTGACATGGTCCTGACATGGGGATAATGTGGAATTCCAGAGCACCTGCTGGAAACTTGCTGAAATTTTCTCCAGTGGATTAAATAGTACTATCCTCTACAATGCGGAGTTATTGATCACTCGTGAGTTTGATCAAACACTGAACATGCCTATATCCTTTGCTTCATCTCTGTTTTCAACGCCTCTTGCACCGTTGGAATCCTCCCATCATCCTGTTCACGGATCTGGCATAGGAAAAATTTTCCGACCAACATTAGTTTTCTGGTCATCGGAATATGATTCAACCAGTTCTCGATCTGAAATCCACTTGCTCCGACTCCATCTAATACCACTTTTTGGGGTTCACTAGAGGTTTGTGGCATTGAAAATCACACATAAATGGATAAAACAGGATTAACACATGATTTAACATTGTTTGTCTTCGAATCCTGCATCCACGGGTGAAATAGTCCTTTATCTATATTACTCATCTATAGAAACACTCTTCGGAGGATCACCACAAAGATTACACACATATTTATACAATTATTGGATTTATTCCTATTAATTAGAAGAAAGAAATAAAAATTGTTTTATCCAGATGTTGGGTAGGTCATCTACCCTTAAACTCCTCCCTGTCAGCTGCTCACCCACCTTGACCGCCTACAAAAGTGGACTTCTCCCACGACCGCTGCCTGGGTTGGTTTACACCTAATAATATGTGATTCCGAAAAAATTTAATTCCACAACAAACCTTGGGAACTTTCTCGCCATATTTAGAGTGTCCCCCACACTCTCTAATCAGATATTCAGGTAGCTGGTCAATCTCTAGGATTCCCAGGTT
The DNA here is from genome assembly GCA_963277665.1 of Viscum album. NCBI lineage: Eukaryota > Viridiplantae > Streptophyta > Magnoliopsida > Santalales > Viscaceae > Viscum > Viscum album. The sequence continues at coordinate 1,739,694,821 of OY728150.1, read as the reverse complement.
TCTAGTGGCCCTCCCAGATCTGATGAGTTGTTCTAGCGATGGCCCGGCGGGTTCCCGATTCTTCCAGATTTTTATCTACGTCGGTTATCCTTCATTCTGACCAACGACTATGATGAAAACAGAGGTAATTTCAGTTATCAAATTCCTCAAATTTAAATCTGTGGAGGTCCTCTCCCAATTTCCCACTTCATGAAGGAGCTATTGTTTCTTGACCTTGATCTTGGTCATTGCGGGGACCATGATCCTGGATCTTTTTCTCAGGTGTTTGTGATCCTAGATCTAGACATTGATCTTGAAGCTACTTATTGGCTTTTATTTCAAGATCTTGAACTCATGAGTAAGGGTTCCACTGAATATCTTATTTTCTTGGGGGTTGGGATGGCGAAGTCTTCTTCAACGTCGCTTACCTGATGCACATACCCCATCCAGGCGATCTGAGGTGTGCGCAACGATAACAAAAGAATGGTCATTTGGGTTGTTTTGGATTGTATTACTGGTGCTTCTCCATCCATTACATCATTAAAAATTGATAATGACCAACTTAATAATTGGGATATGATTTCAATTACTGATGAGGAAAATTTCAAAAAATTATCATATATCATATCTTATAACATGAATGCCCAAAAATATATACTGGTGACTGGAAGGAGGTGTATCAATTGGAACAATCAAGACATGGATGATTATTTTTTAATTCATTTGGGATTATGAAAATACTGGAGTGCTGAATGGACACCCTTGGTCCTTTTATAATCATTTGATTGTGATCAACAACTTCTCTAATGGATTTAATATCAGCAGGATGGTTTTCTCCCACTCCCCTTTCTAGATTCGAGTTAATGACATTCTATTTTGAAGCATAAATGAGTAAGTCATGCATGGTATTTGGAATTATATAGAGGAGTTCATAGATAGGGATGATTCAGACCTGATCCATTGGGGTCCCTTAGTGTGTATTATGTTTATGATGGATGTGTCTCAACCAATTATGCGAGGTTTGTTTATAAAATTCCCAGAAGATAAGACCTGGGTTACTCTTGAATTCGAAAACCTCCCTTCTACTTTTTTTTATGAGGAATTATTGGGTATGGGGATAAGGATTGTGACATGATGACACTAGATTCAGAGGGACATTTGATGTTCTATTATGGCCCATGGATGCAATCTAATCCCTCGAAATGAAATTCCGCATTGGAGGCTGATAAAATATGCCTAGGTCTATGCTCAGTAGGTAGGTTTTTCTTGACCCCCAGCTGATAAGGAAGTGATTATTCCCCTACGTCCTCTATCCTTCCCCATTTCCCCAGATTGATTAAAATTTCACTGCTCAGGGCTCCCATTCCCCCAACATGTTAGATTCCTCCCCATGGGCTTCTTAAGAAGGGGATTCGGGATGTGGTGATTTTTTTTGGGGGGAATTACAAGATTATTTATTGGGGGAATCCTTCCCAACCTACTCCCAATCTAATTTTTCAGGATGCGACGGAGGCCCACTATCATGAAAATATGATTCCATATCTATCAGTGGGGGGATTTTTGTCTTCTATTATGGGAGAGGTGACATTGTCTAAACACTTTCCTTGAATACTATTGTGCAAGACTAAGAAGGCCCCCCATTATCATGCACCATCATCGGCCTATCGAGGCTTGACGAATGAGGCTTTAATGATGGATCCCATGAATTCTTCTTACATCTTTTTTCGTTTTCATATGAGAAAGGATATTTCTCGTACAGAGTCGGAAGATCCACCGACATGGATCAGAACAAGGTATGATACCTCATCTAAGTCCCCTTATGATCCAATTAAAATCTATTTCTAACCTCTCAACCCTGGTCCTTCTCATTTTACAAATATCTTTGTTCACTTACTTGAGGATGACATGATATCTCTTGGTGGCATATGGTCGGGTATTAGAAATCGCCACATGTGGATGAGAGTTTGTTGAGCGAATTCAAGATCCTAATGTCTTGATCTGATTTTTTATAGATCTAATAAGAGATATGAGTCATCATTTCAAAAGGTATGTCATTGAAAAATTTGGATAGTGGTAGGTGATGGTTCTCTTATTGATGTTTCTAAGGTGGAAGCTGGCTTAGAACCGACCCCTCCATCCTCAATAAAATCCTTTTACTAGAATGTGGTTGGTCTTGGAAACCAAAGGAATGTTCATATGATCCACTGATGGATCTCTAAGTATAGACACGATATTGTATTTATGGTTGATAACATGATTAATTGCAAGGATATAAGAGGTATTGCATCAAAGACCGGGTTTCAGAACTGTTTATCAGTCAAACTATTGGGCCATGTAAGAGGCCTCTATTTTTTTGTGGAGATATGACTTTAATGATTCAGCGGTTAACTTCCCTGATCACCGCATCACCTTATCAATCCACCAATCTAGGGAACCAGTGATGCACTATGCTGGGTTTTACGGCTATACAAGGGTGAGTGAAAAATGGAGATCTTGGGAGTTGGTCATTTCAATCAGGAATCAGCTCCAGGGCCCCATTTTTTTTGACGTATATTTTAACAATATCCTATATCACCATGAGAATAAGGGAGGATCTGGTCAAGGGCTTCTTCCATGAATATCTTTTAGGATTGTTTTCTTGAGGCTAGTCGTTCAGAATTTGGCTTCACAGGGAACCTATTTACTTGGTTTCGAGGACGCGACCACGCCTCTATAATCTCAGAATGGTTGGATAGGATTCTTGCTTCTAGCCACTAGATGAAAACATTCTTGAGGTATGAGGTTTCTCATTTCCTTGTGATATCTTCAGAAAATTTATCCATTTTTCTCTAGCTGCAGGTTGTTCCCTCTAAAGATAAGCCTATGTGGAGTTTTCATTTTGAATCCATGTTGCTCTACAATGAGACCTACATGTATCTGGTTGAAGTTTCATGGTCCTCTCATGACCATTTTTTGGATAAAAAAACGGAGGTTGCTACCCATTTACAGTACTAAAGTTGGCACCACTTCATGAATTTTGAAAATATAAGTTCTTGGATTGAGAAAGCTCCATCCACACGCAACCAAAAACCTTCTTATGCATTATCATTATAAGAGGTTGTGTCTCTAGAAAAATTTGTTGGATGAATCCTAGAGACAAAAAAATTATATCGCTTATATTGGTTGAGGGATGCCTTTATCAAACTAGGTGACTAAAATACTAGGTCCCTTGATCAGAAGGCCTCTCAGAAGAAGGAAAAACCTCATTTCTAAGTTAGAGAATGGGAACTGAAATATTAATTTTGATGCAGTGGTTATTAAGGAGGTTATTGATGTATTTTTAAAAAATATTTTTTGGTCTGAGAGTGGCACTTTTAGGGTGACATTCTAAGATGTGTAGAGCTTAAGGTGATAGAGGATATGAATTCAAATCTTGAGGTAGATATTTCAGGAGAGTAAATTGTGGCGGCCCTAAATAGAATTCATTCCTCAAAGGTACGCTGATCAAATGGGTTCCATGCCCTTTTATTCAAGACGTTTTGGAATATTTTGGGCTCAAACATTATTTCTCTGATTCATGGATTTTTTGTAGGGATCTATCTGTATGGGGTAAGGTTACTAAGACCATTATTATACTTTTCCCAAAAATCTCAAGGTAAGTAAAGATTTATGATTTTAGGCGTATCATATTTTGTAATGTGATCTAGAAGATATTTTCAAAATTCCTCTCACATCATTTCTGTAGGGTCCTCCCCTTTGTCATTTTTGATAATCAGTGTGCTTTTTTTCCTAAGTGGCTTATCACAAATAACACAATTGTGGCCTACAAAATCATCAAATCTATGAACAAAAAATTTAACCTTTAAGAGGGGGATTCAGGTGATGATGTTGGATATGTCGAAGGCTTATGATAGAGTGGAATGGGACTTCTTGGAAGAGGTTAAGAGTAAATTTGGTTTTATATCAAAATGGGTGAAAATTATTATGAGCATTGTTAACATTGTTCCCTATAGAATCCAAGTTAATGGTTCCCTCCCAAAGTTCATCAAACCATCAAGAGGCCTTTGGTAGGGTGACCCTCATTCCTCTTTATTATATCTTTGTCTCACTAATGTTTTCTCTCATATGTTATCTAAAGCAGCTCTAAACAATCTTTTCCAAGGGGACAAGGTGTGTCAACAATGTATTCATATAACTTGCATTTTCTACACTAATGATTTCATCCCATTTTTTAAAGAATCTACTTAAGTGTTCCAATATATTTTTTGATTAATTGATGCTTTTCACCATTTCCTCAAGACAACACATCTACTTCACTAAATCAGAGACTTCCTTTGGCTGAGGTGTGTAATAAGGAATGATAGACACTATTTTTGGTTTTTGTGGTATTGAGGTTATGGTGAAAATTAATAAATACATAGGACTCACTATTGTATTTGGATGTTCCAAAAGATAGGTCTTTTTCTTCATTCTGGATAAAATCCATAGGAAAAACTAGGGATGGTCGGGTAAGAATATTTCTAGGACCGAAAAGAAGGTTATAATTAATATTTTGGACCAAGAAATACCTTCTTAGGCTATTCCCCTCTTCAATATCCTGGAGTTATTCATCCATCAACTTCAATAAGAATTTACTAACTTTTGGTGGGGTTATGATAATGGGAAAAATTATCTTCATTGGTTCATGTGGGATAAGTTGTGTTCTCCTAAGGCTTGCGGCGGTATGGGATTTATATATTTGATTATTTTTAACAATAACCTTCTAGCCATGAAAGGATGGTGCCTCTTATTGAATCCAGACATCTTTTGTCCTAGAGTAATAAAGGCTATGTATTTCCCTCATGTTGGTTTCTTTTCTTCGAGCCGGGGTCCTAGGCCATGTTATTTTTACATGAGTGTTTGGGGGTCAAAGTCTATCTTGAACTGTGGAATTTATTAGATAATGACTTGTGATAACTTAGATAATATTTGAAATTATCATTTGTTTCCTAGGTTGGATGGTCTATCTCCCACATGTTTGTCTTCACCCAAAACTGAGGAATCCATTATGAGAGAACTGTTGGTTGATGGCCACTGTGGTTGGGGCATTCAGAAGCTCGATCTCTGGTTTTTTTACCCCAAATGTAAGGCTATACTAGTGGTTCTCATGGTTCATGATACATGCCCATAAATGTTTTTCTAGTCTCGTGATCCCTCTAGAAACTACATTGTCTACTCTGGTTATAGGTCGAGCGTTGCATGCAATGAAGGCTCTTGGATCCCTTTTTGGAAATATCTCTAGAATATGAATGCACTGCCAAAGTCCAATCTTTTCATTTGGATATTGTGTAGGGGATTCCTCCCTACTCATGATTGTAATAGCCTGAACTTATATTAATGAAAATTCCTCATGATATAATTAAATGTATTAATATTTAAAATGTTAATATAAAACTTTTTTACTTCCTTGGTTTAATGCTTTTGGATTCCAAAATATCGTTAAGAATTTTTATCATTTCTAATATATTCGTTGAACAGTGATAACATGATTAGTATACATATAGGGCTTTAACAAATCCAATTTACATAGACAAAGGAAGCGATGACCTCTTCCAGTAGAAATGATGCATATGTATCCCATCAGTCAGATCACGGAAAAGAGGTAGCATCACTGGGACTCTCACTTGAACAAGACCAAGTTGAGCTTTAACACATTAATCTTGAATGGAATTGCATACGGGAGAAGTGGAAATTAATAGAGATTACCACTGAAGCGATGTTATCTGGACTGCCCCAAGAGTTCTTCACCATTGCACAACTTACCCTTACGTCTTATGCAGATGTTATAAGGGGTTATGTAACAAGACCCCAGCACTATGATTATGTTCATTATTTTTATATAAAGAATATACATTCATTTTGTTGTTGTTACATTGTAAATGGTTTTTGTGGAACAAATGGTATTTTTAGTTAATATTCAATTAAGAAATATATTTTTACGAATTAATAGATTTTTTAATTAAATAATATTGTAAAAAAATATTATTAATAAATTATATTTTATTAAAAATAAATAATCGTATAATTTTTATGAATAAAATTGTAAATTTTATTAAGGATTGAAAGATTTTTTTGTCAAAACCCATAAATTTTTGATAAATTTCAATTTTTATTTATAAAAAATCACATATTTAGAAAATTATCTAGATAAAATAAATATTATTTTTGAATTAGGATGTCAAAATTATTCAACATTTATTTTTTCATAATTTTTTGAGACAGCTGAATGTTTTGGTAAAAATTAATTTCCTTTTAAAAATATAATTTGTTTTGTGATATCACAATGAACCAATAGTGATGTAATAAAATACTATAAAATGTATATTCGGCCAATATATTCTTTACCTTTAAAATAATGTGATTTTACATTTTTTTTTATTAATTTTACAATTCCTTAGTGGACCCTCCAACACTTATAATTTTTTTATCATTTTAAAATGATTTCCTTGAGAGGTGACTCACCTCCACATAAGAAAGACTTATATTTTAATAAGTTGGGCCATTGAATGTATAAATAATTTTTTCCACTCCCAATGGGAAAAAACCCTGGGTTGGTTTGTGGTTCATATTAGTTTAATGTGTAGTGTCCAAAACCTAAATAATAAAGGTTCCCACTCCTTTCTTATACAAACCCAATCAATCTCTCATTCCTCTTCACAAAAACCATTTGGAGATTGACCAAACCCAACCCTACTCCCTCTATAATCCTCTTAGGGACCCCAATCCTCCCAACAAGCCTCTCCCAATCCTTTGGGGTCACACTTCTATGTAATGGATCCTCACATTCCTTCCATATTTATGTCCAAGTTTCCTTATATTTATATGCCCTTTTATTATCAATAAAAAATATTGGGTAATGATTTATAACATACCTTATACAATCTTACTTATTTTTTAATGATTATATACCCCTTTATCTCTCATTAATGTCTCCTACATACACCTGTTACCATGCTGAAATTCCATAAGGGATTTATCTCATCTCATTTACATTCAAGAAATTCTTTTATATTATTCATCTAAATTACATTACGTATATTGGTATATTATGAACCAAGATACCATAAATTTCCATTTCAGGTATATATATAGACCCATTTTTCTATCATTAACCAATTTTACTATTTCTATTTGACGTTGTTATGCTGTCGAAGACACACCAAAATTTCCCATACCAAAATCATCGTGTAAGTGAATACCATACCCACTTATATATCAAGGTTATTAACCTTTATTCACATGTACATGTTGATTGAGGACATATATTTATGTATTCCACATCCCTTATTCATGGAATATATTTTGATATTTAATGAATCCATTTTTTATGATCTATGTGGCACACTTATTCATGAAATGATTAAGAAAGGGGTGCTCTGATAGCACTCTAATGAATTGGTTAAAGGAAAGTGTCATGATACGTTAAGTGCAATGAGGTTTTACTAATGATAATTCAAGTGAAATGAGGGGTTAGTCATTCTCCATGTTCAATGACCCTTGCCTCATACTAATATCATGTTAAATGTTTCTTTCCTCATCTCAATGTTATGATAATCATGCTATATCTTTCCTTTAAGTTCATGTTTCTCTTATGAACCATTGATATGGATTTTCCATAACTTGTATTGTATTCTCCATGTTATGCCTTCTTTACTTCCTTACTAGTCCTTATTGCTCACCTTTTTCTTATGTATGTCCTCGGGTTATCCCATGCAATGCTAAGTAAGATGGAATATTGTGGTCATCAAAAAGACTTTATCAATGAAGATGTTGTATTTTATGTTTTATGTAGTTATGTAGTGTTCCTAATATCCCATGATGCTATACTCCTCAATCCTCATAATTGTCTTAAGTGAATTTTTATGTAATTACTCATGTTTAAGTGTGTAATAAAGATCAGGGTTTTTATAGTTGGTATCAAAGGATGTGATTAGTTATTTTTGGGATTAGGAGAAGAAAACCATATTAAAAGATTTAGGGATAGAACTATGTATAATAAAAACATCCCTAAATTTTGGTGAGTATTGAGTATGTGGTCTATCAAGAAAATACATCCCTTTCTGTATACAAACATGTAGAGGGGGCTCTGGGAGATATGTATCTAGGGGTAAAACTTGAAGACACTACTTTGCGCAATACTCAAATGGGAACTGTGGCATGATAGTTTTCCATGATTCACTCTCATTAATGAAACTCTTTGAAGATATTTTTTTGTGAATTCATAATCTTAGTAATAACCATTACTAAGGGAATAAAATAATTCCCCTAAGAATATATGTTGGGAAGTAGATCATGGATAACATATATTGAATCCTAAAAATCATAAGTTAATGAAATAAATGTAATTTATAAGTAATCCTTTTTGTAATTGGATTCCCATTTATGTGTTACCCCTAAAGTTCCATTTATTCCAGCCAGTGGCTGTTAATAGGAGGACTCAGGCAAACAATCGATGTGATGATCAATGTGAAGACTGTTCTAATGAGATTTCCAATCCTATAGGAGGTGGAATCACAAAATATTTCATGATAATCTTTTAGTTAAATAATTTTTTGAATATAAATATGGGTCATGAGGAACGGAACCCCCCCCCCCCCCGCAATAAGAAAGAACAATAGAAAATAGAGAGCTTCTAGATAGAAAGGCTTCCTACTTTTAATGGATCATTTGATCCCTCAATCACCGAACAATGGATCAAATCCATTGAAATGATACTCTCTATTATTCAATGTTATAAACAAGAGAAGATTCTTTTGGCTACTTATCATATGGAGGGTGAATCTTATCAATGGTGGAAAATGATTAAAAATATGCTGTTTGAGGAAGAGATCATGGCATTGTAATTGGATGGATTTTTAGAAAATGTTTTTCGATAAAATTTCTGCACACCCTCTATCATAAGATGTAAATGGACTTCCTTTCCCTCAAGAAGAAAGATGACCAATCCATCAGAGCATATGAGTAAAACTACATAGGTCTTTGATGATACACCACCTACTTTGTTGTTACCCTTGAATTTACGGTTGACCACTTCTTTGGTTGGCTAAAACCTAGCCTACGGGAAGCTGTGGTGATCCGTGAATTCAATATCAATGAGGAAAATATATGATGTTCCCTCAAAGTTGAAATAGAGATTGACAAATCTCAGGGGTATCATGGGGATAAGAAACATAAAGTGGACTTTAATTCTGGTGGTTTGATGGATAAATCCAATGGTATTAAGAAATTTCTGCACCCCACTTTCCAAAGGTATGAAGGAAAATCCCCAAAAAATTCCTGAAGTTGAAAAGGAAATTCATTTGGTGTGGAAGATGAGGGAACCTGGCAATTAATTTCCAGCAAGAAAAACCCACTGTTGCGACAGAGGAGTAGAACGATTTTTTTGATCATCAATGCATTGTTCATTGCATCAACTTCAAAGAACATGGAAAAATTTCTAATCAGCACTCTAAGACAAGTGTTTTCAGTGTCAACCAAAAACCTCCAAGGAAGAAACAGAGATCTTTTTCCATCACTACCACCTTAGCGAACCCTGAAAATGGATTGATGAGTTGTACGCTGGTTAATCATTCAATAATAGAGAATGCACTTTTTGATTCTGGTTCTACGCATTGTTTTATATCATGAATAATTAGTAGAACAATCCCAACACCACCACAAATCATGGATGTTGAGATTTCTTTGAGAATGAAAAATGGGGTAATCATTATATCCCATGAATATAAGTCCTCCCCTATCCCAATTTTTGGATTGAACTTCTTGATGGACCTATTCATACTCCCTCTGGTAGAATTTTATGTAATTCTTGGCATGGATTGTTTTTCCCTATATAGATCCAAAAAAATTGTCATGAGAGGGAAATCACTCTCTATATGGAAAATCGACCCCTAATTATATACAAGTGTGAGGAGGAGAATGAATCTTCTTTTTCACCATCATCTCAAGAATGGATTTTTACTGCCCTATGTGAATGAGTATCATTCTTAGATGGTGGAGTATAAATAAGAAACCATCCTTGATGACATGCCTATTGGGAGGGTATTTGCAGAAGTGTTTCCTGAGTAATTTTTTGGTCCTCGACCTTGAAGAGATGTTGAATTATCGATTGATCTTATACCTGGGGTGTTTAAAATATCCAATACTCTATATATAATGGTTGTTGTGGAGCCTGAGAAGATAAAGAAACAACTACCAGAGTCTATGGATAAAGGTTATATACACCCATGTGATTCACCATTGGGTGCACCAATCCACTTCTTCAAGAATAGGGATGGGTCAATGGGGCTTTGCTTTTATTATTGTGTGCTCAACAAATTTATGATACAGAAAAAGTATCCTCTTCCATGAATTGATGACTATTTCAATCATCTACATGGAGCACAATACTTCCCCAATGTGGATCTAAATTTTGGATATTACCGAGTAAGGGTGAAGAATGAGGATATCCCCAAGACCACATTCCATACAAGGTATGGGCACTATGAATTAATATTAATGCCTTTTGGACTCACTAATTCCCCATAAATTGTCAGGGAATTGATGAATAGATTCTTTATAGATCACCTCAACAATTTTTTCATAGTATTTATAGATGATATTATAATATACTCAAAAACCATGGTAGAGAATGATGAGCATCTAAGAACTGTACTAGAGACCTAGAGAAAGGAGATGATCTTTGGAAAGTATAGAAACTATGAGTTCTGGTAGAAGGAGGTCTCATTCTTGGGTCATATCATCACAAGCAATGGGATATCTGTGGATCCCTCCTAGACAAATTAAATTGAGGGATGGTTGAGTCCACCATTTGTGACGGATATCCTTAGATTCCTTTGGTTAGCTAGATATTAATGTCGATTTGTGAAAAATTTCTCATGATTTTCAAACCCTCTTACCAAGCTAACTTAGAAGGGAGTCAAGTTTTCTTGGAGTGATGAATGCAAAGAGAGATTCAAGGATTTGAAAAGGATGATTATCATAGGGCATGCGCTCACACTACCCATAAGTGGAGAACATTTTTTTAGTATTTAGTGATGATTCAAAGATGGTATTGTGCTGTGTGATGATCAAAAATGACAAAGTCATTGCCATTACTTCAATGAAATTGAATGTTCATGAGAAAAACTATCCAAAAAAATGATATAGAGTTGGATACAGTAATATTACCATTAAAAATTTAGTGGAATCACCTATTTGGGGAGAAGAGTGGGATATATATAGATCATAAAATCCACAAGTGTATATTCACACAAAAATATTTGAACATACGCTAAAGAATATGGTTAGAGATGATAAAATAATATGATTTCTCAATCCATTTCCACCCTTGGAAAGCTGAAAAGGTGGTGAATTCTCTATGAAGAAAGGACCCAGCAATTCTATCATTAAAGAGAAATGAAAAGGATCCAATCTTCCTTGATTTGATGAATATGGACATTAGAATAAAAAAGAAGTGAACATCATCAATCCTTTCACAAATTATTTCTTAACCATATCTTTTGGAAAAATTAAATGATGATCAAATGGATTATGTAGGAATTAAAGAGAAAGTGGAAACTATCAAAAAAGGGAAATCCTCAGAGATAAATATTAATGAAGAACGAATTATGAAATTTGGGTAAAGACTCTATGTTCAATAAAATCCGTAGTTAAAGAGTGAACTTTTTGAAGATGCGCATAGTTCTAATTTCTCTATTCAGCTAGGAAACAAAAATATATATAGAGATATCCAAGAGAAATATTGTTCGGATAATATTAAGAGGTAGATTTCTAAGTATACATTAATGTGCCTGGTATGTCACTAATGGAAAGATGATAGGCAGAATTATAATGGGATAATGAAACCATTTCCCATTACAACATGGAAATGGGAGAACATCACCATTGAATGTTCCCCCAAACATCCAAAAAAATCCAAAGGAAACAATTCTATCTGTGTTTTTGTGGATTGTCTTACAAATCATGCACACTTCATTTCAATTTAGGAGGATTTATTATTTGATCAAGTTTCCAGGATATACATAAGAGAAGCAGTAATTCTTCATGGAGTTCCACAATCAATTATATCCGATCGAGATCCAAGATTCACCTCTATGTTCTAGAAGAGTCTCCAACACACTCTGAATACTAAACTGATCTTTAGTATGGCTTAACATCCTCAAACGAAGGGCCAATATGAGCAGACTATCCAAACACTTGAGGACAATTTGAGAGCTTCCTCAATGGACTTCAAAGGATGATGGGATCAACATCTTCCTCTGGTTTAGTTCTCTTATAATAAAATCCTCCACTCAAGTGTCTAAATGGTTCCTTATGAAGCACTTTATGGGAAGAGGTGCAGAACAAATGCCTGTTGGGGTGATTTTTGGGAGTGAAAACTCCTATGCCCAAAATGGTCGATGAAATGGTGGAGAAGGTTAAGACCATCCAACTGCATATTAAATCTTCTCAGAGTCGACCAAATAGGTATGATGATAATCATCGATGAGACAAAGATTTTGATGTTGGAGACATGGTATTCCTCTACATATCACCGTGGAAGAGAGTTATTAGATTTGGGATGATGGGAAAGCTTAGTCCAAGGTACAATAGCCTATTTTAGATCCTTGATCTCAATAGAGCAGAGGCTTATCGACTAGCACTCCAACCGAACATGTCTCATGTACATGGTGTATTCCATGTATCACTCTTGAAGAAGTATATACCTAACCCATTTGCATGTACACAATCCAAAGGTGGTACCATTAGAGAATGAACTCTCCTATGATGAAAAACATGTGAAGATATTACATCATAGTGAAAAAGTTCTATGAAATAAGACAATGCCCCTTGTCAAGGGGTTTTGGAGAAACCACATGTTTGAAGAAGAAACATGAGAATCAGAGGTAATGATGAAGCAGAGTTACCCTTATATATTTTATTGTGGTAAAAAGGAAGTTTTGATGGTGAAAATGTTTAAGGGGGAAGAATATGATGACCCAAACTTTTTTAATTGAAAGTTCCTATTGATATAATTAAATGTATTATTATGTAGAATTATTATACCAAATCATTTATCTTCCTTGATTTTATGTTTTTGGATTTTAAAATACCATAATGAATTTTTATTGTTTCTAATATTGTTTTTGGACATTGATCCCACTATTAGTTTAAATACAGCATAATAAAAAATCCAATTTACTAAGAAAAAAGAATTGATGGCCTCATCTAGTTGAATTCCTCCATATAAAGCCAATTTATTGGAGCTTGAAAAGGAGTTATCATCATTGGTCTTTTCTCTTGACCAATCCCAAGCTGAGATTAAATATGTTAAGCATGAATGGAATCGCCTATGGGAGAAGTGGAAGTTAATAGAGATTACCACTAGAGCGATGTTATCCGAGACACACCAAGAGTCTATCACCATCGTACATCTTAACCTTAGGTCTTATTCGGGTGTTACAAGGGGTTATGTAACAATATCCTATCATTATGTTTATGTTTATTATTTTTTTATAAATAATATACATTAATTTTATTATTGTTACTCTGTAAATTGTTTTTAAAGTACAAATAGTATTTTTAGTTAATATTCAATTAAGAATTCTGTTTTGAAGAATTAATGGATTTTTTGTTAAATAATATTTTAATAAAATATTATTAATAAATTAATTTATATAAAATACAAATAATTATATAATTTTTTTGAATAAAATTTTAATTTTATAAAAGTTTGAAAGTTTTTTTGTCAAAAACCATGAATTATTGATAAATTTCTGTTTTTATTTTAAAAGTAAAAATTCACAAATCTCAAATATTATTTATATAAAATGACTATTATTTTTTGAATCAAGATTTCAAAATTATCCAATGGTGAATTTTTAAGAATTTTTGGAGCCAGTCGAATTTTTGGGTAAAAATTAAATATCGTTTAAATATATAATGTGTTTTATGACATCATAATGACCCAATAGTGATTTAATAAAATAATATAAATGGGATATTCAGAAAATATATGTTTTAGCTTTAAAATAATGTGACTTTATATATTTTTTTCATTAATTTTACAATTCCTTAGTGGACCCTCCAAGACTTATAAAACGTTTTATCATTTAAAAATGATTTCCATGAGTGTGTGATTCACCTCCACATAAGAAAGACTAATATTTTAATAGTTTAGGGAATTGGCCTTATTAAATAGTTTATTACACTCCCCATTGGAAAAAAACCATTGGAGAAACCATGGGTTGTTTTGTGTTTTTTATTAGTTTATTTTGTAGTGTCCCAATTCTAAATAATAAATAATTACCTCAACTTTCCTATATAAATCCACTCAATCTCTCATTCCATTTCACTCAAGCCATTTGTAGCTCAACCAATCCCTGACCTACTCTCTTTATAATCTTCGGAATGTTCCCCAAGCTCCCATGAAGCCTCTATCAATCCTCTCCCAAGACTTTGGGATCACATTTCCATGTAAGGGATCATCACTTTCCTTCCTTCATTATTTATTTCCAAGTTTCCATATATTATTATGCCCTTTTATTTTAAATTACAAATGTTAGGGAATTATTTCTAACATACCCTATAATTCCCTTATTAGTTTTTAATGATGAGAGACCCCTTTATCTCTAATTAATACCTCCCATGTAAACCTGTTACCATGCCGAAGTTCAGTAAGGTATTCCTCTATCCTCATTTACATTCATGCAATTATTTTTTATTATGTATATAAATTCCATTACATATGTTAGGATATTATATTCCATGACCCCATTACTTTCCATTTCATTTATAAATTATGATAGGCATTCTTATATCTCATCAACCCATGTTACAATTTCTATTTGATGTCGTTATGCTTCTAAAGTTACACCAACATTTACCATGAAAAAATCATCATGTAAGTGAACATCAAACTCATTTATCTATAAAGGGTATTCACCCTTTTGAACATGTAATTTTTGATTGAGTACTTACATTTATTTATTCCACATCTCTTATTCATGGAATAAATTATGATGTTTAATGAGTCCATGTTGTATTATCTATGTGGCACACTTATGCATGAAATGTTTAAGAAGGGTGTTCCCTAATAGCACTACAATGCATTGGGTAAAGGATAATATCATGATATGTCAAGTGAAATGAGGGTTTACACATGATAATTCTAGTTAAATGATGGTTTACTAATGATCCATGTGAAATGAGCCTTGGTTCATGCTAATATCTTGTTAAATGTTTCTTTACACATCTCCATGTTATGATAATCATGTTATATCATGATTTTATGTTCATGTTTCTGTTATGCTCCATTGATAAGCCTATTGCCTAAATTTTGTTTATTCTTCATGTCACATATTTTTACTCCCTTACTGGGCTTTATAGCTCACCCTTTTTTTATGTATGTCCTTAGGTTATCCCAGGTAATGCTAAGTACAAAAGAATGTTGTGGTCATGTAAAAGAATTATTCAAAAATGATGTTTTATTTTATGTTTTAAGTAGTTATGTAATGTTCCTAATATCCCAAGATACTATACCTCTCAATCATAAAAGTTTTATTAAATGATTCTTTATGTAATAAATCATGTTTATGTCTGTAATATAGAGTAGGGTTTTTATAATGATATCCTTTCAAATAGGCACCTTTCTAATAGTGGCCTCGGCCCACTCTGTGGGGTTATGGTAGAAACAGATTTCCACACCTTTTTCTCCTGCCCTTGGGTCAACGTGCTTTGGTCGTCTTGTGCGACTATTTATCTCACCCTCTAAAAAAGTCTTGGGGACATTATCCTTACTTTGGAGGAGTTGTTCAGATATTTTCATACTCAAAATATAGTGGAGTTGTGCATCAGTGTTGTGATTATATGGTTTCATCATAATGACTTCATTTCTGAAATCACTGTCAAATATGACAGAGTGTGGATTTCTATGATTCCCAACTGGGGCTCTCATTGGATGGATGTTTAGTGGATTTTTCCTCCTATACTTTCTCAATCCCCTCTAGCCAGATGGATTCCTCCCCCACTTAGTGTTTTCAAACATAATACAGATGCGATGATTCCTAGTGACGATTCTATTTGACTCGGGGTAGTTCTTAGAGATCATGCTGGATCTATTATTATGGTTGGTCATTCCTTGAATATTTCATGATGGTCTCCTATAGTCGATAAGGCCATGTCTATTCTGAAGGTTACAGAGTTTATCTCTTCTTTAATACGGAACGATATTTCAGTTTAATCAGACTGTCAAGTTATTATCAATGCATTGAAGGTGGAAGTAGGCGGCCACCTAGATTTGGCGTCAATCACTAGTAGCATAATATCTTTGGTTCCATCCTTTTATTTTTTTTTTCTTTTTTGGTAGAGTGGGTAATCATGTGGATCATTTTATGGCTTCATTCATGAATGGTTGAGGCTCTTTTTGGCTTTCATCCTCTCCATCTTAGTTATTTAATTTTTCATTGGGTGATATCTAAGTAGAGATTTTTATTCAAAAATAAAATAAAAATATACATATATTAAAATATTATAATATTATTAAAATACATGATATTTTTATTTTTCAAAACAAAACAAATCTACCTGACATATGAGATTATAATTATTTTGGTCTGGATTTAATATATTTGCATTAAAAGGAATTGATGATCTACCCAAACTGCTAAATGTGGTAGTCACTAAAAAGCCTTTTCCAAAATCAAATCCCATATATTATTAGAGGAAACCTAGTGGAGCCTGTATAACACCTCCACACCAAATATAAATAGAGAGTAATTGATTGTATGTGATCGTTGAATTAGTGGCATGGAAGATATGAGGAGGCTGGAGCGGTGGATGTTACTTCTCTATGTGGGTCTGCTGCTACTTATGATCGGCCATGCAACAGTGCTATCTTGCGATGGTTCCTGGTCAATCTAGAAGCTCTTAAAATGCAGGATGGAAATGTTGGGCTAGGATCCCCTATGATCCATCCCATAGCAGGGCAACCCTTACAATTGCGGCTACTATCGCATCCCCCGCTATGGATGGGGGAGGATTTGAGGAAGTGAAGGTATCTCCATGGCTGCGACCTATCTCTCTCCCACCCTCAGACACTCGTAATAACAATAATAGTGTATGGTTTAAATATTTTTATTAATGATGATTTATGATCGCAAAAGGTGGGAGAAACATGTTTTCATGGCTTTTTGAGTTTATGGAAATTGTAATTTGGATCCCCAAGTTTTTATCCAACTGATAAATTAATTCCAGATTTCTTTTGGACCCTAAAACTAATCAAAATATTGATTATAAGTGAAACCAATCTCAAATAAAATCAAATATCAAATCATAATGCAATAGATAATGAAATAAGGACAAAAAATTAGAATGATGGATAGAGGAAAAAGTTTTTTATTGGTTTATCTAGTTAGTATATTAAAAACACATTGTCTTTAGTTTTAGAGAACATTGTATAATCCTTGCTTCTACATATTTGTATTCGTGTTTATTTACGACCCATAAAAGTTGTATCTTTTTTACTCTAGCCCACTCCATCGTCACTCATACTCGCACGTGAGGCCCCCCCAACCTTCCATTTTCTAGTTCTCAGAACCCCCCAACATTTTCAAGCCTCTCATGCAGCTCTTAGGATTCAAACTTGAGGCCTTTAGGTTTAATGAGAACACCCACTACAACAAAACCATATTTTTATATGTTTTCATTAATATGTTTCATTTATTTATTTACAAAATTATGTATATTCATATAATTATATCACTATAGAAGAAAAATGAATTTTAAAGCGCAGTATTTTAGTGTTAGTCTTCAAAACCCAGATAAATACCCAACAAAAATAGTTTTTATTTATTTTTTATTTTTTTATCTGCATTTTTTTAGAAGCCATGATAAATTAATGAATGAATATATTAAATATTTAATAATTTTTTTATTATTAATAATAAAAATTTATTTATTATTAATCATTTATTTTTTAAATTAACTTTTTTATAAAATTATTATGTATTAGTTATTAATTACTTATAATTATTAGTTAATAATTTTTAAATCTCAAATCAATTCTAGGATAAGTAGAAAAGTTGACTTCCACATCAACTGACCATAACTTTTTGGTCCGTGTTTCTATTTTAGCTATAGAACCAATCAAATCGATTCTTATGAATTGATCTACAATTAAATAAGACAATAATTTGAGAATAATTAGTAGCATAAAATTTAGAACTATTTTAAGAGAAGTTGATAATCAAACTAAAACTTTTAAATTACCATAAATTTTAATATCGGTTTTTTTGTGCTTTATCACATATCGAATCAAATCTTGTGGCAATACCTATGCCTTTTAATCTAGGCGATTTTTGGTAATTATACTTTTAAGGTCAAAAATGCCCCAAAGGCTTAAAAAACAAAGTTTTTTTCAACATCTGAATTTTCAAATATTCTATGTGATTTCATCCCTATTTAAGAGCGTCTTCATATTCCTACTGGGTATTCGATGATTTTATTCCATAGATTTAAGAAATATAATTATTGGATGGTTTTGTAATGGTTGTGGTTTTCCTAATTTTGGTTATTTATTTTTTATTATATATATATATATATCTCTCTCTCTGTTTGTGTGTGTGTCTAAACATTTAAACAACAAGTAAAATGGTTTATTTTGATTGGATATTTGTGATGGATGATATTTCCATCACTAATAGTCTCATAAAATGTGTTATTTTTGATTGATGAAGCTCTTTATAAAAAATAATGAATAATTGCAACAGAATTTCTATTCCATCACAAATACTTTTGGCATGAGTGTGTGCCATAAAATGAATGTATAATTTGTGATATATAATAGAGACATACTCTCATATCCATCACAAATTATTTTTTCATAAAAACATTATGAGATGGATATTCATGTCTGTCACAAAAGTTTTCCATGATAAACTTTTTGGATAGGTTAAATTCCATCACTAAGAAACCATTGCAAAATAAAATTAATCGAAAACATGTGACACGTTCTCCTTTTCCCAATCTCATCGGTTATACAAACCCTATTTCTATATGACCCCAATCCGATGACCACAACCAATAATTTCCCAAAATTTCCAATCAGACCTAATTTTTTTAGTTTTAGTCTCATATCTCTCAGGTAAAGACTCCACTTCCATCTTCTTCTATTATTATTTTTTATTTTCATTTAAAACATGAAGAATTTTCAATCATCAAAATGTAGGTCAATGAGTTTACCGAATTGTTAGGTTTTATTTGATATTTATCATGTTATAAGATGTGTATTCATTATTTTTATGTCCAATGTATTCTCATGAGTTAATTTTGATTAATTTTATTTATTTTTATCATTGTTTGACGGAGTTTGTTTAAATAGGTTTAATTGATCAATTGTATTTCATGGTTATGGTGATATAATATTTGATGAATAATGGAAATTTTTGGATTATCACATTGATGTCTAATTGGTCAATTTTCTATCATATCGGTGTTGTTGTTTTTTTAGTTTAGATACATGATTTCGTTTAGGAAAAATGTAATCTAAGAAATTTTATTTTATTTTTATGATTTATTTAGTTTTTTGGGTTGCTGAAAGTTCATTATTTCTTATTTGCGTGTTTATAGGATCCGTGAGTTATTTCAATATAATATTATGTATTTTCATAATTGTTTAATTTTTGAATTTAATATAATTTTATGTATGATATTTTAGGTTAATTCACGTATATTATTTATGTTACCATTCCAAAAATTATGTCCTTTTAATAAAAATAAAAATAAAAATATAAAATTTTTAATTTTTAATTATATCATGTATAATATTACAAAATTAGTTTTAATAAATAAAATTAATTTTTTAACATTATTTTTTATTAAACATTTTTATATTAATTACTAATTATTGTATTACTTTTTATTTCTTTCATAGAAAATTTTAATTCATATAATCCTTTAAAATGATTCAATTTAGTTTAATGCGATATGAATACATAATATACTGAAAATTACAATTCTTTGGACAATATAACTTTTGGATACAAAATGATTTTAATCACATGTAACTAATAAATTTCATCAATTAATTGGTATTATTAAGCAAAGAATGATTAATTAAAATATTAATCATAATATTTAAGTAATTAAAATTACTCATCTGTGCAACCATTTTATTTGATAGTGGTTTCCCTATTCCAATTTTCTTATTCATAGTTCACATTTTACTATAGAAGATATTGTAGTTGGTATTGTGGGGTATAGTAGCTGCTGAAACTATTCATTTGATTTGGGCCTTCTGGCCACCAGTTTGGGCCAACGGGTCTCAGGGATTTATGACCACCTAGTACCTCAGGCCACACGTCCTTCAGGACACCATAGGATTTATGGCCCCTGAGCCATAAATGACCTTGAAAGATCATGGGATAACCATACAGGATCATGTCCCATAAGAGGTTTTGGAGCAAGTAGAATTGACTAGAACAGAGCTAACAAAATTTTAAGAATTACAGGGTTTGACACTCTCCATTGGTATTAGGAAATTGAAACTCAACACAAGACAATTATAGTCGATCATCCATGCAAGGTAGAGAGCTAGATACCTTAAAATATCTAGATTATGGGGAGGGGAAGTATAAAAAATTTTATTCAGGTCTTTGACCTTCAAAGGTCATGTACTAGGCCTTGTGCCTCTGGGCCTTCGGGTCATGTACGTACCTTATGCCTCTGGCCCTATGGGTCATGCAAGGGTTCCCCCTCAACCTAAAAAAGGTATCATCCAAAATCCAATAAAAATATAAGGCCTTCGGGATTTCAGAGTATATGCATGAATGTATATGAACATGTGAATATATATATAAGTTAAAAAATGTGTAAGGTTTTTAATATATATATATATGTATGTGAACATGTGAATAAAAATATGTAATAGTTAAAAAAATGTGTATGGTTTTTGATATATTTAAATATATTAACATCAGAATAGGTATATATAAACATTTTTAAAAAACATTTAAGGTTATATATATGTGTGTGTGTGTGTGTGTTTATATATATTTGATATATATATTTGTTTTAAAAAATAGTCCGAATATATTTGATGTATATATATTAATTTGGAAATAATGATATAAATAAATATATATATATAGTAATTATAAATAAATTAACAATATTTTAAATAATTTAAATTATTATTAATAATCATTAAATGATTTATAATAATTCCTAATTAATAATTACAAATTAATTAGTCAGAATAATAAATAAATAGTTAATATTTGTAACTATTAGAAATTTACAATAACTCATATAAATATTATATTAGTTAAAATAATTTGTATACTAAATTGTATAAATTTTCTATTATATATATATAATATTAATAAAATATTAAAAAGGTTAATCTCGTGTGTGATGTTTCCAAACACCAAACACACACAAATTTTTTTTAGAGCCTAGGGTAAACCGCGTATTTCATACCTAACAGTGGTCTCTGCTTTTTTATATGATACATAGTTAGGGAGATAAATAATTATTTTATAAAAATTTGTCATATAAAATTTAAATGAATTACCCTCATGTTCAAAGTTACCAAACACATGACACAGATAGCTGTTATATCATTCATAGGGTAAATCCCATATCTTTCTCCTAAAGGTGATATCTCATTTTCCATACAAGTCACCATTCAAGATATATTCTATTATTTTCATAAAATATCATGCAGGTGATATAATATATTTTATATTATTATTTTATCGACATTGAGCCTCTACAGGCCTCAGAATCCAGTGCTAACCTAGCGCCTCACTCCAATCATATTCTATAGAATATTTCAAGGTATTAAAATATAATAATACATTTTTATTAGTCACAATGAGTAATAATTAATCTTATTTCTATTTGTTTTTTTAGATAACTATGGAATCCGGAAGTAGACAGGAGTTTCTATTACGTGATAGTGATTGCATACATCATCACATAAATAACAATGGATTTGGTATAAAACCTATCTACATTGGGGTTGCTAAAACATTAACATCATTTTAATCTTCAAATTCATATTTTTTTCTTAAGTAATAATTAAATGTCCATGTCAGAAATGTGATCTCACATGATTCAAAACATTTTAAAATTTAGGACTTCATCTATTACATTTTGTATTTTAGAAAGATTATATTTTTTTTATTATCACTATAGTGAGAAGAATTTAGTTGATAATACATATTTTTTTAGTTCTTGATCCATCATTTAAGAATTTAGTGCAAGAGGCCATTAACCCATCTTTTTCTGGAAACAAAAATTCAGAATGACATTCCAAATATTGAATCTAAACCTTTCCAATTTTAGAATTGTTTGAAATATACTAAGGAGGCCTTATATCTGGGATTCTAGATGAGAAACCTTGAAGCTGTTTTAAAATTGATGGCTAATAAATCATATTTTGGAATATCAAATAGTTTTTTTGATCAGATTTTATCTTTTGTTAAATTGTTTTTTCTTGATGAAAAGGCATCACCTGCATGTTTATATAAAATTAAGTGATTTTCTCTTAATTTGGGTCTTAGTTTTGAGAAGATACATACATTTTAAAGTTATTGAATCCT
This sequence comes from Viscum album, assembly GCA_963277665.1. Lineage (NCBI taxonomy): Eukaryota > Viridiplantae > Streptophyta > Magnoliopsida > Santalales > Viscaceae > Viscum > Viscum album. The sequence continues at coordinate 1,739,672,241 of OY728150.1, read as the reverse complement.
ATATTATTCTTATTATGACTCATTAGTTATTTTTACAACATGTGTAGAATTAAGGTATAAAGATGAAAAACAAGTAAAGTCCAAAGTTCTTGTGAAACAGTTGATTTATTTTTCAATTACACCTCATTTATAGTGTTTATTTATGTCTCTCAACATAGCAGTATTGATGAACTGAAATAAATCAAATATTTCATTTAGTAAAATTTTAAATTCTCCAAGTGATGGTGATTCATGGAAACACATTTATCAAACGAATCCTTATTTAGCTTCATAACCACATAACATATGTATGTGCATTTCTAATTATTGTTTTACTTCATTTGGTGATTATAAAAGTCAACATTATTGTTAGTCTGTTTTCATTACTCCTTACAAACTTATTTCCTTGGATGTTGATGATGGAACCATATATATATTTGGTTCTATTTTTTCCAAGATATCCAATGAAGAATATTGATTTTTATTTCAGGCCACTAATTAATGAGTTAATTTTATTATAGAACAATGGTGTGATTACATTTGATATAGTTTCCAATCATAATTTTATATTCAATGTTTCATTAATATAGGATATCAATGATTTTTTTTGTGTATGGTATGTTATTTAGATGGAGAACACAAGCTCTAAAATGATATTCATAATGCATGGATGAGAACGAAGTGTATATGCTTAGTAATGGGGAAAATTAGTTTTTTTGAATATCATCATATATTTATTCTTGTGGATCACCCATTTTATAGAATAGAAATTATTTTACAAAAGGTCAAATTAAAACAGATGATCCTCCATTATTGCTCTCGGGTAATCAGGTGAAAGCTATTGTATCTACATTACCACATATTACATTTTGACCAACCATAAAAAGGAAGAAAATGTTTTTGGAGAGTTCATAGTGGGATAAATAATAGTATTTATTTGGACCTCCCATATTGGACGATTTTTTTGGTTCACCACATTTTTGAAGTAATTCGTATTGAGGAGAATTCTTTTCTAACATATTTTATACCGTGTTAGAGACACCTAGTAAGACCAAAGATAATATAAATGCATGGTTAGATCTTTCCAAAATTCGAGGATGTCTTAAAATTAATTTATTTGTAGATGAGATTTCAAAACAAATTAATGAATCTAAAAGTACCTTACTCACTATCCAAAGAAAACTATTTATAATCTATCAATGGATTATATATTAGAAGTTACCAGTGTTGGGTTCCTCCTCACATGGTGCCCAAGTGGTTTCTCTATTAATGAGGTGTTTCTAATGCAGTTCAAGACCATCTGAATTAATTTAAATGGAGATGAAATTATGATGTGACAACACATATTAAAGTGTATTGTATTTAAATAAAAGGTGGCGGTGACAAGAATTTTATAGGACAACCACAATTTCAATAGTAGAGCCAATTTGGTGATCACCTTTCATTGACGAAATTTTTTCCTCTGCATCGAAGAGTATTACTTTTGAGATCCCTTCAATTTTTGGGCAGTCTCTACTATGTACTTCTTCATTTTACTAGATTCATATTTCAAGACATGGTCCCATGGTTTTTCCCTTTTGGGTTTTCCACATAAAAATTTCCAGCAACAACCTTTTACATTCTAAACATTTAATTTTGGTCATTGCACATCAACTTTAGTTCTGCAGGATTTTATTTGGAGGGAAAGATTAAATTTCCACTGCAAGTTCTCTTTTTGATTGTTTGCACGTTTGTTGCTTTTCCATCTTTCCCAACATCTGGTATCAAAGGTATTGGTGGATGTCCACGATTATAGAACGTGGTGGCAGACCTCGGGTGGAGGGGTTTTTCAAGGACGCGAAGGGCGTTATTTGAAGACAGAAGTTGTACCAATGGTGTTTCTGGGATATCGAAAGTCTGATTGACTAGTAGGAGTCATGAGGCTTGTTATGTTGTTGATGACAGTCAGAGTTCAGTTTTGGATTTATTTTTGTAGGAGAGACTGATATTTTTTTTATCTGAAGTGGAAAAAGGTTGGCAATGATCCCCACTTGAGTTGCAGGGGGAGTTTTTTGGGCACCTCCACAAATGTTTCCCATGCGGTTTCCCTATTAATGAGGTGTTTTTAATGCAGTTCAATACCGTGTGAAGTAATTCATAGAGAGTTGCATTTTTGATTTGACGACACGTCTTTACGTGGATTATTTTTCTATAAAAGGAGGCAGCAGCAAGGATATTATAGGACATCCACAATTTCAAGAGCAGATCCAATTTGGTGTTCACCTTTCATTGACGATCATTTTTCCTCTACATCGGAGAGTATTAATATTGAGATCCTGTCCATTTTTGGGGAGTCTCTACCATGTACTTCTTCATTTTCGTGGATTCCTCTTTTCAGACTAGGTCCTATGGTTTTTCCCTTTTGTATTTTCCATATAAAAATTTCTAGTGTCAACCTTTTACATTCATCACATATAATTTTGGTCGATGCACATCCAAATTAGTTCTGCAGAATTTTATTTGGTGGCAAAGATTTAATTTTTTATGTGCATTCACTTTTTTATTTTTTGCGCGTTCGTCACTTTTCCTTCTATCCCAACAACCAGGTGGTTATGCATCTAATTTTTCTCATTGCATTAGAAATGGGCATATTATGAGGTTTAAAATTCATTACTACCATGTCATTATTGAATGATTACTTCATATTAGACATAGAAGGCTATTGAATTATTCAATCTGGGATGTGTTGATGAAAATATCATATGTTTTCTGAGATATTTTTGTTGAAAAGTATCTATTTGAGAGTTATATGAGAAAAATTAATGAATGAAGTTTTTAACAATTTATTAGTAGAAGGGAAAATTAAGGAAGTGTATATGCATGAAGAAATTTAGTATTTCTTCTCTAATTATATTCAGTTGAAATATATTTAAAAACATAATCTCATGGGTCATGATGTGGAAAAAGTTAGTGATTTCACAAACAATACATTTCTAGTTTTTATTTATCTCATGCTTTGTTTGGATGGTTATCATGGGCGATGGATTACAGAAGAAGAACTAAACATGGATCATACACATGTTCTATTGAATTGTAAAAAAATTACACTATATATGCAGTAAATACATTTTCTTCTTATTTTTTAAAATTTTAAAATAAATACATTTATTTACATTATTTTTTTGTATATTTTTTTATGACCAGATAAATAAAATTATACAAATTATATCTTTTTCTCCTGAATAAAAACACCAATAGACTTTTTCATACTGGTTTCAGGTATGGGTAAGTTAAGTTTTTATATGAAACATTAAATTAGTTTTTTAATAATATTTGTTATTAAAAAAATAATTTTTGTCCGGAAACACATCATCAATGTAAAATTCATAGTCGATTATGTATGATAAAAACCCCTTCATCACAATTGATAAAATTAAATAATGGTAATGTGGTTAATGGATTTCTTTTCCACACAATCATTTAATGTGAATCAATCGAATCAAGGAATAAAGTATTTTGTATGAAAGGATATCAAAATAAAGAATGTGAAGTCGATTTGTATGGCTTGTTGGATGAAATAATTGAGTTTTGTTATTTAGGACCAAATTACGTAACAATTTTTAAATATCATTAGTCTGATATTGATCAAGGGTTTTGAGTTCATCCACAACATGGTGTCATTGAAATTAAAAAAAAATCTTCTTGCATCAAATAAACCATTTATGTTGGCACATAAAGCACATTAGTTTTAATATGAATATTATTTTCATTTTCTGAGATATTTAAATGGTTGGTGGAATGTAATAAAAATAAAATCTCATGAAAATTAGTTTATTGAAAATGAAAATTGTTCTATGGAAGTGAAACATATTGAAATTTATCAATAAATATCCCCAAATATATCTCTTACCTGACAAGATATAAATATAGATCATGAAACCACCCACATAATGGCTAATGATGTTGAAAATGGTTAGGATATAATAAGGGATAATGAATATGAAAGTCACATGGATGTTGATGATGATGAATATGATGACGAAGACATTTTCCTCGATGAATACTAGGATGAAGACGTTGTACTTAGTGAATATGAGGAAGAATATGACAATTGATGTCTTGTATTTAGGTATTTATTAGTTTTTTCATATTTTTATTTTTATTAACAATTATTTACATGTAAGAATGTTTGTCTCAGATGGATAGAACCAATGATCTGTTCTATTCCTTCATCAATGCCAGTAATTATTAATTTTCAATATTTTTTATCTGTATTAACAACATTTTATAAGTAAGAATATTATATTATTCAAGGTATTTATTAGTTTTTAAGTATTATATCTATAATAGAAAAATTCCAATATGTTCGATTAGTATTTTCTGGTTTTATTTATAGGTAATTCTTATATACTGATATTTATTAGTTTTTATATTTTATATATGTATTAACAACTTCATAATGGTAAGATTATCGTATTATAATTTTTATTAGTGTTTTATATTTGATATCTGTATTAAAAAATTCATATTGGAGAGAGTATTATATTTTTGTATTTTTTAGTTTTTTATATTTGGTATCTCTATTAAAAATTTCATATAGGTAAAATTATTTATTTCAGATGGATGGAGATACTTCTGATGATATACTTTGTTTTAAAACTGTTTATAGACATCCTGATGATGAGCTAGGTTTAAATGATCTATGGGTGGCTTCACATATTTGAAGTGGTCATGGTCTTGCTAAATTGATGATTCCAAACCCTATCATAGAGAGCCTTACATCTAGGGATTCTAATCCATGTTAATGTATGTATGTTCAATTGTTCAATATATATATTTAATATTTAGTTTTTTTAATAATTTTGGAAATAATATTTTGATTATTTTAATTTTATTTTCACATTTTTTACATTTAGATATTGTAAAGGATGATACAATTCTCAAAAATTATTTTTCTGAGCTAGGGGTGTCATAGGACTGGGTTCCCATTTCATTTTGTCACCAGATGTTTGACCACTGGATTGAATGTTATTAAATATTATATTTTATTTTAAATTTATTTACTTAGTGGCATGTTGTTATCAATTATCTTGCAAAATTTATGGTCTCTGATTGATGAAAACCTGAGAGCTCCAATCCAGGAGGCAAGGGAGGTTAGTATATGTGAAAAGTTTCATCAGCTATTACACAACCTCAAAGAAAACAAGCTAGGGATAGAGATTATGAAACTATTTTCAATCATCCTTATGTCTCTCATCGACCTGAATATATATCAGCTCAAGTATTAGATGGATTTTGCTCATATTGGCTAAGAGATACATTTAGGAGGATATCGTCATTTGGGCATCAAAACCAGGGGAGAGATGAGGTTACATGCAGTGCCGAAAGTCGTACATTTGGTATACATCCACAACATATGGTAAGTAATATTTTTTATTAATATATATAATTTAAATTTATTTTTCTTATTATATGTATAATGATACTGATACATCTATTTTGGATATTGTTGCGTATAAGATAACGTACACTGATCCTAGTACAATATAGATTTTCAGTGACCAGCAACGCCATATTATGGTAAGTAAATATTTTAAAAAAAATTACTAATATTAATTTTACTGTTATTATAATTTTTAATAATATTTAAATGAAACATATGTGGTTTTGGCTTCTAATTCATTAGGGGTCAAGCCATAAGTATAGAAACTCCCAAACAAGAGTCTGGTTTTGATGAGGTGACATGGATACCAGAGACTATACATTGTATCAAGAAAAGATGGGTGACTGGTAATGCTTTACGAATGACACCTACAACATATTATGTTACTTATTTTATGCCTTTAGCTATCTTGAATGGATCTCATGTATAGTTTTTATCATCATACACAACAACATATGAGAACAAGTTTAGAGCTCGAGATGAGATGATATTTCATATGTAGAGAGAGAGAGAGGGAGGTAGGAGGAGTGTGAGCAACAACGTATGAGAGATGAATAAATGCTTGAGTATCTTTGACACCTTGCGTGTGGTGTTGGTATGATGTTTCCTCCTCTAGACCCTTACAATGATCCTTTTTTACCTCATGAAATTAGTTCATGATTTATGATTTTTTATGGCTAATTTATAATCACAGGTGAAAAAACATATTTTGAGAGAAACGATTTATTAATATTGTGGTTGGTTTAATTATTATTAATTGTTTTAAATTATGTGATTTTAATTATTTTTTTACTTTTTCTAAATAGATAATATGTGACGGCCAATTGAATATTGTTATTTAAAACCCCATACCGGGGTTATTTATAATGGATAAATTATCGATCATTAAAAAAACTATTTGTAGTGTGTCATCATAAATAGTTGCATTTGTGATGTAATGTGACGGTGAATTTGTGACGGACTCCGGTCACAACTGACTTTTTACGATGAGAGTCCGTCACAAATACACCATCACAATAAAGTTCAATTCCAGTTGTGTTTTGTATATTTATTTATAATATATATATATATATATCAATATTTTTTAAAAATATATATAATCATTTCTATGCACATATATTTTTATTTTTATATGCATATTTGTCTATATTTTCACATATTTATAGATATTTATATTTACTTATGCTTGTGTGTATATATATATATATTTATATACAAGTATATATATGTGTGTGTGTTTACATATATTTATGTAATATAAATGTGTTTTCAGATATATTTATGTAAACTCTGCTATATGTATATATATTTATTGATATTTATATCCATTTCCATAAATTTACATACACTAAAGTATATTTATATATATAATGATTCTATACATATTTATAAGTTCACTTGTTGGTGGCTCTGTATGTCTCCATGCATGTATTTATATACAATTATCTCAATTTATTACATTTATAAATTTTTATATGATATACAAAACTGCGTATCAATAAATTTTAATGTATAAATATATTATTTATCATTTACTGATTATTATTGATTATTTATTATTAAATATAAATTAGTTATTATATATTTATTGATTAATTATTATATATTTATTATTATATATAATATTTTATTATAGTATTATTTTATTATTATTAAATTATTATTTATTTATTGAATATTTATTTTATATTATTACATATTACATATTATTTATTTATTTATTATTATTAAATAATTACTATTGTAAGATTTATTAATATTAGTTATTTATCATTTATTCATTATTTATTAATTATATATTTCATTTTTATTTGTTATCTGCTTTTTGTTTTTTGTTTATTATTATTAATAATTATTGATTATTAATTTTATTAATTATGTACAAATATTTATATTTATTTATTTTTACAAATATTAGTATATTTAATTATTTTTACTTGCGACAAGAAGTGATTGGTGGGGTGGTAAAGTCTTTGGACATGGTATGGTCTTCAAATCTCATCCAATTTTTATATTTTTTGAATTTATGGATGGAATATGCATTAATGATAGATTAAATAAATAATTATTTAATGAATTATCCAAATACATAAAGAATAATTTGAAAATAAATTAAAAACCATCGTGAAATGTTTCACGACTGTGCATTTAGGCGGTTTTTATCATAGTGTATATATTCATATAATTATATATATTCATATAATTATATACATTTATGTAATTATTTTAAAATAAATTTATAAATTTTTTGGTGTGTGTATACATTTTTGTGTGTTTATATTTATATTGTTTGTGTCTTTACATTTATATTTATATATTATTATATTATAATATTTTTATTTATATCCAAATAATTATTGTTATTAACCTTTACAAAATATGTTCGTGTGTGTGTCTAAATTAATATATATCTGTGTGTGTGTTTATATATAAATATAAATATAAATATAAATATTAATATAAATATAAATATAGGTATAAATTTAAATATCTAAATTTATTTATATATATTATATGTTAATATTTATTTACATGTATTAAAATATATGAATGAAAAAATTCATCCCTTATTATTTTCCCTTTTCCCTAGGATAGGAAAAAACATTTTATGTATGATATGTCTAAGATAGATGCTCATTGTGAAGAATCTAGTGGGAGATGATATATGTCACGACCAGTCCCCTGGGGCCCGTGTCGTGACTACCCTAAGCCCGCCTTCCATAGGCCAAGGCCTGTTGACTAGAACCAAAGGCGTAATTCCCTAAATCTGGGAAGGCATTGCCTTTAAAACTGTAAACACACACAACATAGCACACATATGGATAAAAAACACTAAGTAAAACTGTATAACAAGAGAGTGCTGAAAAGTAAAGGGACCGAAAATACAAGCCCAACTGTAAAGTACAAGTACAATTGAAAATGGAAGAACAACTGAAAGGTGAAAAGAAGCTCCTGGATCGTCCACCATGGATCCTACCTAAAGGGTAGGTATAGATAGCCTCCTCAGTACTCTACGTATGTCAGTCTCCTCCGTGTACCGACACATCGTATGGTCCACCTTTGGGTACCGCCCAGTCCTGATACACTCAGCCTCAGTCAGTGTTGTCCATCGTCTGCATCCAACACAATGAGGTGTGGGCAAAGCCCGTGTAGGGGTTTTTATAACAATACCTAGTATGGACTATGAAACCATTTAGGTCTCACAAAATCCAACAAGTATAAACCACAAGGTATGAAATCAAAAGAGAACCCCACATAGGTATATGCCCATACATATACCAAATTTATCAAGTAATCCATCTCAATCATGAGGAAAACACAAAGTAACGGACTCATCTCACACAGGTATAAAACTCACATAGAGTGTTTGAGATGATAAGATGTAGCCACTAAATCATCTATTCTGTCGAACCCAGACAGGATCCAGGAACAATAATATGAGCTATCGAACCCAGACAGGATCCAGGAACAATAATATGAGCTATCGAACCCACACAAGATCCAGGAACAATAGACAAAGCTGTCGAACCCACGTAGGATCCAGAAATAGTTTTCAGAGCTATCAAACCCACACAGGATCCAGGAACAGTCATAAGAGCTGTCAAACCCACATAGGATCCAGGAACAGTAGTCAGAGCATAGCCAGCCTTAGGGTTTCCGCACAAAGAAAACTTGATTTCGGGAGTGTCCACTCTTCAAGCCAAGTTTTGATACATCAACTACCCTGAAGTAGCATGATGAAGTCTCCCAATGGTTTTCCACATCATAGGGGTCTCAACGCAATAGACGTCAGGACAATCGGACGCCCGGTCTGTGAGTTATAACCCTTTTAGTCCTGAGGTCTTGGTTGTATTCGTGAACGATCCAACCTAGTCGTAACTCAACTATACCATGAACTCCAGTGGGGTATAATCGAAGGGAGCATCATGCTCCAAGATTACCAATGTTTTGGACGGTTCAACAAATGGACGTCTGGTGCCAATGATATGGCTGAAAGAAAGTAAAGGAGGGTCGCAGCGGGCCTTGGTACGGTCTGACTCAGTCGGACCGACCCATCCCGACCTAGTCTGGGCCAACCCATTGGGTTTGGCACAGCCCACTGGGCCTAGCCCAGCAGGCCGCGAAGGCTATGGGTAATGTGGGGGTGTGGGTTGGTCATGAGGGCGTGGATCGGATGGACGTCAGTATAAGGGCGGTTTAGCCCGAAGGCACCGTGAGGGGCGTTGAAGGTCGTCTTGACCAGGTGCACTTGGGGGGCGGCTCGGCATCTCGGCCCAGATGGTCGAGGATGGTTTTTCCAGCGCCATCAGGGGAACAGCTCGGATGGCAAGGGGCACATGGGGCGCATGGGATGCTGCAGGTCAGACAGCACACTGGAGGTTGCCGGGAAGGCCGGTGGGTGGTCGGGCAGGCTGGTAGGCAAGCTGATGGGCAGCCGGGCAGGGTGCGGCCAGGCCGGCAGGCGGCTGGACATGGTGCCAAGCGGGCAGCCGGGCAGGTCGGCAGGTGTCCAGGCAGGGCGCGGCTAGGCCGACTGTTGGCCGGGCATGGCTCCAGGTGGGACGACGGGCGGCCAGGAGGCCGTGCGGGACGCTTCAGGTGCAGCGCAGATTAGGGAGGATGCTGGTAGCATGGCCTTTGTCTTCACCGCCTTCATCACCATGCTTATGAACATCATAAACAAGAACAGTGGAGGGGTCGAGCCATGTTGGATTGCCCGCACCCTCCGCATTTAGGGAGGTAAAATTTGGCTCATCAAGTAATAAGAAAGATGAACTTTAATTTTTACAACCACCGCAACAATTTCTTTCCAACTGAATAAGAAAAAAATTGAAAGTAATATTACACAAATAAACCCCTACTTTTGATCATTGTTCGATGATGAATTTGTGGAAAGAAGATAAAGAAGGTCACCATTCCTCAGGTCCACCGCACACTTCCAATCCCGAACTTGCACGTCGGTCGTGGAAGACCCTCCACGTTGGTAGGAGTCTGGGGAAGATGATCGAAGGAGATCATTGCCAGCGTTCTTCTTTGGAAGAACCCATTCTTTGTTCATCATTGGGAGAAGAGGTTCTTCGTTGGAGAACTCTTTTTCTCCCAAGATCTCCTCTCCCCAATATTCCACCCAAAAGACCTATGCCAAGCCAAATAATAGATTAAGTTAAATCTATTATTTAATTCTTTGGCACAAAAAATTCAAGTGGGTTAATTAATTAAGTTGGCTCCACTAAATTAATGAAGAGGAAAAGGCGCAATTAAATTGTGAGAGTTGGAAAAATTAATGTGGAGGGGTGGTGGTACCATTAAGTGGGGAGCTCAAAAGGTTTCTCCCCACTTAATGGGTATTTCAAGTGGTTTTAACCTCTCTTGGTCCCCACCAAAATAAACATGTAGAGGAGGTTAGGTTCTGGTGGGCCCGACCACCATAACCTCTCATGGGAGGTTAAGGTGTGGGGGTCCCCACCTCCAACTTCCACATAGAGGCTTTAACCAAACAACAATAAAAAAATATACATATTTATTTTAATTTAATTTATTAATTATAACCCAAAAACTAAATTTCATTCTCGACCAACTGCCATCGAGGTGAATGTGTTTTTAAGTGAATATAGGCGATGCGAGTTCAACGGTGCCCTCATATTTCAATTCCGTGAACCAGTTCAAAAGTTATAAAAACCCGCTCGTACGTTTAATGAATGTACTTGAAAAAAACATCAAAAATTGATTCTAGGAAAACTGGGCCTCCGAATCATGTGCCTTCAGTTTTTGTGGACTCATAAAATTTCCAAGCATTTATGAAAAAAAATTCCATGTAAATTATGGGTCTTTACATTCTACCCACCTCAGGGCTTTACGTCCCCGTAAGCTACAACTCAAAATAAGGGTAAAAGTGGGGATACTCAGCACCCATCTATGCCTCCCACTCCCATTTCCTCTCCTAGAGGTTCTTGGGTTTCCAACGAATGCACACCAGAGGTATCGATCGTCCATGTAAACCCACTGCTGTCGATCCTTAACCTCCAATGGGACCTCCGTAAAAGTTGCTCCATTTTCGACATCCAACTCTCCATGGTTGATGATGTGGGAAGGGTTGTGCACGTATTTCCTCGGCTAAGATACGTGGAAGACGTTGTGCACCTGGTGCAATTGAGTTGGAAGAGCCAAGTAGTGAGCCCCATTGCCTAATTTGCTGAGGACCTGGAAAGGTCCAATGAATCTCAGAGATAACTTTCCACCTCAACCAAATCTCTGTAAAACTCATTGAGGTGAGACCCATAGAAAGACATGGTTTCCATCCTCAAACTCTAGATGTCTTTGTCTCCAATCATCATACGAATTATTTATGCTCTGTGCAGTCTTCATTTAAACGCCCCGACCCCAGCTACCCAGAGTCGGTGCATTACTTCGTAACATTGGCATGATCACAAAAGACCAAGTCTCGAAAGACCGATTAGTTTAGTAGCCTTGGAAACACTAGATACATTCATAAATGTTACATTACATCACAAAGTGAAAAACTAATAACAAAGTCTTCATAGTCCACACTCATATCCTCTTCTGACTATCCCTGCAGGTCATTCATAAAATACTTCTTCACATCCTGGAAAATATTAAAACATTAAAAGGGGTGAGCTCAGATGCTCAGTAAGGATAACAATATTGCGGAAGCTTTCATAAATAAACATAAACATTTAAGGCAATGTATAACTAAAAAAATCCTTTTAAACTTGAACATCAACATAATATGGCAAAAGTAAAATGAGATAATGCCATTTACTTATTCACATGGATATTCTACTGGTCGAATAATCACTTGCAATATCAATAACCACTTTCATAATGATGGAATGCATAATGCCAGACAATCATAACCACGTAGCCAAGGCCTCGTGCCAAGACCACAAATAAGATTTTGTCAAGGCCTCGTGCCAAGACACTAGTTTGTCTCATGAGACCTTCCGATGCATCGAGGAGCTATAACGGGCTCCACCCATCACTTATTAAGTCCAATGCATTCCTCATATGAATAGGTTTAAACATATCATAAACCATAACATAATCGTATCACATAAAACATGTGTAAAGGAAACATAACATTTCCACATTTCAATCACAAGATGTCAATACAACACATTGATATAATAAAAACACTTTCAAAACCATTTTCAATACCAAAATAAAAGCAAGTTAAAACTTTGTATTTATTTTTCATTAAAAAAAGTGATGGCTTGTAGAGGAAGCCGAAACTCAAATAATGGTCACGGTGGTGGAGAAGTCATTGTCGCCGCATAAGTACGGAAAGGAAAACATTCCCTTTTTTTCTTTTATTAAAACGCTTCGTATAAAAAAGATTCCTTTTGAATAAACGTAAAAGTCAAAGGGGTTTATACACCGTATAAAAGAAAGTTGTGTATAAAACCAAATATGCCTCAATGAAAGGAGATTGAGACAAAGTCCTTAAAAAGATCATTTCTAAAATAAAATAGATCTATTATGTGTATTTACTATAAGTAAACATAAAGAAAGTACAAATACAAGATAGGAAATTATAATATCATGACATAATTTGAAAGTAGGAGATTAACCCAAAGAATGGAAATTGGGTTAAGAAGTTCCCTTACCTTGCGTCTTGTCCTAACTCGATCGTTCTTTAACCTCCTGAATAATAAACTAGAGTTAATTTCTATTTACTTAAGAACCTTTTTCATGTTCATTATTCCTTTTATATCACTTATTACCATGTTATGAACATTATGTAATTATTTTAGTTTATAACGTTCATTTTGTCGATCTTAGGTACTTGAGTCAAAAATAACATTCTTATAATTACAAGTTGTTCATGTGGTGATATATCCATTATATCCAGAATTATATTCATGATATAGATATCATATATCTCATATATATCCAGTATATACATTCATTTATATTATTACATAACATTTAGAGGTAAAAATGAAATGCACCGTTCATGGAGATGGTAAGCTGTACGTACGCATGAACGCTACTTTCATTTCTATTTCATATTTAATGGAATGAAATCATAATTATATAAAGGTATAATATAGTTCCAGTATAATATCATATATAATATCATTTACTCCATCCTTTATACATCCCACATATGGCATTAACGATTCACATCACTTTGAGGGGGCGGTAGTCCGCACTTCCTAAAATGAAATTATCGCGTTTACCCATAATGGAGTCATAATGTATGCCATAAATGAGAAATACATAAGCATAAGTAAAACATAAACATATTATATATCCTATATAAATATATTGACATCTTAATGGCCACCTTTGAAGGTGTTATATGAGTGTTGAACAATCATCATTTCGTGAGGCAGAAATTCTCCATCCACAGAAATTGTATGTTCTTTAACCATTAAATGTAGGTGTGTGTAAGTGTAGCTCGAATCCTTATTATAACAACATCCTAGTATATTGAGGATACTGTTTTTGTTACAAAAGAAATGAATAAAAAGAGTTTAAGGGGTTGGAGAATCTAAATAAAACAAAACAACATTAGAGAAGAAATTACCTAAAAATCGGGTAACTCTTTTTGATTTGAGCCAAAGGCTTCCTTGGGAAGAATTCATCCCAATGTGAGGCTTCTAGGAGTAAGTGAGGGAAGTTGGGAGGGTATTTGGGGCAGAGTTTGGCCGAGACAAATGGCTTCAAAGTGTGAATGAGGTGGTAGAGGTGGGGGCCTTTTATAAGAGGAGAGGAGGGGCACTTTTGGAAAGTAATGAACTTTTATTCTATTATACAATGCTTTTCGGATCCTAAAGGTCACAAAATTATATAATTAGTGTATAAGGTGATAAGGGTTTGAAATCTACCCATCCAATTGTCTTTGGAAAAGTGTATGCCATGTATTGTACATTATCTTTTCATTTTATTAAAATCATTAAATAATGAGGTCATCGCTGCATCATAATGATGTCATAAATAATTTAATTTATTTAATGTCTAAAAATTATGAAACAAATACTATGATGTCGGAAATCTGTTTATCTTTCCAATGACTATTTATAGTAAAAAATATGACTTGTATAACCCCATTTAAAAATTGTTTTAGTAAAACATTTCATGTTTGTGTCATTTTTTACTTTAACATTAAATAAAAGTTATTTATGTCATTTTCCAACTAAAGTGGCTCCATGGGGTCCCCAAGTTGACCCATGGATTTTCTTGGTCGGCCATGACACGTCCAATGAGGTTAGGACATGTTTCAATCTCATCTCATATTATTAAAACATTATTTTTACCTTAAACTACACTAATTACCTCTAATCGCGATTAAGAACTTAAAAGTTACTATTCACCAAAAATTATTTTAATCTCATTGAACCACATTTTACTTATTAATGACAACCATGTACGTCGGATTTTTGAAATTCAAAACACAGAAGTGGTAAAATTTCATTTAAACGAAAAATCAGTTTTTATAAGTACCACTTAGTGGTTTCACTATTCATCAAAAATTGAAGTTTTTCAGAACAATGCCAAAATTTCACCATAAGATATAATTGATATTCAGAATTCAATTATGATGTCTATTTTACAAAATTCCAAACAAATAAGTTGCATTAATTAATTTTATAATTAATTCCCACTGCCACAACAAATAGCGTGTTTTTAAGAAACAATTTATATCAAAAGATTGACAATTGTTTATGTCCAATTTCAAAGTGAAATTAATTATAATGACCACCATTGGATAAAATGGTAAAAATATATTCTAATTATACTCTAAAACAACTCAATAGTATAATTTATCACTATAAATTATTTTTATTTAAAAAGTTGTTTTTAAGTATTTTTCACTATTCATAAAAAATGGACGTTTTCAGAAAATTACAAAAAATTTAACTTAGGATAATTTCGATATTAAGAATACAAAAATGAAGTCTATTTTGATATATAAAATTTCTATAATTTTAAAAAGTAGGTATTACTATTCATAACGGCTACTTTGATTAGTCGCGGTGTGTTAGAACTCGAATTTCGTACAATGCAAGCTATTGCATTATTGAATGAGAAGTGTATCATGGAAGCTCGGGGTGTTACATTCTCCCCTCCTTCAATAAATTGCGTCCTCGAAATTTGAGATTTTTCTTGGAAAATAAATGTTTGAAAATAGAAAATACCTTTGTAGAAAACCCACATCGGAAATAAGGTTAATAAAAATATAACTTTAAAAGAAATAAAGATAAGTACACAGGTCACCCGAGATAACCCATACTAGGATTCTATGAAAATTTGGATATGGAAGAAAAACAAACCATCAAGGTCTGATGGAGAGTTGTAGAAAACTGGATTAGGAGAAAGTTAACAATAAGAAAATCACAAACTTGTGATTGGTTAAACGGTCATTGAATCCCCAGTTGGAAAAGTTAACCGGCAACGTTTTTGTTTTAAGTTACCTTTTATAAAGTTAAAGAATTTATTTAAGAGATTTACGAAGAACGTAAGGGAATATACATACTTGTCATGTATACTTTCATTATTTAATAAATGTTTACCAAAAACCCCTCTTTCACTCTAAAAGGTAATAGAACTCAAAAATTTTTATTTATCCTAATTGTATAAGGTTCCAAATATTAACACATACAATTTAGATTAGAAAAACTATTTTGTAATAACCAGGGACTTCACGTAGTCCAGTGGTAGGCAATTAATCCCAATCGCACTAGGGTTGTGGGTTCGATTCCCACAGCTTTGTCCGACGCGATGGGTTGTCACTCGGTCTGCATGTTTTCCTTTTTATAAATATCCAAAAATAACCATAACAATAGTATCGAATGTAAAATATAATCCATTCCAACATTTATAGTTATCCAAAATACTTCTGTCCAACTCACAGTCCAGATTTTATGAGGAAGGTAAACATAATGAAGCTCCTTTTTTTCTGCGTAACAACATGTTAACACCTTCATCATGTATTCTTTTAAAACACTACAACATACTGAATTACCATAAATCCTTATTTATTACATTCATGATCCCTTATTCCTTATAAAAAACTATATATACTCCTTCTATCCAAAAATGTATACAAATCATTAATCAGTTTCAAGGATGTTAAGAATATCCAACATAATTTATCCGAATCAGTCATGTCTTATTCCAAAATAACTATCTCGGTATCAGAACCATATTATTTTTTATCATTCTCTCAACCATATATTTTCCAAAAATTTAACCTACTATGGAGTCACTTTTCTTGGTTCCACACAATCTCAAGTCCTAGATGAAATAATACTGCAGTAGAATCCTTATATACTCCATAATTTTTATAACCAGTACATCATTGATACAACACTCAAATTACAAAATTCTTTAATAACAACATAAGAACTATAATCATTCCTCCTCATCTGTGGTAGTATCATAACTTGATTATTATCCAATAACATCATTTGGGGAATACTCTGATGATTTGAACATTGGTTTGCGTAGTGTCCCCACTCCTTGCAGATGAAGCATTGTATATTTGAAACCTTTTTCTTACCCTTGCAGTCACGCACTTGGTGTCCTTTTTCTCCACACTTATAACAAACTCCCATTCCCTTCAGGAAAATTCCTAGGTGTTTCTTCCCACAATTATCACATATTGGAAAATTCTTCTTTTCCCTCGTCCCTTTATCCATCATTCTCTCTTCCATCCTTTTCTTCTCTTCCATCCCTTCAAATCCATAAGACTCAGAGAATTCTCTACTTATCTTATTAACACATGATACTATTTCCTCATATGTTGATAACACATGGGAGAATATTTCCCTTCTAAATGTTGGCTTAATACCATGAAATATATGATCCTTCTTACTCTTTGGATCATACGTATTGATGGAGTTCACATTCCTTCTACTGGGCACCATTTCTATACAATTCCATAAACTAGGTTAGTTTATGAATTGAAATACATAATAACAAACTTGAAAACACTTATAATAAATTGAACTATTTATGGATATAATCCATAATCATAAAAAAATGTTTTCTTTTAGGAAGTATATACTCATAACCCTTCATAGTGGTTTGTAAAGAAAATGTGAATTATCCTAAGCATATCCCCCCGGAGTGTCGTAACCAAGAGTGCAGCAAGGCCCGTTGTCGTGCACCAATTCCCGTTCGATTCTAGCTCAAAGAGGTGTTTTCGGGTTTTACCCCTAGGTACTTCTATGCAAGAGCCGCCTCTACTTGCTCGTATCCAGACAGGGATGCATTACTCGGAAAACTCACAAAATCTCTATAATACCAAAATTCTAGGAAGTTATTCTATACTAATCCTTAAAGTCTATCTTGGTTATATGTGCTCTAATCAGAGTTTATCTAAATCTAGCTTCCAAGGTTAGTACTAAACTACCTCTGATACCAACTGTAACGCCCTGACCCCAGCTACCCAAAGTCGGTGCATTACTTCATAATATTGGCATGATCACGAAAGACCAAGTCTCGAATGACCGATTAGTTTAGTATCCTTGGAAACACTAGATATATTCATAAATGTTACATTACATCATAAAGTGAAAAACTAATAACAAAGTCTTCATAGTCCACACTCATATCCTCTTCTGACTATCCCTGCAGGTCATTCATAAAATACTTCCTCCCATCCTGAAAAATATTAAAACATTGAAAGGGGTGAGCTCAGATGCTCAGTAAGTATAACAATATTGCGGAAGCTTTCATAAATAAACATAAACATTTAAGGCAATGTATAACTAAAACCAAAGCCTTTTAAACTTGAACATCAACATAATATGGCAAAAGTAAAATGAGATAATGCCATTTACTTCTTCACATGGATGTTCTACTGGTCGAATAATCACATGCAATATCAATAACCACTTTTATAATGATGGAATGCATAATGCCAGACTATCATAATCATGTAGCCAAGGCCTCGTGCAAAGACCACAAATAAGATTTTTTCAAGGCCTCGTGCCAAGACACTAGTTTGTCTCATGAGACCTGCCGATGCATCGAGGAGCTATAGCGGGCTCCACCCGTCACTTATTAAGTCCAATGCATTCCTCATACGAATAGGTTTAAACATATCATAAACCATAACATAATCGTATCACATAAAACATGCGTAAACGAAACATAACATTTCCACATTTCAATCACAAGATGTCAATACAACACATTTGTATAATAAAAATGCTTTCAAAACCATTTTCAATACCAAAATAAAAGCAAGTTAAAACTTTGTATTTATTTTTCATTAAAAAAAGTGATGGCTTGTAGAGGAAGCCGAAACTCAAATAATGGTCACAGCTGCAGAGAAGTCATTGTCGCCGCATAAGTACAGAAAGGAAAACATTCCCTTTTTGTCGTTTAGTAAAACTCTTCGTATAAAAAAGATTCCTTTTGAATAAACGTAAAAGTCAAAGGGGTTTATACACCGTATAAAAGAAAGTTGTGTATAAAACCAAATATGCCTCAATGAAAGGAGATCAAGACAAAGTCCTTAAAAAGATCATTTTTAAAATAAAATAGATCTATTATGTGTATTTATTATAAGTACACATAAAGAAAGTACAAATACAAGATAGGAAATAATAATATCATGACATAATTTGAAAGTCGGAGATTAACCCAAAGGATGGAAATTGGCTTAAGAAGTTCCCTTATCTTGCGTCTTGTCCTGACTCGACCATTCTTTATCCTCCTGAATAATAAACTAGAGTTAATTTCTATTTACTTAATAACCTTTTTCATGTTCATTATTCCTTTTATATCACTTATTACCATGTTATGAACATTATGTAAATATTTAAGTTTATAACGGTCATTTTGTCGATCTTAGGTACTTGAGTCAAAAATAACATTATTATAATTACAAGTTGTTCATGTGGTGATATATCCATTATATCCATAATTATATTCATGATATAGATATAATATATCTCATATATATCCAGTATATACATGCATTTATATTATTACATAACATTTAGAGGTAAAAATGAAATGCACCGTTCATGGAGACGGTAAGCCGTACGTACGCATGAACGCTACTTTCATTTCTATTTCATATTTAATGGAATTAAATCATAATTATATAAAGGTATAATATAGTTCAAGTATAATATCATATATAATATCATTTACTTCATCCTTTATACATCCCACATATGGCATTAATGATTCACATCACTTTGAGGGGGCGGTAGTCCACACTTCCTAAAATGAAATTATCGTGTTTACCCATAATGAAAATCATAAAGTATGACATAAATGAGAAATACAGAAGCATAAGTAAAACATAAACATATTATATATCCTATATAAATATAGTGACATCTTAATGTCCACCTTTGAAGGTGTTATATGAGTTTTGAACAATAATCATTTCGTGAGGCAGAAATTCGCCATCCACAGAAACCGTATATTATTTAACCATTAGATGTAGGTGTGTGTAATTGTAGCTCGAATACATCTTATAACAATATCCTAGTATATTTAGGATACTGGTTTTGTTACAAAAGAAATGAATAAAAAGAGTTTAAGGGGTTGGAAAAGCTAAATAAAACAAAACAACATTAGAGAAGACATTACCTAAAAATCGGGTAACTAATTTTGATTTGAGCCAAAGGCTTACTTGGGAAGAATTATGGCCAAAGTGAGGCTTCTAGGAGTAAGGGAGGGTAGTTGGGAGGGTATTTGGGCAGAGGTTGGCGGAGCCAAATGGCTTGAAAGTGTGAATGAGGTGGTAGAGGTGGGGGCCTTTTATAAGAGGAGAGGAGGGGCACTTTTTCAAAGTAATGAAATGTTATTCTATTATACAGTTCTTTTCGGATCCTAAAAGACCCAAACTTATATAATTCGTGGCTAAGGTGATAAGGGTTTGAAATCTACCCATCCAATAGTCTTTGTACAAGTGTAAGCCTTTTATTGTATATTATCATTTCATTTTATTAAAATTGTTAAATAATGAGGTCATCACTTCATCATAATGATGTCATAAATAATATAATTTATTTAATGTCTAAAAATTATAAAAAAAATACTATGATGTAGGAAATTTTTTTATATTTCCAATTACTATTTATAGTCAAAAATATGACTTGTATAACCCCATGTAAAAATTGTTTTAGTAAAACATTTCATGTTTGTGTCATTTTTTACTTTAACATTAAATAAAAGGTATTTATGTCATTTTCCAACTAAAGTGGCTCCATGGGGTCCCCAAGTTGACCCATGGATTGTATATGTAGGCCATGACACATCCAATGAGGTTAGGACATGTGTCAATCTCATCTCATATTATTAAAACATTATTTTTACCTTAAACTACACTAATTACCTCTAATCGCGATTAAGAACTTAAAAGTTACTATTCATCAAAAATTATTTTAATCTCATTGAACCACATTTTACATCTTAATGACAACCATGTATGTCAGATTTTTGAAATTCAAAACACAGAAGTGGTAAAATTTCATTTAAACGAAAAATCATTTTTTATAAGTACCACTTAGTGGTTTCACTATTCATCAAAAATTGAAGTTTTTCAGAACAATGCCAAAATTTCACCCTAAGCTATAATTGATATTCCGAATTCAAAAATGATGTCTATTTTACAAAATTCCAAACATATAAGTTTCATTAATTAATTTTATAATTAATTCCCGCTGTCACAACAAATAGCGTGTTTTTAAGAAACAATTTATATCAAAAGATTGACAATTGTTTATGTCCAATTTCAAAGTGAAATTAATTCTAATGACCACCATTGGATAAAATGGTAAAAATATATTCTAATTATACAATAAAACAACTCAATAGTATAATTTATCACTATAAATTATTTTTATTTAAAAAGTTGTTTTTAAGTATTTTTCACTATTCATAAAAAATGGAATTTCTCAGAAAATTACAAAAAATTTAACTTTGGATAATTTCAATATTACAAATACAAAAATGAAGTCCATTTTGAAATATAAAATTTCTATAATTTTAAAAAGTGGGTATTACTATTCATAACGACTACTTTGATTAGTTGCAGTTTGTTAGAACTCGAAGTTTCATACATTGCAAGCTATTGCATTATTAAATGAGAAGTGTATCATGGAAGCTTGGGGTGTTACATTCATTCTCTCCTGGAAGATCTACACCTTCTCTGTGTTAGCTCGTACCATCTCTGGTTCCACTAGTATTGACCCCCCATGGTCAGTCCAGCACAAAGGTGATCTGCAAAGTCTCCTGTATAATCCCTCAAAAGGTGTCATCCCAATGGTGGAGTGATATATATTATTGTATGCAAACTCCAAAAAAGGTAAGTGATCCTCTCAACTACGTCTGGAGTCGAGGACACAAGCACGCAGCATGTCCTCGAGGGTCTGAAGGGTCCGCTCAGTCTGACCATACGTATGAGGATGGAAGGCGGTGCTCAGACGAAGCTACTACCCGAAAGCCTCCTGCATCCCCTTCCATAGCTGGAAAGTAATCCCTGAATCATGATCGAAGAAAATAGAAGAAGGTACTCTATGTAGCTTCACATCCTCCTACACATAGAGGTGTCCCAAGATCTCTACTTAACTCTACTCTCTGATTGGTAGGAAATGGGATGAATTGATGAGTTGTTCGACGATCACCCAAATCGAGTCGTGACCCATGGATGTACATGGATGTCCTTTCACGAAGTACATGGATATCCTATCCCACTTCCACTATGGGACCACTAAAGTCTGAACTAAGCCTGCTGGTACCTAGTGCTCTGCCTTCACCTGCTGACAGGTGAGGCACCGAGAAACAAACTCTGCAGTTGCCTTCTTCATCCCCGACCACCAGTGCTATCGTCTGAGATCCTGGTACATCTTCTCCACTCATGGATGTACCGCTAGAGGGGATGTGTGTAACTCCTTTAACACTTCATCATAAAGTGAGACCGGAACCATAGTACGTCCTCTGAAGAGGATGACATGCTCCCCACCTTCAGAAAATCCATCAGGTGCCAGCCCTATGAATACTTGAGCATTTCGTGTCTCACAGTCAGTGTCTCCATACTGCGCCTCCCTGACTCACTGATGATGTGGAGGAGTGATAGTAAGACACTAAAGAAAAGCTTCTCCATCTCAGTCCACAAAGGATTTCTGTAAAGCATCCATCTGTATTGTCTCCTCTCTTAGCAGTTGAATACCTAATCGCTTTCTAAGAGAATCTAATACAACATTACCCTTCCCAGGATTATATATTATCTCGATGTCATAGTCTGGGAGGAACTCAAGCCATCATCGTTGTCTCAGGTTTAGGTCCTTCTGAGAGAGGATATACCTACGACTCTGGTGTTCAGAATAGAGTATAAAACACTCACCCATTAGATAGTGCCACCACATCTTCAAGGAGAATATCACTGCTGCTAACTCTAGGTCATCGGTGGTGTCGTTCTGCTCATGTTGTCTCAATTGACGAGAACCATAAGTGATCACTGATCGCTCCTACATCAGGACACACCGGAGTCCTGTTCCTGATGCGTCGCAGTAGACTACGTACCCAATGACCTCCTCTGTAATCCTCAAAAATGGGTGCACTAGACAGCCTTTTCCTCAACTCTTGAAAACTCTTCTGGCATCTCTCTGACCACACGAAGGGTTTCACTTTCTTCTTCAAGGATGATAGTGGTGCGACAACTCTGGAAAAGTCTGGTACAAATCTCAGGTAGTACCCATCCAAACCCAGGAAACTCCGTACCTCTGTCACACTCTTGGGTGGATTCCAATAAAGTACTACCTCAATATTCACCGGATCTACTACAACTCCAGCCTCTGAGATGAAATTTCCAAGAAATTGAACCTCTCGGATCTAGAACTAGAACTTCGAGAGCTTACCATAAAGCTGGTACTCTCAGAGTGTGTCCAGCACTACCTTCAAATGGTAGGCATGCTCCTCCTCAGTAGTCGAGTAGATTAGAATGTCGTCGATGAAGACTAAGACAAAGAGATCAAGTTATGGCTGTAATATCTTTTTTATGAGTCCCATGAACACTTATAGAGATTTGGTTATGCAGAATGGGATATCCAAGAACTCGTAGTGGTCGTACCGACCTCTGAAGGACATCTTCTGCACATGCTTTTCTCGAACTCTGAGCTGGTAATAGCCTGATCTGAGGTCTATCTTTGAGAACCACCGTTCTCCCTTTAGATGACTAATGAGGTCATCAATCCTCAGGAGTGGGTACTTGTTCTTCAAGGTCACCTAATTTAGGCGATGATAGTCGAAAAAAATCTTCATGATTCCATCCGCCTTCTTGGAGAATAGAATTGGGGTTGCCCCGAGAGAACCTTTGGGACGGATGAATCCCTTCCCCTGCAAGTCCTTTAACAGTACCCAAAACTTTTGATGCTCTGCATGAGCCATCTGATATGATGGTGTAGATATAGGTGTCGTCCCGGGGTAGAGGTCAATGTAGATGTCCACCTCTCTGTGAGGAGGTAGACCTGGGACATCATCAGGGAAAACATCCGTGTACTAGTCTACCACTACAGGATAAGTCCAACTCTCCACATCAATTATTTAGAGGGTAAGGCAAGCCAACTGATGAGTGATCGGTTGAACTCTCCTCTAGGAAAGTCCATAATGCACTGTAAAGGCTCCCTTCTCGCCGATGAAGGTGAACTTGGTCCCATTTGTGTGGAAACACCACACTTTGCACCTAATAAATTTGATATGGGCATGGACTTTAGATAACCCGTCCATACACAAGATGACGTCGTAAGGCCTCGACACCGCTACTAGGAGATCTCAGCCGAAGCTCTGGCCTCCTAGAGTAAGCTCACACTGTCGGCCCTAGTGCATAATCATCGAATCTTCTCCCGTAGGAGTCTCTAGCTGTAAGGATTGTTCCAAAAACTCCGTCAGAATCTTCGAGCTCTGAACGAGGGAAGTGGAAATGAAAGAGTGACTGGAATCGGTGTCTATAAGAACTACAGTTATGGTGGAGTAGACAAAGATCGTACCTCGAATCATCTCCGGAGCGCGGTGATCGTAAGCCTCAACTACCAGAAGATGAGGTCTCGCCTGTCCACCTGCTCTCTACGGTCAGGGTGGACCTCATGGTGGTGGTGGTGGTAATAACATCTCAAAATGTCATCCAATGCTAGATGCACGGCCAAATCCTCTACCACATCCACCTCCTCCCTGCGGACTACCTCGATCGAACTTTTACCTCTCCATGGGGGGTCCCTCAACTATCAGTAGATCATCCGAACGGTGGTCCGGATAATCACGATCCATGTGACCATGCCCGCCGCATGTGAAACGCTGCATGTTCCTCAAATGACTGGCTTTGTCTCGTGTGCCTCACAAAACTGAACCCGAGTCTTGAGGTTATCCAACGGATGGTCTGGTTGGCTTGGACCTCTGTGACATCTATCTACTGCCAATTGCAGAAGACTCCACTACATGATGCTTAGTGGTGGGTCTCGCTGCTGGTGACTATTCAGTAAGGAAACTCTCCTCTAATAGGGCTCACTCCACCACCCCTGCCTGTGTCGGGATGCTGAGAGAGACAATCAGAGCCCTGATCTCTCTCCTGAGCCCTTGTTCGAAGGTTTGGGACCTGAATAATAGGTCCCACACTATATCTATGGAATAGGGTGAGAGGTCGGTGAACCTCGCTGATTATTGTGCCACAGTCATACTACCCGGATGTAGATGCAGTAGCTCTTGTATTCTCACATCATGTAGGGTTTCTGGGAAAACTCCACCCGAAACAGGCTCTCGAAGTCTGCCCAGAGAAGTTTCGCCTCGTCATGTACCTGGAGCATCAGGCTCCACCATCTGCCTGCTGCTGCTTGAAGGAGACTCGTGGTAAGGATCACCATAAGGTTTGCTGGTGTCCCTACCAGTCTGAAGAATCGCACCACTGCCTCCAGCCAATCCTCAGCTACCTGCAGGTCTTTCTCGCCCATATACCTGTCTGGCCTCTAACACTGGAGGTCGTGAAATGCGCTCAGGTGGCGTGAAATCTCTACTACTAGGGATGGTGGCATCGGTGGCCCAATAGGTAGTGGTACCGCTGGTGCCTCCGCTATGATAGGGACCAGCATTGAGGCCTCGTCACTCGGTGGGCTACCATCTCGTACACAGCTTGGAACCCTCACTACAAGAAACATACCCCATACCAACAGTTTGGAACTATTTATATAGGCCTACAAACCGTTGGTATATCCTATACCAACGGTTTGAAGAATTGTGGGAAAGTAAGCCATTGGGATAGGTCTATACCAATGGTTCTGGGAAAACCATTGGTATTTGTAATATTAAAATCTATACCAACGGTTCCATAAAACCGTTGGTATATGTATTTCAAAAAAAATCATTTAGTAGGATTTGATCCCAGGACCTATAGTTTATCTTTCAACAACCTAACCACTAACCTAACATGACTTTTGTGAACATAATTTCATAAATATATATATATATATATTATCATAATTATTTTGAATATTTATTTATATAATGTTTTAGGTAAGAAGATTCGATAAAGAATCAAAGGACCTATACAAATGGTTGTCAAAACCGTTGGGATAGACCTATACCAACAGTTTTGACAATAGTTGGTATAAGTCCTTTGATTTTGGGAGCGACATTGGTATATGGGGAACCATTCCAAATGGTTTGGCCAAACCGTTGGTAAATCCAAACCCTTTCCCCATAGTTTGGCCAAACCAATGGGATAAGTGGCCACAAAGTAGACTTTTCCCAACAGTTTGTCCAATCCTTTGGGAAAAGTGGCCACAAAGTGGACTTTTCCCAATGGTTAGGCCAAACTGTTCGGAATGCCATACCCTTTCCCAACAGTTTTGGAAAACCGTTGGGAAAGGTGACCTCAAAGAGGGCTTTCCCAATGGTTTGGCCAAACCGTTGGGAAAGGGGAACTATACCAACAGTTTTTACAAACTGTTGGTATAGAAGCATTGGGAAAGGTGAGATTTTTAGTAGTGCCTGGATGCCTGTCTGCGTGAAGGAATCCTGTAAGGAAACAGGTGCGCCATAGTCATAAAATTATACCTGTTGAGCTGACTCAAAGAGATCACATAGAAACCTCTTCAAAACACACACGCAATATGTGTTTCATGCACTGAGTCAGAAATCAGAAGTCAGCGATCTGGTGTATGGATGCATCGGCCGCCGTACTAACACTGGTATCCCTGAACTAAAAACCACACTCAGTACCCTTAGCACTATTGCTTCACAGAAAAGATCAGAGTCCTATGTTCTACGGTAGAACTGACTCCTCTGATACCAATTTTTCACGGCCCGTCCCCCGAGGCCCATGCCATGACTACCCCAAACCCGCCTTCCATAGGCCAGGGGATAGCGACTAGCACCAAAGGCGTAATTCCCTAAATCTAGAAAGGAATTGTCTTTATAACTATAAACACACACAACACAACACAATGATGCATACAAAACACTATGTAAAACTGTTTAATAAGAGAGTGCTGAAAAGTAAAGGGGATGGAAATACAAGCCCAACTGCAAAGTACAAGTACTACTGAAAAGGAAAAAATACCTGAAAGTTGAAAAGCAGCTCCTGGATCAGCCACCACGGATCATACCTGAAGGGTAGGTATAGATAGCCTCCTCAACACTCCACGTATTTCAGTCTCTTCTGTGTACCGACATTTCGTTTGGTCCACCTCCAGGTACTGTCCAGTCCTAGTACACTCAACCTCGGTCAGCGCTGTCTGTCATCTGCATCCAACACAATGAGGTGTGGGCATAGCCCGTGAAGGGGTGAGCATAATAATAATCATTAGAGACCCTGAGAACCTCAAGGTCTCACAAAATCCACCAAGGATAAACCACAAGGTATGGAATCAAAAAATAACACCACTTAGGTATATTCCCATACATATACCTAAGTTATCATGTAATCCATCTCAATCATGAGGAAAACACAAAGTTATTGACTCAACTCACACAGGTATACAACTCACGTAGAATGTTAGAGATGATTAGATGTAGCCACTAAATCATTTATTCTGCCAAACCCTCATAGGATCCAAGAACAAAATTAGGAACCGTCGAACCCACACAGGATCCAGAACAGTAATCAAAGAAGTCGAACCCACACAAGATCCAGGAAAAGTAGACAAAGCTATCGAACCCACATAGGATCCAAGAACAATAGTTAGAGCTGTTGAACCCACACAGGATCAAGGAACAGTAGTCAGAGCGCAGCCAGCCTTGGGGTTTCCGCACAAAGTACACTTGATTCTAGGAGGGTCCGCTCCTCAAGAAATATGTCGATACATAAACTACCACGAAGTACCACGAAGAAGTATCCCAAAGGTCCGCCACAGCACAGGGGTATCAACGCAATAGATGAAACATCAATCAGATGCCCGGTCTATGAGTTTTTAGCCTTTTAGTCCCGGGGGCCCGATTGGATTTGCGCACAATCCAACCTGACCGTAACTCAACTATACCCCGAACTCTATTGGGGTATACTCAAAGGTACATTCATAGTCCATGATTACCAGTGTCACTGATGGTTCATCAAACGAACATCTGATGCCATGATATGACCAAAATAAGTTAAAGGAGGGTCACAAAGGGCCTTGGTCTGGTCCGACCGGGTCGGAACAACCCGCCCCGACATAGTCTGGGCTGACTGGGTTTGGCTCAGCCCACTAGGCCGGAACCATCAAGCCGTGAAGGCTGCGGGTAATGCGGTGGCACAGACCAGTTGTGAGGGCGTGGACCGGCCATGCATCAGTGTAAGGGTGGTTCAGCCCGAAGGTGCCGTGAGGGGCGTGGAAGGCCGGATCGGCCAGGTGCACGAGGTACATGGCTTGGCATCTCAAACCGGATGGTCGAGGCCGGTTCGGATAGAGCCGTGAGGGGAGAGGTTCGGGTGGCATGGGGCGTGTAGGGAGTGCAGGCCGGTGTAGTTTGGATGACGCATGAATAGTGCCCGAGCAGGCCGGCGGGGCACGTCCGGGCCGGCGGGCAGCCGGAGGGCGACCGCTCAAGGCACGACCAGGTCGATAGAAGGTCCTGCAGGCGGTCGGGAGGCGGTGCAGGATCTCGCGGGGGCGGCACGGATCATAGAGGCCATGGGTAGCATAGCCTTTGTCTTAGCCGCCTTCGTCTCCATGTCAAAGATCATCATAAACAAGAATGGTGGAGGGGACATTCGATGTTGGTTTCGCCTGCACCCTCCATGTTTAGGGTTGTAACATTTGGCTTATCAAGTTAGAAGAAAGAAGAACATCAATTTCTACAACCACTGCAACGATTTCATTCCAACCGAAGAAGAAAAAAAAAGAAAATTACTATTACAAAAATAAACCCCTACCTTTGATCGTTGATTGATGATGAAGTTGTGGAAAGAAGGTGAAGGAGATCGTCATTCATTGCATACACTGCACACTTCCAATCCCGAGGTCGTACGTTGGTTGTGGAAGACACTCTACATCGGTAGGAGTTCGGGGAAAATTATAGAAGGAGATCATTTACGGCATTCTTCGTTGGAAGAATGCATACTTCATTATTCATTGGGAGACAAGGTTCTTCGTTGGAGAACTCTCTTTCTCCCAAGCTCTCCTCTCCCCAATATTCCACCAAAAGACCAATGCGAAGCCAAATAATAGATTAAGATAAATTTATTATTGAATTTTTTGGCACAAAAAATTGAAATGGGTTAATTAATTAAGTTGGATTCACTTAATTAATGAAGAGGAAAAGGCACAATTAAATTGTGAGAGTTGGAAAAATTACTGTCGAGGGGTGGTGGCGCCATTAAGTGGGGATATCTAGAGGTTTCTCCCCACTAAATGGTGAGTTCAAGAGGTTTTAACCTCATGTGGTCCCCAACAAAAAAACATGAAGAGTAGATTAGGTTCAGGTGGACCCCACCATCAAAACCTCTCATGGGAGGTTAAGGTGTGGTGGTTCCCACCACCAACTTCTACATGGAGGCTTCAACAAACCAAAAATAAAAATAAAGCTACATCTTTATTTTTATTTAATTTATTCATTAAAACCCAAAAACTAACGTTCATTCTCGAACAACTATCATCGAGGTGAAAGTATTCTTAAGCGAATACTGGTGCTGCGAGTTCAACGGTTCCCTCATATTTCAATTCCGAGCAACGGTTCAAAAGTTATGAAAACCCACTCGTAATTTTACAAAATGTACCCAAAAAAACTTCAAAAATTGATTCTGGGCACAGCGGGCCTTGGAATCACACACCATCAGTTTTTTCGGACTCGTAAAATTCCCATAGATTTAAGAGAAAACAAATTCCACAAAAAATCTGGGTCTTTAAAGTATAAATCTATTATGTACCAGTTGTTTATCCATCCTTGTTTCCAAAGAGTCTTAACATTTATGGTTCTATTGTAGATCGTAATGTTATGTAATGAAAACTCATCTAACAAGATGTAATTTTTATGTATTAAATGTTTGGGTTGCCTCACCTATGTAAATATCACCCTATAGTGACTGTCATATTTTATCATAGTAATAGGTCTCATATATCCATGGTCTAGCCTGATCAAGGCTATATGATAATGGATATAGAAGTTTTTAGTAGTGAAAAGATATAGTTAGAATTATTGGGGTATGTCAGTTGAATTATAATAAAAAAAATATTTATTGTTTGTTTAAATTGATTCTAAATGATACACGACACTTTTTATAACCATCACATATTCATGCATTGGAAATCTTTCCCAGCAGTTTTTTCTCAGCAGTTTGAACTCCCGTTAATTACTTATTGTCAACTTTTTATATTTTACAAACAGTTTTAGTATTTTTTTACATTCGTTATTATTAATCAATTTTTATATTTATTAATTATTTATTTATTATTATCTCTGGTCCACCCCAACCTAGACCCACCAAGACCTGCCCGTGTAAAAAAATGCATTTGTGTGTGTGTGTATTTTGAGATTTGAATATGCCAATCCTTGATTACTCTCCAATGTCTTTACTACTACACCAATCTCTCCATATGGAAATAAAACAAACTTTAAAAAATTTATATAGATCAATTCACATAAATACATATATATGTTTAAATATATTTTTTCACAACTTATAAATACTTACATATAAAATATAATTACAAATATATATTTATGTATACACTAACATAATATATATAAATGTATATAAATATACATAAATAGATAAAAATATCCACATATAAAAATAAATTTACATAAATATATATAAATATATAAAAATAAAAAAATATTATTAAATATAATTGTATATATATAGCCACATAATATTTATAAATAAAAATAAATAAAAATAAATTTAAATGAATATATATATAGAGAAACACACACACACACACATATATATATATTTTTATATTTATATTAAATATAATCACATATAAATCAAATATGTTTAGATGTTGGGTAAGCTCATTCATAAATTTTTTTATTATAAAATAGAAAATGTGGTTGCATAAGGGGGTTTACAATGGTGATAATGAAAAACACATAGTGCATCCAAATAAAAAAGATGTGACCAAAAAAATAGAGCAACAAAAGAAAATCTCAAGGAGGCCTCCACAATTTCTCTCTTAGAGAGAGAATCAACTACCTATTTCGCCTCCTAATAATCATGGGTGAAATCCGTATAAAGTATATCAATAAGATGAAGGTATTCAATCCAAGATTGAATAATTCTTGAAGGAACATTCCAGGATCGAGTTTTAAAATCATACACTATAGTAATAGAGTTAGTTTTAATCCAGAGATTCATCCAGCCAAAATTGACAACATACACGTTTTCTTTAATCATTGTCTATAATTCAACATCAATAGATGATATGTTACCAATGTAGTGATAAAAATATCCTTTAATGTTGCACCAATGGGTGCAGAAGACACCATAACATCCAAAGGGTCCCGGTGAACCTGAATACACTCCATCTACATTCACTTCCAATCATAGTGATATTGGCGGATTCCATCTAATAGGCTTTAGCATTATAGGATTCTTTACCCTACTTGTGAAATAAAATCAGAAGTATAAGATCAAAGAATTCATTTTTCATGGAACCTATTTTTATTTTGGAAGTATCCATGACCTCCCAGTATAAAAAATTTATTCTATCATTCAAAGAGGTTCTATTATTCTCAATGTTAAGGGAATTGCATTCTTTTCTAGATATATGCAACGAAAACAACCACTCTTATGACCAACATTTCTTAAATTTGGTTACTCTTGCAAGTTTTAATGAAGGATGTCATCATTTCTTCAAATATATCCATATTCATTTTTATTACAAAGATATCTTGAGTATTTTCCTATAAACATCATGAAAATCTATAGGAAATGATGATATGATTAATTTATTCCTCTACATATACGAATTGGTAACATGAAGGGAAATTTTGTAGCCCAGTTTTCTATAGCAAGCTATTTCAAGGTAACCTGTACTTCCAAATTTTACATAGCATCATAATGTTTAATGGGTGGATAAATGTACTTTTAAACATTTTCATCCACAAGATAATTGTGTAGTTTCTATCGCAAATATACTTTTAGTGGTCCCTAGAGGTTAATTTAGCAATGCAACTTGGAGTCCAGATCAAAAATCATGTGTCATTAAAGAGATATTTCTATATTTTCAACTAGGTATGAGGAGAAAAACAACCCTTCAAATCATCATTGTAATGGGAATCAGTAATGGAAAATTTTTTCAAGAGGGAAGGTACAACTATGGATTCACTAATTGGCCTATCTATACATGATTTAACCCATATATTAATATTTTATTACTTAAAAACCAACCATTTTAAGAAATGAATGAGCTCATGATTTGAGTGTCTAATGGATGTACAGACAGATTTGGAGACATACATTGGGTAACTATTCAATATATTTAAAAGAAATTTTTTAGAAATAAATTCTAGATATATATACTTGGAATTTAGTAGGTTCAAATAGAAGTTATTGAGAAGTGAATCATTGAGAATTTTCAAAACATTTATTCACATTCCCCCTATATCAATTCATTTAATGAACTCTTTCCAAGATGTAGAGATGAGTTTATCTTAATGAATGAAACCTATCCAAATAAGGTTCCATGTCAAATCATGAGGCCCCTTAATAGGTGTTATATGCCATCTGTAAATAGAAAAAAAACATTAACAATCTTTTAGGTGATAAATGAGTTCAATAGATAGATTCTCTCCTATTGATACGTGGTTTTCCCTTTCCTGGTGTCCATCTGGGATATAATTCTGCAGAAAATGCATTCAATGTAGAATCTTTTACATTATCATAGAAGAGGGGGACCCCAATATAATGGAAAGGAAGTCCCTCGTTCTTCACTCCAAGTTTTCAAGAAATCATTCTCTACTTGGAGATAAGTATTCCATTCCAAATACAACAAAGGATATATTCCATCTTATCACTTGCCCAAAAATTTCTTTTTAATGAGAAAAAAAATTTGTGATACAAGAAAATTTTCTTATCAGAATTAAAAAACTAAAGGATCTATTCAGTATAAAGAAGTTATGAAAGGGTATAAATATCCCTTAAAACCTTAATATCCTATATAAACCATCTTGCATAAGATCATTTTGTCAAACACATAGACAGTATTCATCGATAGAAAAGGGAAGTCCTGATAGAGGGTCCCCTTGCCTAACCCCTGGAGTTTTGAAAATAACCTTTGTAGGACTAATTATAAGAATGGAGATCCTCGCACCTTTGATAATGGTATTGACTGTATTGATGAAAGAATAAAAAACACCATTCTTTCTTAGAATAAAAAACATAATAATCTATTTTATTGTATCAAAATCCTTAGATATGTCCATTTTGATAGTAAATCTCCCATCTTTAGCCTTATACTTCATGATGTTGACACATTCTAAGGAAGTGAGAATAAAATTATGAATAATCCTCCTTGGTAAAAATCCAAATTGATTAGAAGTTATCATGCCTCTATCAATATTAACCAATCATAAGGAAAGGGTTTACCTAATAATTTTTTGAATCGTATTCCCAATGTAAACTAGCATAATGTCCTTGATTTCAATAGAATTTTCTTTTTTATAATCAAATAAATGAAAATTAAATTAAAACCATAAGACATAGATTCATGATTGAAGAATTTTCTCATAGAATTGATAACTTCTAGATGCAAAATCCTAGTTGAACCTAAAAATTTGATGGTAAACTAATACCATCCTGCCACACTATCAATGTTCAAAGAAAAAAGATAAGTCTTGATTAAACTCTCTATAAAAACTAAAATCATTTTTAATGAGTATCAAAATGGGTAAAATATAGTCAAAAAAATATCCTTGTAATATCCCCCTTTCTCGAAGTATATACTTTCTAAGTATTTAACCAAAACATTGTAAAGTTCAAGATCTGAATAAAACATAGAATTATTTATTTCAGTGGTAGTGACTCTATTTCAGATCTTCTTCTCCATGTGAAAAAAATGTAATAACCTGGAATATCAATTTCTATATAGTAACCATTTGACATTATATTAATTCGGGGCTAGTATTTCCTTGAGAGAAATATAGGCAATAAGATTTGAAAGATCCAGAATAACAACTCTAGAAGGTACAAATTGATTCTGATTTGTATTTTGACATTGAAGGATATGTTATATAAAAATTAATATCATTTTCCATTTAGATAATTATGCCTTTATCCATTCCCTAACCATATTTTTTTTCTTTAGAATGTTGGACATAATAGTAAGTGGGATGTAATAGGAATCAACTTCCCAAGCATTGGAAATTATTTCTCTGCATCTCAGAAAAAAATTCATCATTTTTTTGAACATAAATTTATGGGTATTTGACCATGGATTTCTAGTAAAAGTTTCCACCAAAATATGGTTGTGATTAGAATGACACATGGGAAGGATAAGACAAGAAAAATTAATTACATCATTCTTTTAATAGATTTAAACATGAAATCCTTCACATTTGTTTTGTATCCTCCAACTAAGAGTGTACTAGTTCCACATATATTCTCCTCCCACAATGGGGACATCAACTAGATGACATCTATAAATACAAGAAGAAATGTCATAGGCTGCCAACCTATTGATGCGAGGACAATTTTTTCACCGTGTCTTATAATAGTGGTTAAGTCAGCCAGAATCACCTAGCTATGAGGAACCTGATTATAAATCTTTGACAGATCATTCCAAAGGACTCTTTGTAAGAGATAAATATTTTATTCATTGAATTTTATATAGAAATAATAGTTCCTTGAATGGAAATAGAAACAGAAATAACATTCTGATTTTTAGTGAAGAAGTGAAGGAAAGTAATATCATGCTTCATTACAAAGTGATTCTCAACCTCATTTTCATTTAAATTCTATGAGATAAATGAGTATCCAAGGGTGGCCCAATTGAAAGAATATTGATTTTAATATTCAATTCTTTTCAATAGAAAGACCAATCATCATAGGTTTGTTTATGACATTGAAGTGTCTTAATTCTAGGAACATGAGAGAATTACCAATCCCTTGAATGTTCCAAAAGAGGATATTCCTTTATTATGAGATATGTTCCCTCTAGATTGAGTACCTCCCTTTATTGATAAATACAATAGATTTTCCTTGCCATTCTATTTCCCTTTACATTTGATAATCCTTTTTCCAAGAATTCACCATCTGAGAAGGCCTTAGAGAGGGGAAAACCTCACTATCATCATCACATAATATTCCACTACGAGGGGATATTTTTGGGATATTTATAAATTCCCATAGATGTGTCCTAAATTATATTCTTCATGGATGATTATCCAAATGGAACATGAAAAAATTCTCTTCCACCTCATGATGATGGGAAATTTTCTCAATTTAGGAATCAATAATAGTTGGGGAATACTCTATGAGAAATACCTATGCATATTATAGAGTTTATTTAAAAAAATATGTGTCCAGATTATATGATACAACACAATATTAAAATGAATTTATTGACATTTTCTGAGAATCCATAAAAAATATGTAATCTACAAAGGTTCCTCTAGAGTTATTCCATCAACATGTCCATGAATCTTATGACCTCCATCATGGAATTCCATCTCATGATTGTCATTATTTTCTAAGACCATCACAAGTGATCCCATACTATTGATATCACCCACTGTATTAGTGTGAGGAGAATCCTGATGCTACTCCATAAGAAACCTGTTGTCTGCAAATAAACGACCCAGTATTAGGGATATCCACATCTTCAGAAGGATTTGAATTTAGCTATAAATTTTCTTATGAGACTTTGGGTATAGATAATATTGAATGCCCATGAATCTTATCCTTTATTAGGTAATTTGATGGTTGATTAGAATCTAGGATCAGTGAATCCTGAGAAATATGATGCTAGTCCTATTTCAAGATAGGATCATGTGTTGTAAGAGTTGTAACCTTGATAGGTGGTTGCATATCAAGAGGATGTCTGGGATCAGAGTCCCCATAAGATACATGGTGCTTTATATTAGCCTCCATTACATAATTTTATCCATCCATCATATGTATCTGAAGGTTAGAGGAATCATAATCCATATAGTGTAAAGCATTCCTATCAACCACAACCAAGGGTTGTTGTCTGGCTGATGATTAAGGTATTTAATAGCTTCATACCCCTCAATAATTCTAATAAGTGTATCCACTTCATTATCCAAACTACGACCCTCCCTTTAATGGATTATAACATTGTTAATTGAGTCATGTGGATGATTATAGACACCCTCTGACATTTTATCAACATGAGGGACCTTCATGACAAGCCCAGCAGAGTCATTGTAGCTGATTGGAGGTTATGACTTCCCATTCCCTTTATCAGAATCCTTTTATCAGTAGGGTTCTTCATTTCCCTTAATATGGAACATACTAAAAAATTTAATCTATTTCATTCAAATTCTAGATGACCAAAAAAATTATAGCCCCCAAAAAATTGGTTCCCCTTCAAGGAAGATCTTTAGTTTAATAATATCATCCCTTGTGGTGAGGACTGCCTTTGCAACAAATGTGGTATCCATATCAAGTTCCAAAAATACTCTAAAAATGTTTTCAAACCATAGATTATCGATTTTACTTTTAACTCTAATTAGATTGACAACTAAAGATGCAATATCTCAAAGAATCTGAGGATTCTAATATAACCGATTGATCATATAGATTCAAATCTAGATATTTTTTGGAGTATTCCTTGCATATAAGGGGTCAAAATTAGGATCCCATTCATGGAATCTTAAAATTTCAGGTCTCACCAGAATGGAATCATATATTCAGCCACGCCTCTTGATAAAATCACAAGGGGAGACAATGTGGAAGTATCCTCTTCCCATGGATGTCATCCCCCAATCTTTAAAGCCCCATACAACAATAATTATATTTATAAGATCATTATATATCCACATTTCCTCACCATTAGGAGTCAATATGCACACAATGATTCATAATTTTTAAGTATTGATCCTTCCCCAATGGCTACCTGATTGGATGAAACATGCATGACTCAATCCCTCTTGATGAATATTTCTAGATAAGGAGTTGTAAAGTTAGGGAAAGACAAGGTCACCATAGATCTGACAACCTATACCTAATTTTTCTTTGAACCAGACGATTCCAATGGAATCACACATTTTCATGTTATTTTTAGTCAAGTCATGAAAAGATGAAATAAATTTTTGTGCTCAATAAGATCAGGCTGAACCGCATTTGGATCTTCCCTAGTACACTCTAAACCATCTTTGGATTTGATATGCACGTGAGATCCATGCTCATAAGAGTATCCCCCTTTCTCTTCCATTATATATATATATATATATATCCACATAATATACATAAATATAATTATATGAATTTTCATATATAATTATTTATAAATATCTATAAATATATATATATATACATATTAATATAAATAAATTTACCAAAATTTTTATAAATACATATAAATACAGATATATATAATTTCATATAATTTGGTGTGTGTATATTTCCACATAATATATATAAATACATATAAATAAAAATAAAAATCAGTTTATTTAAATATAAATAAGTCTATATATATGTATATAGATAAGTATATATATATATATATATATTAATTATAATAATATATAAATATATATAATAACTCTATCCTATATTTTATTTGGTTTAAAATTAGATGGA
The DNA here is from genome assembly GCA_963277665.1 of Viscum album. NCBI lineage: Eukaryota > Viridiplantae > Streptophyta > Magnoliopsida > Santalales > Viscaceae > Viscum > Viscum album. The sequence continues at coordinate 1,739,634,667 of OY728150.1, read as the reverse complement.
ACATAAAATGGGTAATGGAGGACTACTACAGGGAAGGACGTGTGTAGAAATGTGGAACCCATGCTCGATGGTGAATCATGGTCTCCTAAGGAATGGAATGTTATGGGTTGAATGTCCACAAGTTTTGGGATAAGAAAACTCTGATCTCCTACTTGATGGGGAGGCATGACACTCAATTTGGTTAAGGGAGACATCTTCTCGATGTATAGGTTGTATAACAAGGATTATCACTCCCTAATTTTGGGGTAATTTTCATATCAGAGGTTAGATATAAATTCATTCTAAACAGTAGGGGTAAATCACCTGAGGTTGTGAGGGAAAATATTTACATGAATTGGGGACTAGTGAGGGTTAGACAACCCCAACAAAGAGATAACATTGCTAGTTTTGGGGGTAAATGAATATGTATAAACCTCATTCACTATGATGGTCATTGGTGTATGCTGCAATGGAGGATTTCTCCCACTCATTGAGGGGGATGGCAGAGAAGTAGGATCCCTACTCGACATGGGGGTCGGTGGTGACAAAGTTTGACAACAAGCGGAAGATGTTTACACCACCTCTATATGATGGATGGTGGGGGCTAGAGTGGGACATAGAGAATATCGACAAGTTTTGGGTTCTTTGTTTGGTGATTCTAGTGTGGAATTGGCATGGGAAGTTGGTAGCGGCTAATGGTTGCCCGGTGACGATTCTATGGCGGGTGTGGGCGGTAGCTAGGGATTTTGGAGAAGAGTATAGTGTTCTCAAAACCCTTGGCCCCTCATGTATTTTGTTATGGTCTTTTATTTATAGGAATCCATGTCATATATGTTTTTTTCTTGGCCTTTGTGTCATGTTATTAATAATAGGGTGTTTTGGCATTTTTCTTTTTCTTCCTCTAGGATTTCTGACCATGTGTTTTGGGTCTTCTGACATGTAAGGATTTCCCCTAATCTTGTTAAATTTGAGGCTATTTTTATTAATAAAGGGGTATGACCCAAAATTGTTTCTATTATATATATATATATATATGAATCATTTAGAATAAATTTTTAAAACTCTCACTAAACAGTGTTTGTCGTATAGTGATATCTTGTTTTGTAAAAATACTTTATTCTATGTCACCATAGCCAAAAAACTATTAAATATATATATATATATAAGTGGTCATTTTGGCCTGATATCATTAAGATACTACCAAAAATAATCACACAATTTGGATTTGGAAATTATGATGAAAATAAAAAACTATTAAAGAACAATACTTTTTATTTCCTATTATGTCATATTTTTTTAGTGAATACAAACTAATGAATGATCAATATTTATTAATATTAGAATAATTAAAAAAGTAAATTAATGTTTATTTCTAATAATTTATGATGCTCGTAATTTTAAAAAATAATTATGGAAAATGAAATAAAAACGAAACTCTTAAAAAATAACAAAACAAATACACAAATCATATTTTATCTTATTTTAATACAATTAAAAATATATTAGACGTTCATTGAGAAGTATTAAAAAATAAACAAAATTTTCATGCAAAAAAAATACAAAAAAAATTATTTGAAGAAATTTTTTTATATTTAAAACACTAAAAAGCTTGAAGTATGAAAATTATAATATACATATTCGGTGTTCCAAAAACAATGAACAAAATTAAAATAAAAATTTTAAAATAGACTTATGGATAGTATTATTAAATTAAGAAGAAAATTCAAATGTGTTTTATCATTTTTTGAGTATGTCACATGTCTTTATAATTGAAACTTCAATTTGAACTCGAAACACACACTTTGAGTCATACTGGTCCCATAATGCATCAGTTTGATGTAAGACCGATCCCTATACATTACAAATAACTAATAAATAATTTTACAGTAATATAAAGATAATATGATCATTTTTATTAGTTTTTAGTGTGTGACGTTCATTGTTTACTAAATTGTCCAATTTAAATTGAAAACATCCACTTTGAGTCAACTTGGGAACAACGTGTATTAGATTGAGGTTTGGTATATTTTTACATGTCATAAATTAATAATGGATCATTTTGATAAATTATCAAAAACAATTGAAAGTGTTTTCTCAGTTTTGAGTACTTTACATGTGTTTTGAAATAAATTATCAATTTTAAGCTGAAAACATTCACTTTGCATCATATCCGAAACACTATGTATCATATTGAGTTTTATTTTATTCCTACAAGTTGAATATAATTATGGATCATTTTACTAAATTATTAGAATAAAATTATAAGTAAAACTACTAAAAAATTGATAATTTTCTGTGAAAATTAACTAAATACGTAGTAGGAAGTCAACTCTTCCTGATTTTTGTGTACAGTATGACACTGTGTATGCTACCCATTCATTTCATAGAAAATATATTTCCTCTTGTGAATATGGGGATTGGTGGTAGTCCTGGTGGTACTAGAAAATATAAATAAACAAAGGATTAATAAATATTTTAATTGAAATTGTAATTATTTTCGAAAAAACATTTTGGGTATTCTAGTTTGTCGATGGTATAGAATATGTTTCTAAAAAATTCAAACATAATAACCACAATATTTTACATTAATTATTTCAAACACTATATAAACTTTGAGGAAAATAAGTGATTTGTTATGATATATGATTTGATAGTGTAATTCTATTATATATATCTTAATACTTATCAACTTTTAAAAGTCGATATACTCTTCTTGCTCATGGACTATCCTCATTCCATGATTTTGATGATATTTAAACACCTCTCTATGATTACATAATTTTCATTAAAAAATAATTTAAAATGTATAAAATGAAGTTTAGTTGTAAAATTTTTCATGTAGTGTATTAGAATTTGATAAATGCAATCATATGTGGTCGGTTTATTGGGAATCCATAAATTGAATCCTGAAAATAAATATTGGGACTATTTAAATTAACTGCAATTAGAAACTAATGATTCTTAAAAAATTAATATGCAATGAAATTAATGTAAATATATTTATTATGAATAAATTATAGTGTTTTACCCAGGTATCATGGGTATTAAGAATAATATATAATTTTTTAGTTTTCTTTCAATCATTCTGGACAGTTATTCCACTATTCTGTTGTATTAGTTCGGTTGCAAAGAGAATAGTTATTTTGAATTGATACGAGGAATAATGAGTCAAAATTTCTATTAATGGGGTTATTCTTTCAAATTGTATTGATATATATGCCTAAGAATTTTGGAATAGTATTTAGTCATGATTAAAATAGTAGGTCATCTACTGGAAAAACAAATAATTAAAACACGCATAATATATACATTTACCAATGAGACTGCAATCCATTCATGCGTGAGGGTCTCATTTTTATTATCAAGACAAATATAGTATTTAGTGTCTTATTTGTACATCCTTCCTTTAAAATAAATTATGACTATATCATTAGTTTCTAACATTGTATCTGCACGAACCATTAATATTGATAAATTTTGAATTTGAATGGGTAGGGTAAAGGTACATTGTTGAGATCTTTTTGGTTGGTTGGTTGATAATTTTGATCATTTTGATTCCAGCTTCCATTTCACCCCAATAAATTTTCCCATTTTTAGAATCATTAAATAGTATAGTAGTTTTTCATTATTTGTTAAAGGGGTTTCATGAAAAATAAATAGTAAATGAATAACTCCTTATCAACATCCTTTTTTAAAAAATCTAACAGTCATTCCATGAATCTTCTGATAGAATGCTCGATTATATGAATATATGTATCATCAAGTGGAATAGGTAGCTCAACACTCATCTCATGATATGCATGAATACCCACTCTATCATTACCTATTGGAAGTTTTCTGTGTGTAGAATTTCTTCTTGGATATGGTACATGGTACCCCTCGAAATACGGTGACGAGTGGGTATTGTTAGATATAAATCACTATAATTTTCACCCAAAAATAAGTATAGGAAAGGTATAAGTGTCTTATTAATTAAAATTTCATAGAAAATATTATGATAATATTGATTAACTCTTATAAGAAATCCCTTCTATGGTAATGGATCTCGAAAAAGATAGTGGTGAGGGGGATCTTCACATAGTGGTTTTTATTGTGTTTTTTCTCCTCTTTGATTCGTTCCCATAACATTTTCTAATAACTATGACTCCCAATTATTGTTCCTTGAATTTCTATTAATAATGATTGATAATCTTCCATTTTATTATCTTTATCCCCCTATTAATTTATTTTATTAAATTATGTTTGAGGTGACACCCCAAAACCCATACCTCTGATGTAGCCATAATGTTCTTGCCGCTTCAAGGCCACTATAGGTAGTGGTTCATCCAGTATAGTTGTTGATGAATCTTTTTTCAACATTAGATAAAAAAATATAGTAAAATAGGTAATCATTATTATGTAATAAAAATTTTAAGAAAAAAGATTTTTTATTCCATAATTACACATGTATCCCACTCTTTTTGTGAATTTTCATCTATTAGTATCCCTTCTTTATTTAAACCTGCCTTCATCCATAACACATGATGTGGTATAGAAGTGGATTTAGTTTTCAATTTATCTATTTATATATAAATAATGGAAGATAATTTTGTTTTGTTTTAATGTGACATAAAAATATAATGGTAGATTTAAAATACATACCATTTTTATACAAAGCATACCACATCCTTGGATTATAGTAGGAGTATGTTGGTTTTCCTACACATTTCATGTTTTCAGTACTCATTTTCTATTTCAAAAATTAATAAATATTATTAAAAGTTATTAATACATATATTATTATGAAATATATTACCAGTAAAAATATACCTAAAAAGATTTCTCCTCACGATGACTAATAAATGCATCCCCCTCTTGTTATTTTATCATGTGTGTATACATCTTTTGTGGGTTTAGATTGATTTTCCCTTCATCGAATTTGAGATGATACTTTGTATAAATTGTGTAAAAGCCTCTTTGAGCCGTTTTGAAGGGCATTAATACAATGTTATTCTAGTATTTCTACAACAAATTCACTCTACAAAGTATATTGATGAGTAAGTCAAAATTTACTTATTTTAGATTTTTTGTAAAATAAATACTGTATATCATTATTTTACCCTAATATATTCCCAAATAAGTTTCATTAGAGTAGGAATAACATTCTACCACAAATATACATCAATCTGAACGTGCAAGTGAGTGGTGTACCTAATGTAATTACCGAAAGTGGCGATGTTAGAGTTAATAGGCCGGCCACATGCATTTCATCCAACCTCAAATTTGAAGCCTTTATTTCTCAACTTATAAGTTTTTTCTAACACCATCATGCTAAGATGCTCCTTTTTTTTCTAAGACATAGTTTTTCCACATTATTCCATTTCTTTGGCCTCAACAACTTTAATATGTTGTTCCTCTGGATTGGTAGCATCGACATGTGAATAATGTTTTTGTTCCTATTCATTGAGATAAAAACATATTGAGAACTATTTTGTTCTATATGATTAGAATCATTAGAATGTACCGAAGTCATTATCAATAGAAGTGGCTGAACATGTAACTTATATTACATAAATGAAGTATTGAACATATAATAATATGAGGTAACACAATATATATTACAAAAAAATACAGCCTAATTATTAAAATCTATTTTTTTAATGTTTGGAGGTATTTGACCCCTCTATTGAGTTTCCAAATACGTTATTTGTTGTCTCCCTTGACAAAAAATACCCCTTATACATTGGCACCACTGTGAAATGATAGTGAAATCCCAATTAAAGGGTGAACCTATGTTTATTAGACATCTGATCCTTTAGTGGATTGGATAGATAATATAACAATTAGACACATTCAGTTTGTGGGATCTCGAATATAAAATACATATACTATGTGTGGTCCCATTATAGGTGGTTTGTGTTTGTACCCTTCCCTACTGAAATCCACTTTCTAGAATACTAATTCATTTATTTTAATGAAACTCATATTATTAAACAACATTCATTGAAAAATGAGAACATGGAATGTTGTATAATCTAACTCCCATATTTGTTTGATAATGCCAAAGTATGATATATCCACAAAAATAGGATTTCCTTCCTTGGAACCAAATATATGTAGTACTTCGGCCATAAGTGCAACTCCTTAATTTTTCATGGTATTGTGATCTGCATGTTCATTTTTATAAAACATATAATAATTAATTACAAAATCATTATAAGAAAATACATGCACACTTTGTCGTTTAGCTAGCCATTAAAGTTTTTTTTGAAATTGAATATGTATTTCTAGTTGACTCTTTTAAAATAATATCTTGAAACTATCCTATATATTGTTATTTATGTGTATTTACTATCCTTCTCTCATACCTTGATGTATTGAAATAATTATGAATTACATTGTTGGTTTCAACATATGGTCAAACTTCTAAATATTTATGAAAAATGTAAAGGTATACCTACTCCCACTCTATAATAGTAATTCAAACAATATCTATTTAGTGAATTCCTTCACCCACAAGACTCCCAGTTTGACATGATTTTGGTATAACAATGTGTTCTACACCGGAAAGATAGTCTGTATATAATTTAATGGATTCCTCAACGAAATATCACTCTGAAATACTTCTTTCTTGGGGAATTAAATTATTTAAATTCCCTTTAAAACACATAATATATCATTCAATGGGGTACATACATCAATAATATACAGGAATACATAGTCAAATAACAATTAATAAGTGAACCATCAAGTGAGCCATCATATCAATGAATATTAGTTGGAAGAACATCACCAATTTAGATAATATGACATCAATTTTCTTTTCCATGGTTTTCAATATCATCAGGTCTATAACATTGTTTTATATATCTTTGAAAACGAAATATATATTATTTAATATATGATGGACATTCTTGGAAAAATAAAATTTAAATATACAGGCATTAGATCATGCATCAAATCCTAAAAGTCATTTTATTTTAGACCATTTAATTATAAATTGGCCATTGTAATGATATTCTCGGTATTTGATGAATACACCTTTAGAAGCATTACACTATTCAAGATGTTTAAAAACAAATATCTCTCTTTCATAAAAATAGTGTAGGTATCTTGAAGTAGGAAAGTCTTTTTTCACTATTTGCTGATGTCAACTCTTCCTGTATTCCAATGTCAATCATTCCCACCTTAGCCATTATTCAATTATTTGTTTTTCAGGTGAATTTAATAACATGTAAATGAAACTATAACATACATTTGTTTTCAACATTCATAACGCCATGAAAATTCATGAAACAAAAATAATTCCAGTATGGTAATTCAAAAAAACCAATCTCCTTTTTCAATTGGATTTTGTTAGTATTTTAGAAAATTGTTTACCAAAATCAGTGTCAATATCATTGACTTTATTAAATATTTGACCACCTCTTAGTGGAGATGTTGTTTTAAGTTCTTCTGAACTCCCATCGAATGATGACATCCTGGATCAGTACATATATTGTTGTGGTAGAAAACAATTATGTTTTAGAAACAGAGTATTTGATGAACATTTCAACCTAATTGATTGTGTACCAAGTTAAAAAATGGGAAACCCTTGACTTCCAATGATGTTATATCCTAACAAATTTCCATAAGAAGGAAAGTCATTTATTATCCAGTAAATCATAGATATCATTGTGAAATATTCATTTCTACAAGAATCATACAACATAAAACCCAAATCCCACAATAATTTCAAATCGTCAATTATTAGATCCAAATAAACATCAATATCATTACATGATTTATTTCGTCTTGATATAAGTATAGATTATATAATGTATTTTCATTACATACATAACCATAGTGGAAAATTATCATTTATCAACATATTCATACACGTAGTGTGTGTTTTAACTTTAAAAATTGAAGGATCCAATCCATACGTATATAGCGCAAGACAAAAGTTTTTTGTATCATTTTCCAAATTTAGGATACTTATTATCAATACTTTTCCAATGAGGAGAGTCTGTTGGGTGATGAAGTTTCCCATATTTATTTTTTGTATATGTGTTCCACATCAATTTCTTGTATTCTCATCACTTCCATATAAGTGCTTAAACCACTGAATTGTTGGAAGGTACTTGAAAACATTCATAGGACCGGATCCATTCTTCTTATATTGATAATCACCACACATTTATAATTTACAAGTTATTTTTGATCCTTATGAAATAGTACAATGTCATTTGGATAGGCATGTGTTCATTCTTATATTATACCCATTGACTATAAAATTTATTTACCATCATATCTTTAGAAACTAAGATCATTATCTATTGTGAGCACATCATTCAAGAGAAAAAGTATTTTAGTTAATATAGTGTCACTCCATCGATTTTCTTTTTTTAAATTATCAAACTTTAGTATGGTGGGAGATGTTTTATATTTAGTACAACCAGTATACAATGACATCTTTTCACACCTATCTAACTTCTAAATAAATTTGGACATTACAAATTTCTTCTTCAAATTTCATTATCATTTACACAAGATGGTCTTCATCAATATTCACACCTATAATCACATCCTCTATATGGTCAACATCATTATACACAACTGTAATCATATTTGATGAAACATAAAATGTACTCTTATCCCATTCACAAGCTACATTTTTTACCCAGGTTTATTCCAAAATTTATAACTTTGATCTATTCCATGATATATCAAGTGTTATTACAACTCATGTTGACTAATTAGTCATGAATAACAATAGTTTATAAGATTGAGAAGTGTCAGATGCATGATCTTTGGAAAACATGATGAACCCTTTCACCCCATCCTCATACGTTTTTATCATCTGATTGAATTCTATCCATTTTTTATTCATATACATCCTATTTGATTCAATAATATTAATACTTGGCAAAATAAATAAAGTGACGAACCATTTCATAGAAAATGCTCATCTTATGATTAAAATAATAGTGTGTGGTAAGATTATTTTTTGTTATGATTTTAAAGAGATAAATTAGATTATTAATGGTTATTATTTTACTAATTTCATTTATCATTAATGTTTTCTATATTATATAATCCAAATATACCACCTCTAGCACTAATGTGGATCCTAATAAAGACCACTCCCCTATCAGAACACAAATTAGATGTGATAAAAAACGGACTTTAAAACAAATCTGTAAAATGAGCTTTATATATCAATGATTCATAAATATTATTTTACAAATATTAAAATTGGTCAGATTTAAAATTTTCTCTCTCAACATTGGGAACAATATACATTCTATTTTTTAGTTTCCTAAAAAGAAAACAATATTAAAATATTATAATCTAATGGTTACTAAAAATAAAATACCCAAGGTAATGATATGTTTTAAAAAGACATTGATGTTTTAATCCATTGGAGTCTGAGGGATACTTTGAAGAAAATGGGAATATTTTTTGACTTTAATTAATGGGAGCATGAATGATTCCTGAATCTTGGGGATGATTTCCATAAGAACACTGAAAAAATTTTTCCTACTCATTATTTGTAGTCACCACCTTATATGATAAGTGGTTAGGGTTTTTATAGTGTATAGGTAGGAGATCTATCCAATCAGAGTGAAAAATAATAATGAAGGAGTGAAAAGGAATGTGAAGTTGTGGGAGAGAGTGAACCAACAATGGATCAAGGTAAGAGAGACTAGGTGCAGAATTTGTGTGGTGGATCAATGATAAATAATATATCTTGTACATGGGTTGTCCAAAACATTTGGGAAAATTATAAACAAAAAAAGGTGTTCAAGGTGGAGAAACAAATCACAAATGATCACATATATTTATTTTAATACATCATTATAATTTCAACATAACAAAATTAGATACACATTAATGTAAGACTAACATATTAATAAAATTTTTAATATTTTTTAAAAAAATTGAAAAATAAATGATTTTAATTTCTCTCAATATTTTTTGGTAAAAATTTCTAAAAGAAATGAAAATAAATGATTTGGAAATATATCAAAAATTACCCTTATTAAAAATATATTTTCCCAATACCCTATTATTCCAAATATAAAAATTTCATTATTTTCAATTGAATCATTGAATTTTAAATAAATATATATGTTTATTATATAAATATATACATATGTACATAAAAATATTTATATAATTTTTAATATATATATATATTTATAAATATCATTATATAAATAAATATATATATATATATAATTACTTAAATATGAATTCAAAAATATATATATATTTAAAAAAAATTATAATTATATAAATATATACTTTTTAATCTATAAAATATATATTTAAGAATATATTTTTAACTATTTTTTGTATTTATTTATAAATTACGCTGGCCTATATTTTTATATACACAATCCAATGACCCTCTTCCCGAATGATAAGGGATCTTTCTTGGCATCCAAAAGTCTTTGGATCAATTCTGTATAAGGGTAAAAATTTTAAGTTATTGTCTCAATACAGTAGGATTCACTATAGTATAGGGCGGTTACTATATCATAGTTACTATTATCATTAATTGGGCTATCATTCCACAGGTCCTTCAGGATACCATAGAGAAACATGTGATAAAAAATAACTACATGATCGGTGCAATGCATCGGGTGGGCAGCGCAGCATGGATTCATGTAATATCTTTAAGTGGGAAGCTAAAAAGACAGATAGGTGTTTTAGAACCTATTTTGTGGCCTTCTAAATTCTTAGTAGAGAGGGGGCACACTTCCATGGAATTGAAATGGGTTTCACAATGTTATTGTTCTTGGTAGAGGGGGTGACACATCATGTGACGGTGAAGCGGTGCATAATAGTAGTGGTCCAACAGGTGTGTGAGGCAGTGTTGAGGAGATCATCAAATAAATATATCTTCAAAATTATTTATAAATTATTTATAATTATTTATATTCACATATTAAAAAATTCTAATATTTTATGTTATAATTACTTCTAAGTTATGTTGAATTTATTAAAATATCAATATACAAATCACTTTTAAAAAAATATTTATATAAACCTGAAAATATTGTTTACTATTATTAATAATCACATAGATGAAAATTTATATAAATATTAATTTCAGAATAAATTGAATAAAATATCTAAAAGGGTAATATCAAAAACCTATGTCTGTCATTTTAAAAACTTTAGAACACTCAAACAATTGGTTTGAAAATAATTTGGTGAGAACAACACATTTAAAAACCTTAAGCATCTGCTCTCCTCTTCTTTCAAAAAAAAAATACATACATTAGGATCCATTATGTAATTTTTACAAAAATTTGGCTAAAAAATCAGTTGATACAAATTTTATATTTATAAACACAAGGTGTCATAAAGAGACACATTAAAAAACACACAAACATTTCTAAACACCACTTAGGTATTTTAAAAACACATGTTATGGAATCCCATTACTATACAAGGGTAGAAAGCATTTAAAAACACTATTTTATCCACATGGACAATTATATAGGAAAAAAATAATTAATAACCACTCTAAAACAACTAGAATTTATTTCCTTGTAATATAATATGAAAGCACAAAAATCACCCTCCCTGGTATAATGAAAAAATAATATATAAGTCATATTTTACAATAGAAATTTATCTAAGAAGAAAAAAAGTTTCTCTCTATTTCTCCCAACATATCATTTCATTCCTGTCATGGAACCAACTAAAAAGTGTACATAAAATTACAAAATGTATATTATTTCTCTCCAGTCCAAACCACAACTTCCAAAAAAAATTGAAAGTTATATTGAGACTTCAATGGGTATTTTAGAATGTTCTGAATGTGCCTCCAAGACTGAATGCACCAGGTTAGGGTAAATGAATAGAGAGTTAGTGGTAGAAGTTGATCATTTTGGGAGGTGTCATCCAATGGAGGTTCAATCATTTGATTTTATTTTGATAGGATACAATTGGGTAAAAATATGATCAGGTTCATTTTTTTTATCATGATTAAGGAGAGGAAAAAATAATCACATACCTTATCTTTTGAGAGGATCAATTCATCGAGATGATCAATGAATGGAAGTGATAAAGATTTTATTTTGTGAGAGATTGAATGGTTCGAGTGAGGAGGATTATATTGGGGTTCTATTTAAAATATCATCATCACTTTTATCATTAAATTAAAAAAAGCGATGATAAAGAGTGTTTTTATCCATTCTAGAATTCTAGTACTGATAAAGATATGTTTTATCAGTGTTTTTATCATTGATAAAAAAAATCATTATCAACACTAAATAATCATTGATAAATAACTATTTTCCATAATATAATAAATATAATTATTAAAATTAAATGTATATTATTATAAATATATATTTAAATAATTAAAAATATTTATTCTAAATATAACTAATTGTGAAAACCACGTAAAACTCCATGATCATATAAATTTATGGAATAAAAATGTACAATAAGTGAAATAATGGGAGTGTTGGGTATAAGTGGAAAAACTCACCAAAACAATAAAAGACCATAGTTAATCCATTATTTCAACCACCCCTTCCAAAAAATCATCAACAACCTCTAGGTTTTCTTCCTAACTTCCACTGCTTCGGGTTTTACCACACACTACCTTTCTCATATGAATGAATTATTTCAACCACCGCTGCATTTCCCAATTCATGATCAACCTACTCACCACCATTATTCTAATCTTTTCCATCAATTGAAGGTTTTATACTCTACAACTCATTTTCACAACCTTTTTACACATTAATGGAGAGACATTAGGCATTTGGGATGTTGATTTTCTCAGTCCCTTTCTCTCGTGGATTTATTTTTAAATATCATCCAATGCTAGAGAGATGATGGACACCGGGATTGAAAAGAATTTTGGCTTCCCTGTATCATTATTATGAGAAACATTTTTTTTGTCACCATTGGAAGTCACCAATGCCAATGGACATAAATTTTTAGTGGCATGTTAAAGTCGTGAATGGCCCTGAGATTTTATGCCTTGAATTTTCTCACAAGAGGAATCCTTCATTTCCTAGGTATCATCACATGTAGAATTAGATGTCAAAAAATCTTGCTGAGATGTTGCATCTTCACACATAATCGTAAGAGTTTCAACCCTACCTATATTATTTTTAACAAAGTTAGAGGGGAGAGAATGTGTCTCTGTCAAAGAAACAAAAGGTGCATGTGAAACAGCTATGGTAGCAGCCTATATAGGATGCTGAGAACCATCTGCCTTACTCCCAAGAGAAACATCCTACAAAATAGAGGTCGAAGAGATTACCAATATTGATGGATTAGAGATATTATCATGTAAAGATGATGCAACATTCTCATAATAAGATATCCACAAAGTTGGAGAAGAAATGAAAACATGAGGAAGAGTTTCCACATGCTCGTGAGAAGGAACTACTACAATAGAATAACCACATTTAATAGTACCAGGGTCTAGTTTTCCTTTGGACATGAATTTCTCTTCCAATAATACCACAAGATCATCATAATCACTATCATGACTATCAACAACATGCCATTTGGAACTTTTATCCCTTTGAGTCATATGAGGGACATGTAGTAGGGGTTCTACCAGCACACCCATACTACAAACCACATCACATTGATTTCCATAAGTCCTTTTCTATTCCTCCACATATATAAAAGTGGGACCTCCCACATTCAATAATCCATAAATAGTACTAGGACATATTGTACCCTTAGTAAATGAAGGTGAGTTATCTCTATTTACACCAGAAGGGATTTTCAATCCATATACAGTCTTAGAAATGGAAGGATCACCAAAAATTGGCACTTTAAATTTACACATTTCCAAAAGGTTTCCATGACATTTACAATTATATCATCACATTATTATACACAAAATTATCCTTACCATGTCAAATGGTTAATAAATTAATGAAAAATACAAAAACATGTTCCAATTCAATAACAAGTTCGAATTTAAACTCACCAATAATAAAGTAAACAGTCTGTAAACACCTTGAAATGTGTTCCATGCACTTCTCTGCAAAATATCCTCAATCAAGCTCAAAAAGATCATCTTTCGACATTGAATTTTTCATGGGGGTTAGTGACGGTACCTAAGGCACCGGCCTGAAGGGATGTGACCACATCCTAGCACTTATCCCAAGCAAGGGTGTGGGGGAACAACCCCCTCAGTATGGAGCAATTATTTTGGCAATGTTCCTAAAGCAGAGCCCAATGTACCAGAATTAAAATACTTGTGTACCCCCATGCTGAAGATTATTTAAGTAATCATATTTTCTAAGTCCTAAAAGTGTGGCCCCAGTCTAGCCAAAACACCGTCAATGTGCATGGTACTTGGGCACCACAATCTGGAACGCAAGCCACTTGTGTGCCCAGTCTCCTTTCACCCAGGGTGTTATTTTTTCCATAAATTGACCTTTGGGGCCTTCATTTGTACGGTCGAATTTCCCTAAATCTTAAATTCTACTCTTGTCACCCTTGTTCTTCTCCCAAGTCCTTAGAAACTTTCAAGGTAGTTCATTAACACATAAAGCGGAGGAATTGAAGGAGGATCATATGACTTAAGTCCTTTTAGTGTTTCAAATCCAAAACACATGCACTCATAAAGCTCCCAACATCCCTAAAATCAGAAACACTATAACACCACCTATTCACAATAACTTGATCACCCTACTTCTGGGATCACATGTGAATACACATGAAGTCCTAATAAAGGTCTAACCCAAGTATTACCATACTGGTTGTTTGTAACTAGTGAATATTAGTTCTCCCAAGTCTACTTCCCACCCATTCTTGCATGTCGTTATCTAGTTGTGCTCCCCTCTTTGATTCACTTACTCGCATCAGTCTACAAGCCATCAATCCCTCTTCAAATCCATACATGGAAATGATTCTTCTTCATTGGCTCCCCTATTTGAAAGGGATTCTATTGAAACCTCCACCAAAACCTCCTGACTTATCAAATCATTTGGAAAGTCACATCATCTTGTCCTCTAATTGTGTTTGTATATCCACAGTTAGAGGTTTCCCAAATTTATTTCACAATGGGGTTAGGATTCATGGAGTTTCTATGGGTTTGTATATCCACAGTCACATTGACCTTTTTCCAAGGAACAATTCTGAGAAGTTCCTAGTTTTTAGGATAAGGGTTTGTGTCCTGACCTCTACCTTCCCAAAGAGTCGAAACCACAAATTTTGTGTAGGGAAGGTACATTTCACAATTTATTTTCCATTCATGTGAATGAAAATTCTTCCTCCCTTACCAGGATAAATTTTAGGGTAGCCATCCTAGTATAAGCCCCTAACAATCTTCCCTTCTTCCTTTTATTGGACCCTTTTCCAATGTAAAGTGAATATAGGGAAGGCTCTTCACCTCTCCCTTGTCTACCTTCACCACCATAGGCACACCCTCTTACACTGGCGGTGGAGGAATAGTATGGGTGCCTTTGTTGAATCTTTTATATCCACTTGTTCCTCACACTGAGCATGACCCAAGTTGGCTTAGAGATTTGTCATGGTTACAACATTTTCACAAGTAATGTACTACAAGAACTCTGATACTTATTCAATTCAGGATATGTAGGAATCCTTCATCAGGTCTTGAGATCATTGGATATCCTCTTCAAGAGTCCATCCTTAATTTCCTTAATCTAGGCATCCTCTTTAAGAATATGCCCCAAATTAAACCCAAAATCATCAAGGAAACCTTTTCGAAAAGTAGTAAAAAATTCATTTCTCTCAAAGGACTATAATCTTCTTCAAGACTCATCGAACTACATGGACATTGATTCCCATCCACATCGGATACGTATGAGTCCTTCTTGAGGTTAAAACCTGACATTTCAAATCAATATTGTTCTCTTTGAGCCATATTCCCAAGAGGTTCTAATCATTCTTGGAAACTTGTATCCTTTCCAAGTTCCTTGGGCTACTTAAGAATAAGTCCCACATCAATAATAGACTAAGAACCTTTCTCTTATATGTCCACAAAAAATTAAATTAAACTATACGGCTAGGTCCTTATCACATGACCTTAAAAGTTATGATGTGTCCCATTAAGCAGTGCTGAACTAAGAGGCTTATGATTCCTTTCACAAATATACACAGGTAGCCCATTTCATGGGTATGATCCAAATATCAAAACAAACCACAATTTCCCTAGAAGACATTAAATTACATAGTTCCCTACTGAGTGGATTAAAAACAAGTATCATCAAAAAGGAGATTAAAAGAATCTCTAAGTAGTATATGAGAGGTTATCCTCAATAGTGAAGAACCTCTAATACATATAGATGATTATAAATTTTACACATGTTAATAAGTGATTTCAAATTATATGGGGGACTTAAGTTATACATGATGAATATTATAAAGAGAGTCCTAGAGTAGACAATAATTCCCCCCAAAAGGGTGTGATGAATTCGACCTCACATCCTATCAACCAATGCATGTTCCTAAGTATCATAAAGTTCCAATGTAACAAACACATGCCTTTAGAAAGCAGGTCCCTTTTGGATATTGAACTGTTGGAAGATTCCAGTTCCATGAATAAATCCAATCGAAACCACCTATATGTAGTGATTCTCAAAACTAGAACACAAGTTTCAAGGAACAAGGAAATACAGTCTCAACAAGCATCATAGACATATCAAACTCAACAGAAATTATAGAGAAATGACCATACTAGACTGGTATAGTATTTTTATCAAGCTTAATTGGGCTACCAACAGACATAGATACATCCAAAAGGACGTTCGGGTGCCAAAAAACCCAATTCAATCCTTGTACATGAATCCAAGACTATGAAACTGTATTCCTTCCCTGAAGAGGGTCTAAATAGGGATCCCAATTTTGAAACCTCAAAACCCTAGGCTGCAGGTTAACAAAAGCACAACTCCAAGCATTGAAATTCATTTCATTCAAATAGAAAGTAATATGAAATAAGTTCTTACCGAGCGACACTATGTTTTAATTACTTAATCTCCAAATCTGAATTACATTTTTCTTAAGATCCTCAAGCTTCTAATCATTAGGAGTTTACAATATGAGAAGTGAAATAATTGAATGTTTATTGGAATCAATTAGGTCTTCAAATAGTCAAGGGTTTTCTTCGACCACCATAAGTGTAACATTCCTCGAGATCTTATGGGGAATGGAATCACCACCCTGAGTTCCAAGAAACAAATGATCAGAACCTTTTACCGATAAAGAATCTTCTCTTCGAATAGAATCACGCTACTCAGAGCTCTTCAAGGGGATTTGATCATTCAACAGTTCCATAACCTAAGCTGCAACATGTGTCGAGCTAGATCCACCATCCACCTTCCACGAAGGTCTCATAAAAACCATTGAAGGATTGATATACTCAAGATAATATGAGCACATCATTGAAGGAATCCTTAGAGACTATTTTCATAAACAGATATTCTCTCGACACACAACAAATTTATTTAAAAAATCAATTATAAATAAATATATTTATAATATTAATATAATTATTATAATTATATTATAAATATATATATATATATATTATAATTATAAATAAATATTTTTAAAAATATTTGTACATAATTATATAATTATATAAATATATAAATTTATTTATAAAATTATATATTTTTATATAATTTTATTAATATAAAAATATATATAATTAAAAATCTAATAAAAATATTTATTATAATTTTATAATTATTTAAATCTATATTTATTTATAATTATAGTTATAAATAAATATATTTTGAATAATTATATATAATTCAAAATATTTTTATATAATAATATATGTTTATGTAATAATATATATATATATATATATATTATAAAATAAAGGGTTAGAGCACTGTTATTAAAAACAAGAAAACAAATAAGAGGATGATAGGGTTAGACATAACAATATTTCCCTCATCCATAAAAACAATCACATACCTAATTTTTTTCTAATATCAACTCCAATCCAATGATCCTCATCACACAAACCATTCCAATTAGTTTGACCAGATGTGCATCCTCGATCTTTGGGATAATTGCTGCTACTCTAATTTTACACTTGTTGCCAATGTCCATCAATGTTACTATCCTCTAAGTCAATTCTAAAAACATCTTCCTGAACTTTCATATTCTTAGATGTTTCATCAAGTGAGGTAACCTCATTATCCTTCTCTATGAGGGTATGAATGTCATCTGGTTGGGTTTCCCCTTTAGAAAGTATTTTCAACACCACCTCATGGTCATCCGGCTCTCAGTCCTCTTTCCAATTATTAATATAATCAAGAAGTCCATATAGATTGTGAGTAGTCACATGTGATTTTAATGTTTCATGTGATTCTTGACTATTATATTATAAAAACCCCACATCCAGTGGGAATTTGCTCATTGCTTTTAAAAAAGAAGAATCAGATCCCCTTCTAGGTAGTAGAGACTCACTCTCTTACACTTTATTATACTACGAGGATGGAGGATCTCCAACATTAATCTGAATCACAAGTTTTGTATTCATAATTTTAGTCTTCAGAGGATTTTCGACATTAATTTTTTGTTTTCCTTTGAGATTCCTTGAGGAAATCCTCCACACCATATTTGTCTTATAATCGGCCAACTCTTTAATAATAGATTCATATATGGATTGATCATCCATTAATTCCTCATCAAGTCATCAAATGTCTCCCTATTTACCAATTTATTCTTGAAGATTCCATTCCCACCTTCATAGTCTAAAGAAAATCAATTCCCTCGTGAACCTACAGATCATTAAAATCCATCCATATGGGATAAAAAATAAATTCATTTCATAAGAGAACTAGGACTACCTTTTTAATTCGGGACCAGAGAAGGGAGTGAAGAATTATTTGTAACACCATCCAACACCATAACATTGGAGCCTGCTTTCCCATCTTCTAATGTTTTTGTCTCTAAATGAAGTGGACAGGCTTATAAACCTAGTAAAACTACATATAAAGAAATATCATGAAAATTCTTTGTCCATGCATAGAAACACTACCTATGGTTTGTTGAAAAATACTACACATATAACCCCCACTAGTGTTAGGCTCACCCATTACTACATGACTTTCCTATTCTGAGAGATTAGGTGTAGGAAAAGAATTCTTCCCCGCAGAATCTCCCTTCTTTATTCCGAAAGTCTTATCTCCATCCCTGGCTTGGCCCAACAAGAAAACCTTAGTAATTTATGTAGATCATGGTTCTAACCTATCCCTAACCTATATGGTCTACCATGAGGAGCTGGGTTGCAGCTGTCGAGAACTATTCATGAATTGTTGTCCATCTTATTTTTAATTTTTCCTAGTATGTCCTCTCCTATAAATAGATTCATCATGCCCTCTAATAGAGTAGTTTGAGAAAACTATGTACTTCTAATAGGTGTCTAATGAATTTCCAATTGTATTACAATGAGCGAAAAAATAGGGAATCATTTCTTATTCAACTTGAAGAACTGGTTCATCATTCTCTATAGCTAACTAAACCTATTATTTCGTAGTTTAGCTTAAATAAAATTCTAGAAGGACCCTTGAAAATTGAAAACATGGATTTATTTGTTTTCTATTCCATTCTAATTTGGAAAGCAATTGTAAATTAAATATAAAAAATTATCTGGATGGAATCAAATCCATCTTAAACCAAAAAATTTATCCTAAACATGGTCTAAATAGTTTCTCAGATCATATGGGTTGAAACCAAAGTTCAACTCAAGAAACATAACTATATCAAGTTTTTGAGAGACTAAGCTGAAGACCCATTCCCTTTTCTAAAAATTGGCACTTAGAAATAGCACATGATACTAACCACACCCCACTATAATACATTTACAATTTGAAAACCCCTAAACTGGGGATAATCTATTTATTAGATCCTATAATCTGTATATATTCTCACATGTTGAAAGCCCAACCAGAGTAATGATGGAGTGGCGTCACATCTCATGCCTATCTAAGACTGTTTATCACCTCAGCATCACTCGAGAAGTATCACCCTTTTTGAAAACCCAACCATATTTAGAACCATTTAAAGAAGAAAAGAAATTGAAATTCAATTAACCTAAGGATTCACTGACATCCACATTTCTTGAGACTGGCTCTTTGAAAGAAACACTTATTTGAGAATCATGTACCAAATCATCATACCTCATGGGGTCATAATGAACATTGTTGAATTCCTTTCCCAAAATAATCTGAGAATTATTCTATTCATCAGCCTACTTAAACCATGGTAGAGCATCCTTAGACCTAGCCACCATAGGGGGATTCCCTCTAGAAAGGATATTAGAACCCAAAAATTTTATGGGATCCATAAAAGCAATATATATATATAATTATTTATATTTCAATAGATATGTTTTAAGTGTTAATTGTAAAATGAACCAATACACATAAATTTTATTTTAAAAAGGATAAAAAAAGATGAAGAATAGGGTATAAAATTCCAAAAATAAGAAAAAATAAGATTTCACATCATTCCCTAACCATTTAAACCCAAATTCATAGGATATCCCTATATGTCCTTTGGATCTTAACCTTCACACCATGATCTGGCCCTTGTGGGTGAAACAAGATCATCATCCAATGAAGTTTTAGAGGAGTCCTCATGAATGATGCATCTACTTTATTTCCATGAATGATCTAAAAAATATATCCCTAGATTATTTCAGAAGACATCTTCAAAAATAATTATAACTATTTTTGGTCTATGTGGTAATCGATGTAAAAAATATTTGGCTCCATTTTGAATAAGATCTATCCATTCTCTAAATCAAACCATTTTTCAATCCCTTCTATAATTCTGTGTGGGTATCTTTAACCATCATAGTACTCTGGAAGAGTTCTAAATTTTTCTCACTTAAAACATCACATTCTGTGATGCAGTCATTTCCAAAAAAAATATGTTATTTTCATTAGAATGAAAAAGTGTGATGGGTAAGACCACTCAACATTTTCCATACAATTGGAACTCATCCATTTGTATCTCTTTCCTTAGGTTCCACCCCATCCTTTCAAGTGTTTGTCTCTCTTACACTACTTAGAAAGCTTCCAAGAGTCATCTTGGTTATCTACATTCTTTTCATCCTATTTTGGTAAGAACTCATTAATTGGAGGCCTGTCACTCAAAATGTTATAAGGATCATTTGAGGGATTCCCATAGTGGGGGTTATTTATAAGAATATCCTCCTTGTAAAAATATTTATACTATGTCAAGATGCATCCCCTATAGAAAGGACATAACAAGTCACCATTTTAACTTCTAGACCTGATTTGAATGTAACATGCTTACCCCCAATACTCAATACTTATAGGGACATCTCCTTTACAATTTGAACAACCAACCACTATTCACTAGGGTTTATTGGGGAATAATTCCTACATGTCACGTATATTACATAAATCCCAGAAAAATCATTAGAAAAATCATCTAGATCATGAACCCCTTACTAATGAATTTAAAAACCTTGGGTGGTCTACACCTATCCCTGATCAAACTCCTAGACAACCACCATACTAGGCTTTAAATGAGTGGAATTTTTCCTGGATGAAGTCCCAATAGGTGTTTCCAGAATCGACTTGTATAAATTCTATATCCTACCATGTAATTGGATAGACCTTGCCTAATAAACTTACTTCTTCACTTTAGGAGCACATTTCAAACGGAACTGCCCCTCCTACAACTCAGCATGATCTTCAATATCATATTCTGGGAAACCAACCTAATCATTTCCAATTATCACCTCCTCATGAAAATATTCAGAGCCATTTAGCTCCCTTCCTACCCCCATTTGAGAAATAATAAGACTATCTAACCTTAAAATTTATACATTATGAGGGGACTGAAATGAAAAGTGGACCCTGAGGTCATATAGACATGATTTAGCACCTTTACCATGTGTATTACACTCATATTTGTTGGCCTTTAATAAGGGGCCCCCACTGTTAATTTCCTTGAATCTTTCATCCAGGATTGGACCCTCCTACCTCTTTCCTTGCTCTGTTATCCCATAATCTACTGGTAAATTAAATTTAAAATGCTCCATTAGGGTGGATATGTTTCTTATAATTAGAGTATTTAGAGCCCCTAAGACATTTATCCTCGATTTTACGAATACAACAAAAATTAGAAAAAAATAAAGTACAAGATCATACCCAATAGAAAATTCAACCTTGAATTAATTAGCCACTAAAAAATAGGTTTCAAAAAATGGAGAACAAAAATAAAGTTAAATAAGAATTTGGGAAAAAATCCCAGATCTGGAAAATTCAATCTCTTTGTCAAAGAAATTGGAATTTCCCACAGCAGATGAAACATCTCAAATAATATTGAGTTACATAAGAATCAGGTCATACATTTGATTATGATCCATGCTTGAGTGATTTAAAGTATGACTATTTTTGAATCAAAGCATCGAATAAAATCATGAAGCATCAATGTTCCTATATTAAGGGAGATAGAACCAAAGCTCCATGCTTTTATTTCCATCACATTCAAAGGGAAAATAATGTATACAAACCCAAACAAATCGAAACGATGCATCAACTATCCAGACCCCATACTTGTAGTAATCGTCTCTTTAAATCATCATGATTCTGTGGATTGGATATCCATTGTGTGATTTTTCATGCAATAATGGAGTTTTTAGAGCCTTTAATTTGAAGCCTAAAAAATTTTGGGTTCACTTCGAAAAAATCCATATCGCTATTCTTTGTAATATTCTTTGAGGGTCCCAAAATAGAGAGAGATAATTAGATAAGTGTCAAGAATTATAACATGATTAAACTTAAAAATTATAAAATCCTTCATTGGGATATCAGACACAGCATGACCCCCTCACCCAGAGATCATAGTTACTTTCACCAAACCTTCTTCCTCACATTTTGTGAAGGCTTTAGGCTTTTTCAGGGGAGGTACAAAAACCTCACATGGATCAAAATATCATTCCAAATCGAGACCAATCAAGTAGAATCCCTAACTTCTATGAAATTTCCAAGAGAGTAGCTCCCAGAATGCCTTCATCCTCTCTCTCTCTCTCTCTACACACACACACATATATTTGTATAATTATATAATCACATATTTATTAATATATAATTATATTTAATTATAAATATAATAAATATATTTATTATTTAAGTATATAAATTTATTTATAATTATAATTATAAATTAATATATTTAAAATATCTGTATGTAAATAAATAAAAATATATTTTTTGATATTTTTATTATTAAAAAATACATATTATAACATTATAATTATTTAATTATATATATATATAATAATGAATTAATATATTTAAAAAAAATTGTATGTAATAATAAATATATTTATATATATTATATATATTATTTAATAATGGAATATATTTATATAATTATATATATATATATTTATATAATTATAAATTTAATTAATATATTTATTTTTATAATTCATTAATTATAATTTTATAATATTTTAAATATCTAAATTTATTTATAATTATAATTATAATTTAATATATATATAAATATATATATTTAAATATTTATAAATTTATAATAAATACATTTATATCTTTATACATATTTATATATTTATGTGGTAGTCAAGGTGGTGGATGACTAGTCTATCTCTTTTTGTACAAAATCTCTAGTGGGAGTTCGATCCCCCATATTACCTTAATTTGTTAGGGGATTCAGTTTGTTGTTACATGAATGATTAATGTGGTCCTCACATTATGATGTGAGGGGGATGTGGCAGTGGCACTTCTGGATGATGAAGGGTGACAAGCGACGATGGGAGGAGTGTCAATAATGGACGACGATGGATGGAATGTTGGGATCTAGTAACATGATGTGGAAAGTGATGGTGGTGATGGATAGGTGGCATCTAAAAGGGTAGAGATTTATTAGAAGAGTGTGGGAGATCTGTAGGAAAATGGTCTAGTGATCGGTGCTTAGATCAACAACGCTATAGTGCGGGGCATGTCATATCATTGAGAAAATGGTGATGGTGGTCCACAACATCGAAATAGAGTGGGCGGCCGGTAATACTATGAATGATACATCATCTTTTGTTGGTTATAATAGTGGCAGATAGGACTGGGGCTCTCTAATGAAGGGAAATATCATGATACCTAGCATAACAGCTAATGGAGAATGGGGGTTCCATAGTTGCGGCATGCAAGGACACTAGTGCGACAACTAATGAAGGAGAGGCATTTGTATTGGTGTCATCTCTACAGGAGTTAAATAGTGGGAAGAGCACGATGTCTGATGATGGGGTTCTTGCAAAGATTAGAGGCTGATGGCCCTCCTCAAAGGAAGATCTCGATAATGGGAGGGATCTTCATATGATAAAGGAAAAGCAACGATGACAATAAGTTCAATGGTGATGGTGTGTGGTGGTCCCCGATGAATGTTCATCAAAGGGTTAATGAGATTGGTGAACCCACACATGATGGTAAAGGTTGTGGTTCTGTGGTTATCTATGTCACTAACAGAGAGTTCAATGAGACGATGGGGTTTTCCATCGTTGTTTTGTAAGGGAGGCTCATATGCCTTGTGATGCATAGAAGATAGATTGGATGCAAGAGAAACGCAAGATGAATGATGATTATAGATTTTTATTACATGCCTTTTGGAGCATAATTTTTATGCATCTTTGGGGTGTCAAATTGTGGGTTATCACTTGGGGGTTATGACATGCCCATCGATATTGAAAGTG
Organism: Viscum album; assembly: GCA_963277665.1. Lineage (NCBI taxonomy): Eukaryota > Viridiplantae > Streptophyta > Magnoliopsida > Santalales > Viscaceae > Viscum > Viscum album. The sequence goes on along the minus strand of OY728150.1, from coordinate 1,739,609,997 downwards.
TGTGTGTGTGTGTGTGTGTTTCATGTGTAGTTTTATCCCTAAGTACCTAATATATATATAATTACATCTATTTATATAATTATATATGTATATAGGTATATCTATTAATATATAATTATATATAATTATAGATATAACAAATATATATAGTATTTAAATATAATTTTTATAATTTTATACTTATTTAAAAATATTTATATATTTATAATTATAATTATAAATAAATATATTTTTAAAAATTTGTATATATTTATATAATTATATATGATTATATTTTATAATTATTTAATATATATTATTTAATTTATAATTTTATAAATTATTTTTTAGAAAAATTAATTTTATTTTTATTTTTTTAATTGACTATTTAAATACAAAACAATTAAAAAATAATTTGAGTAGATTGGTTATATAAATTAAAAACATTTTTAAATGATAAAACATAACAAACGAAAACAAATAAATATTATTCTTATAAATTACAAGCATATTGAAAATATAACATGTTTAGTGAAAAAATATATGTATAACCAAATATTAAAAATGATTAAAAATATTTTCAATATTATTAATGAATATATGAAAATAAATGAATAAATAGAATTAATTAAATTAAAAAAGAATAAAATGTGAATTTATAAGATTTACATGAATTACTCACAAATACAAATGAATAAAATGAATAAATATATTATTTTAATTATACAATTAAAAAATTTATTAAAAATGAATTATATTAACTATAAAAAAATATTAATAATTAAATTGACTTGATTAAATTAAATTAAATGTAAAGACACATATATTTTTATGATTAATAGGCTAAAATAAATTTATATTAGAAATTAATTAATATTTAAAAATAATAAATACAGAAAATACTAGAAATAGAGAGATATTTAAAAAGAATAAATAATATTAAATAAATAAATTGACATTCATGAAAACATACATATACACATTACAAACATACATATGTACACCTACACATCTACACAAACACATACATATAGACATACTCATGTACAGGTACATATACACATTATAAATGGACATATATTTTAAATTATTTAATATCTATATAAATATGTTTTTGAATACATATATTCATTTATATATTATATAATTCCGTAAATAAAATATTAATATCTAATATTTATTTGAATTATGTACACATTTTCTAATTAGTGTATATAAATAAACTATTAATCATTTTGACTAATATAAATATGATTATTTTTTATATCTAAATTATGAAAATAATATTATTTTTTCACTAACATTTATATAAATCATTTTTAACAGGATTTGAATAAGGAAAGAAGGCCCAATAACCTTTTTTAGTAATAGAGTACAACATGGAGAATGAGACCATGCCTGGAAAGACACCCATATCTAAAACAAATACCAAACAGGGCCAAAAAGATAAGAATATCAATAGCATGGACAAGTTTTTGGGACCCCCCAACCCATCAAATGAGGGTGTCATCCCCAATAATGTGGTTCATGCTTCCTGTTCTTCACTCTCTTATAGGGTTCATGTTCTTCATTTGAAGGCAAGACCTCAGTTTCAAATTCACCAATATCTTGGTGTTTAGATAAACGCTTCATAGCCCCTGCTATATTTTTATTTCCCCCACTAGAAGCATCTTCCATTGCCTAAGGAACATTAAGCACTACCTCTAAAGGAACATCCTTACCTAAATCAAGCACCCCAAAGGCATTGAAGATGGGTACTATATCATTTCTATGCCATCAGCATGCACATGAATCCTCAATGTGTACGTTTCAGAGCTACACAGTAAGGGAAAATCCCCACATCACCAACATGAGTCCCTTTAAACGTATAACTTTATTTAAAGCATAACTAAATAGTAGAAGAAGTTAAAACATGAACAATGCTCTCAATTAAACAATCAGCCTCTCAAACCCCATTCGGTGGATAGAGTGGAACATCACAGTCAACCAAATGGTGTAATTCTAATGTTTTGAGACTAAAAAATCCCATATATTAGAATAAATATGTATGATTCTCACTTTATAATTCTCCAAAATATAATTTGAATAAATATGATTATCAATAAGTACATAGGAAGTAGAGGGGAAGCCCTCAATGCCATCTCTGGCCAATTTGGTATCATATAAGATCACAAGTGATGCCTTTATGTTTTCAATTTTCGTGGGATATATGAAATCCATTTTTATTTACCATTGTGGTCCCTTTATGCAATAAACATTTCATGCTCTAATTTGGATCAGGTAGTTCTTAGACATCATGTTCATCAAATGATTGAACATCCACTGATTCCTCAATAGTTCCACCATCAACTACTTGTTAACTTATCTGGTCTTTGTCTTCCTTGTCCACCCTTGGAAAGGGAATCAAGATTAAAGCATCCTCAGTGGATTAACCATTCTCTAATTTGGAATCCAAAATTTCACTTTTAAACACATCAGACTGCATTTCAAAAGTCCTACAAGACTAGATAAAGATGAATCAGAACTATCTAATCCTATTTTAGGACTCCTAAAAAGATTAGAATCCAGTTTAGGCCATTTTTTCCCTTTCAAGGATCTAATATCTGAAGCATTATTAGATTCAGCTACAACACCATCCCATGATTTCTTATATTTTTCTGTTTACTTCCCCACATTTAAATTAGCAATCTGAATAATAGAGTTATCAAACAACACAGGTTCCCAAATATCCACCCCAATTTTATGACAAGAATCCTCATCCTTCTTTCTACCATCCAAAATATCATTAATTGAAATTGGTTACATAATAAATTAGACCCATATTTCTTCATTTCACCCTAACCACCAACATATTTCAAATTTCTATGGATCATGAAGCATCGTATATCATTTTGTCCTCTATTCTAGCAGAAAGAATAGGTCACAGATCTTTTACAACTCCATTTTCATGAAAAATCACTCTATAATCCATTCAAAATAGAGAAATTTTCTCATACTAAGTCAGTAATTAAAATTTATCATCATCAATTGATGAAGTCACTTTATTGACCATAATGGAGATCAAATCAACTTCAACCAAAAAAACATACATATTGACCAAATATTTCTAACTCAGGTTCATTATCCATTTTAATCAAGTTTAAAATGGCCGTTTAAATTTCATGAAATATTTTTGGGTTACATAAAATACAATTATTCCCATGCACCTTAACCCACACATGGATAGAACAATTTCAAACATCTCATGGGATAATGTTTTGATCTCAATCATAAATTTGAAAAGAAACTGAATTAAAGAATTATGAACTGAAGCCCCACACATTCATATTTATTTCCTTATATATGAAAATTAAATGAAAAAAACATTTACTAAAGAGATAGATTTCAATTTCTTGAATCCACAAATTTTTGAAATAAGCACTTCCAGGTAACTAATTCTCTAATGAATGACACCTTGTGGTAAAATAAAATTAGAAATCATGGAATGATTACCAATCTCTATGAATTCTGAGATTGCAATGTGATCTGCTTTCAGAAGTGAGAAATGTTGGAATTGGAATCCTAGGAAAAAGTGATTTTACTTTAATTACATGTATATTAGATTTATTGAATATTAATTAAACATATTTTTACATATTTTTCATTGTTCTACATGGATTTAATATAATTTTCTCCAATAGTATTGTTCGCATTTCTAAGGTCACAGTAGTTTACCACTATGATGAGAATGTTAAAGTTCTATAAAAATATTTTTAATATAGTTCTGTGGTTGGATAATGTGCTATGATGGGATAGATAGTCATGTGTGAGTGCTAAGAAGTGAATGAGGATTCTTCTCATGAATTTCTCACTAGGTAATCTTAAATATGGGATATTATTATAACATAACCTTAATAATGAATTTTTCATTTTTTAGTTTCACCAGATGTTCCAATATTTGAGAATCTCTAATGGTCCTTATAATTTTATATTATTATTAATGAATCTCATGAATCACTCACTTTTTTTATAGATGAAAAATTTCATGCCATATGTTGGTGGGATGTAGGGTTTGTTGGGTGTGCCATGATTTATATTTCATCATTGGATAATTAGAGGAAGAATTTTTCCCTACCATTATTATGGAAGTTGATATCTCTACCCTTAAATTTGAATATAAATGTTGGATAAAAATTTATGGCCATAGTGTAATGATGTGTTTATTATAGATAGTCAAAGAAAAATGTATCAACCATATTGGTTGGTGACACGAATATGCGACCTCTATGATGAATTATTGTTATTGAGGGATTATATTACACAATGAGTGTTCATATGTGGTTGTCGATATTTTGACATTGAGTTTTCCTCTTGGGTGCCCTGTCCCATTGCTAGATAGTAATATTATACATTTGGAATGGTCTCCAAATTTTAATCAGAAAGAATCCTATAGGGACAAACACTAAGTGTTTCTATTGATCCTGATTAAATTATATTTCAATTTACTTAATGGAATAAATGTTATCCTCAAGACCAAGAAATTAATTTTTCAAAATTTATTGATAGTATAAATTAAATTAATATTTTTTCACAATCATGGGAATAAAAATATATTTATTTTATTTTATTTATTATTTAATAAATATTTATTCACTTATCTGTGAATTATATATTTATTTAGGAATAAAATATTTAGTAAGGTATTCAATAAATACAGAGGACTTTGATTGGAAAAATATCACTCCTGGTGATAAATAATCATTTAAAAGATGGTAAATATTATTTATCAATTTTCTCAAGTTGGCACGCACCATAAAATAATAATAATAATATTATTATTTTTCTTGGGGTTTCATTAAAGTTTGAATGTTATTAATTGGATGGAATGGATTAAATAATATTTGAACCTAAACTATTTTTCTATAAATATATCCTAATTTATATTGTCTATTGAATCCAATATAGATAATGGAGAATTTTGGTGAACAATGAATTCTCCCCCGACTCCTCCTCTCTTCTTCTCAATAACGAGAAACATAAAAGAAATTTATTTAATAACATAGAATAAGTGTTCAATAATGAATAATGTAATACATTCAGTTCACTACACTAGCACCCAGACATCGAATGATGTAGTTTAGAGATCATAGGAGAACATGTGAATCACCGCTATATGGATTTTATCCTTGGATCCTCCCAACATAATGAAGGCAATCAGAAATGATCCTTTTCTGATGATCAATATTCATCAATGAAAAAACTTCCTAAGCCCCAATATTAATTTCCTCAAATATTAAATAAAATAATTATAAATTTGATGTGAAATATCCTCAATCATGGTTTTATGAAATGATAATAAAAAAATTTAATATATTTCCCACCACCACACACATCAGCAATGCCCAGAACCAACAATTTGTATCAGAGAGGACATCATTATATTTAAAATTAGTTATTTTATTGTTGATCTATGTGTAATTGTGGTTAGACTTTCATTTCATGTTATTAATTTCTTAATACAATTTTAATTAACATGATTTAAGATATTCTTCACGTTTTTTCTAGTGTTTCATTTTCTTAATGTTCTATAAAAAAATGAACAACAATCAGATATTCCATCAAGAACACCCATAATTTTGGCTGGTAAGATAGGGTTACATTGCGTATACTAGAAATTAAATGCTATGTACCATAGTGTGCTACATCTAGATGTGTTGAAGGATACATAGAACACCACACATTAATTACATTGAGTGAATTCTTCATGTTGACCATCTAAGGAGGAACATGGGATATCAGATTACATGATGTTTATCAGTGTACATGTTTTGTAGTCTACACGAGTTAGTAGTTTAAATCACACAATATGTGTTGTAATAATACACAGTCAAACAACATGAGACATAAAACAAGTATCATTTATGATACACATGATTTTTATGTGGTGTACATAGTCTGTATTTCAACTATTACCGCATACAAGGAACACAATGAGTGACTAAATGATAAAAAAATCCCTGATAAGTAGAACACATGACATGTATCAAATTTATGCATGTCATGTAGTCCAGTTGATGTGCACGCTGTAGAAAAAGGAATGTACCATGGATATAAAGAAACTGAGATACATAGTGTTTTTTAGATGCACATTCAATGTAGAGTCCCATTAATGAAAAAAATTAAATTTACATTAAATTCTAAAATTATACCATTAAAACATTTTATTAATGATTGACACAACATTGTGTACTAGAAAATTTAATAATTGTTTAAGAATTTTAATTCCAAAATTAATTTATTTTGATAAATATTTCATTATTGGTTATGCCATTTAGTTTCCATGAATTCCATAAATGATGGTTATATCCAATGACGTTCGGATGATCAATAGGATGACATAAAATTAATTAATTAATGTAATAACGTTCATCTTAACTATAAATAATGAATAATAAATGAATGGTATCTAGTTACATTTTTTTTGTCAGTGCATGTGTGACTATTCATGATATTGACCAAGACTTGTGTGTGCATTGGATGTTTTAATTTAATTTATTTCACAGGTTTACAATTTTTTATTATTAAATTAAACGATGTATTGTGGGTCATCCCACCCTCCACTATTATGTAGGACCTGTGTGTCCAAATATTTTTATGTAATATGTATAACTAATACTTTTGTTTCCTCTCATGAATGTGAGTAATGAATATTTTTAATTAATGGTGTATCCCAATGTGTATAGAGGTGGTTCAAGAGGGAGCGATAATCATGACAACTCGTTGATACATAGGTTTTAAGTGGAATGTTGTAACTTAAGACAACACCATAAAAATGAGTTATTTTCCCAAGGCTATAGGTTCATTTAATATCCACTCATTAAATCAATTGTTAGAAAAATATCACGAATATTTCATTTAAATGTTTATTTAAATCCATCTATGTATTTATTTGTTTTTTATTGCTGAAAGGTATTGATCACATATACAAATAAATTAATGTAAAATGAAGAAAATTAAATAAAGGGATTATGTGTAAATGTTTTATCAAACATGGTTAATTAATTATGTCACATATAATTAATATTGAAATAAAATGTAAAGGATAAAAAAGATTAAACTTTTGCATAATAAGATAAAATATCTCAATTAAATATTATTTCATATTTTTTCCGTCCATTACATTATTGAGAATGAAACTCAATTGGAATAGTGTTTGAACAACCACTATTGGGACACTTACTTTTATAATGGGAGTTCTTATAATGTTTTTTGGTTGACTTAACCATTTTGAAACAAGAGGAGTATCCCTTGATAGAGATTGTGTAATTTGTAAGAAAGTGTGGAGGAAATCAATGTTAGGATTTCAGGATAAGGGAGTCCACTCAACGAATCATGGAGCTTTAATCCCATAGTTGGAAAAGTCATGCCTACCTAAATACCTTCAAGTAGCTTGACCAACCCCTATTGGGGTTATACGAAGGGGAATATGGATCATTTACACTAGAATGTTAAAGAAACTAGACATTCTGAGATCAACGGTTAGGGATATTGAGAGATGATAAAATAGTGAGAGATTTAATAAAGTCAATTAATTTATTATATCCCCCTAAATTTTTAATGAATAAAAAGTATTAATGATATAATCTTATAATTTTATAATAAAATGTAATGACTTCCATCCAAATCATCACTATGATAAATATTATATAAACACATCCTTCTAACTATTAGTACCTTCTAGCAGTGCGTTATATACCTTTTGGTTTCTTCTATAGAATGAACAGAAATATTATATTCTAGAGTCCTTAATGTCTTGTTTCCAGTTAAGGATGGGAGATATTAAGATTACCTTATCTATGAAAAACATTTGAGTGATGAGATTAACGTTCAATTTTTGATGTTTTCAAAAATGTCAAGTGAACTCATGAAGTATCAAAAAACATCGATGTGTATTGAATTCTTGAGAACCTCTGTCATCTTTACTATTAGAGATATAGTTAGGAAGATATTGAGATTTCCAAGGAGATCTTTAATAACAAGATTAGAGAATGTTCACCATGTGAGCCTCATGTATTCAATCTCTTTGGCTACATTGAGCACTAAGAAGATCTAGATTTTAAAAACCATGATGAATTGGGAAATAATCTCATTCTAGAATCACTCTCTTGGAGGTAATCTAGAATTTTTGTCAATATTAACATGAAAAACATTAATACGTCTCTTTCATATATTCTCACTATTCTTCACCAAGTAGATAAGGATACAATGTTCAAAAATACTTTTATCCTTATGGTTAAAAATTAGAAAGGGAAATAAAATATATTTAAGCCCAAAGCTTCTTCACAACTATCCACAAAGTGGAAGATAAATGGGAAAGCAAGGGAACATGATGATTTCTGTTGGTCGGAGTGGACACTCAAGAGGGGGGTGAATTGAGTTCCAATTAAAAATTTCTGTTAAAAACAATTTCTATTAAAATCCCCCAATTTCAAAAAACAAATTAAAATGTAGTGAATTTATATAGATTATAAAGGTTCAATTAGTTTCTCAAAGATTGATTAATTCTCAGTTAACTTAATCGTATGGTTAAATTAACTTTTGAAACTAACTTACTGATTTATAACAAACATAAACACTTGCTAATTTAATTATCAAAGTAGCTTTGAAGGTAGATTATATTTCAAAGTAATAGCAGCAAAATATGAAATAAATATGTATAGTATGGATATAGAGTATAACAACAAGCACAGAGAATTAACCAAGAGGTTCAGTCTCAAGCCGAGACTTAGTCCTCTCAAAATTTTATATAAGAATGATCCACACCCTGGATCGGGGTTAACAACAGTGAACACACTGTCCAGGTCACAAGACCTCTACCACAGTTCTTCGTGGGAAAACAAACAACATCAGCCAGCTGTTCAGGTCACAAGACCTCTACCACTATCCACAGTGGGAAATGGGGTGCAAAAAGGTTTGCTGAGGATTTACAGATCCTCCAGTGAAAGTACAGGAGTCAGTGTGTGTGTTTAATACAGCAGATAACAAATACTGCTCAAAATGTAAAATAAATCACAGAACAAGAGATGTAGAGTTTAGAAGTGGTTCTGGTGATCTCAGTGTAGCTCTTGTATTCGATCAGAAGAGAGTTTGAGTCCTCTTCTCGTTTCTGTTTGAGAAACAGAGTGTCGTATGCTTCAGGTTCACAGGTAGTGAGAATGTAGTCTATGAAGTTCTTCAGGGTTCTTCTTGTATGCACAGAACACTTCTCGAGTATACTTGATGGTCTATATGCTTCTCTGTGTTCTTGATGGAACTCGTTTTTATCTTCTTGTGTTTCTGGTATATTTCGTCCACCACGCACTTCTCTGATTCGCATCCTTTTTTGGGCAGCGTAGTCTTCTCGTATTTATCTCCCGACAGGGGACAGAAAAGATTTCTTTTCAGCAGGTAAGAGGTACGGGTTCCTGACATCCGACAACCTTTATCAGATATTTGACAAATCATCAAAATGTATGATATGACCGTTAGATAGATTAAATGTAGGAAATAAAGAAATTAAAACAGTGAGTCGAGAATGTATGTCACTGTTGACTTCAACTGTGGTCTTCCAACTGTGGACTTCCTTCTGACTGCTGACTTCAACAAAAGGCTTGCTGTCTGTAGGCTTGCAATGGTAGCATTTACTCCACGTAACTATAGCCTTTCTAACTGTAGACTTGTAACATCAAATTTGTAGAACTGTAACCTTTGTCAACTGTAGACTTCGATCAACAGTAGACTTAGTCGACAGAAGCTGTCTAACTGTAACCTTGACTGTAGACTTATGACTGTAGGCTTGTTCGACTGCGAACTTGTTCCAACTGTAGACTTGTTCGACTGTGAACTTGAGCAGAGATAACTTTGAACAGAAGTCTTGTAACTGTGACCTTTGTCTGTGAGCTTTGACAATAGATAGCAGTAGACTCGTAACTGTAAGCTTTTATTACTCTTCGACTGTAACCTTGTAACTGTGAACTTATTGCAACAATAACTTAAGGTGACAGTTAGCTGTAACTGTGACTTTGAAAATAAAACTCTGACTGGTAGCTAACAATACTAAACTTATGTAAATGCTACTGTAAGCTGTTAGAGTAAAGTTATGAGAGTAGGAATATGAACTGTTTAGAATAAAATACGTTTAAGCATAGAATAATAAGATTAATGCAAAGGTTTAATACATCAGAATTAATGTTTAAGAATGATTTGGGATTATCAAAACAGGTGATTCCAACAATCTCCCCCTTTTTGATAATCACAAATTATGTCAGTATGAAATATAGAAGTATCAGAGAGAAGTGTGCAAGACACAGTATTATCAATATGAGCACAAAAATTAGGTATAATCCGCAAGGATTTCTCCTCTTTGTATAGGTTCATTTCTCCCTTGAGTTTTCCCTATTTCTCCCCATTTCTCCCCCTATCTATTTCTCCCTATTTCTCCCCCTTTGTGATTAACAAAAAGAAAGACAGAGAGAGAGAAAATAAATATTGTATTAATAAGGAGTACAGTACATGACCCAAAACGTGAATACATGATCCCTATAAAAAAACATAAACAGACTCAATCCTCTTCATCTGGAGGTAAGGGATCTTTTCCTTTGGAGGAAGAAGATGGAGCAGGAGGTGAAGGATCAACAGGCTTAGGAAGTGCAGCAGGAATGTCTGGAGGGGCAGCAACAGATGCTCCTGAAGGCCTGTAGTGAGTAGCTTGCTGAGGTATTAGTGGTCTAAGGCTTCTGAGGGCATCAGCAGGAGACATTACTGAAGAACCACTGGGGTTGGAGACAGGTAGGGCAGGAGGAACTATAACAGGTGTGCAGTCCACATGAAGAAAAGGTAGGAGCAGATTCCTGAAATCCATGATGATGTTTCCTCCTCTGTCCATGGCAGATAAGAAGTCATCTTTGTTTTCCAAGAATTTATCCAAAGCCGGGGTCAACTCTCGTAGCTTGCTAACTTGTTCTTTGAAAGCTTGAGTTACAGGAGGCAGCTTCATAGTTTCTAGCATGAGCTTGAATTGATTGTTCAACTGATGCTTGGTGAAAATCCGATCAAACTAATAATCCACTTTACTTTTGATGGCCTCCTGAGAAGCAGTAGCAGCCTGCAGGTGCTCACGAACAAAGCCACTGACTTCTCTAGTAGTAGCAAGGATCTGTAGGTCTGATGTGTCATTTGCACGGGCCTGAGTAAGCTCTTCTCTGAGCAGGCTTCTAAATTGCTCAAGGTCCACAGGATAGCTAGAGGAAGAAAGGGACTTGACTGAGAATGCCACTGTCTCCTTGAAATACTGAGTCAGATTTCCAATCACTTTCTGAATGACAGCATCCTGATTGCTAAAGTGTTCTTTTACTGATTTCTTGAAAGCCTCAAATACTTCCACAAACTGCTTGACCACTTCTTTGATGTATCGAATCTCACTGGCCACTAGTGTCTGAGAACTGCCCAGGGCAGTTAAAGAAGCAACTGATTGTCTGAGGGCCACTACTGCTCCAGTCCAGCTTTCAATTTGAGTGTGGCACACTTTCATTTCATCCATCACTTCTTTGATTGGACTTCCCACAACACATCCTAGAGATAATTCTAAGGATTGTTCTACATTTTTCAGCTCATCAAAAAGACTGGTTTTCAATTCAGCAACAGATTGTCTGATGGTCTCCTTCATTTCATTCTTTAAGGATTCAAGGTCTTCCTTGGTGGCCAATCTTTCAGTTTCTAACACTGGAGAGCTGTTAGGTAGGATAACTAGATTTCTTGGTGGTTGGTTTTCCTCATCTGAATCCTCATAATTGAGTCCTAACACCATGTATCCTGGATCTGAGGTCCATCCTTCTATATCAAACATTAAAGAGACTGAACCAAAACGCTCCCCCTCACTTGGAGGTCCTTTCTGAACACTTTCTACTATCTGCTCAACTCTGGGTAACTCTAAGTTCTCTTCTATAGCTCTAGCAGGTTCCATATTTGCTTCCTCTGTAGGTTCACCAGTGAGGTTAGCCTCCCTCTCTGTTGGGTCATCAACCACTTCCATGACAACAGTAGTAGAGACCACTCCTGCTTCCTGGTCAGACACTGACTTGTTTGTATACCCTATCAGAGGGCTCATACTTAGTTCTTCTGCAACAGTTTCTTGATTTTCATTTAAAGCTCCAGCCTCTTCTGCTTCGACTGTATCATCCTCGTCAGAGGTGTCCTTGACAAAATATTGAGATTATTCTTCTTCTTCTTCTGTAGACTCAGTCTCACTGTCTCTTAGAACAAGTTCTCTACTAGGTAGTTCTTTTGGAGGGCTTGCTGCTCCAAACGTCACTGTCCTGACAGGACTGTGAGTAGTATCAGGATCACTCCCTTCATCAATTGGGGTGTTCTCTCTTGCAGAGTCACCAACTACTGCAGTCTGTTCATCATCTGAGTATACAGGTTCAGGCTCATCAGGCTTTAAGCCTGGATCTCTCCTATCTCTCGGTCTATAGGGATGAGTAGAAGGGCTAAATTTCTCATAGATTCTCTCCTCATCATTCACCCATGATTTCTTCCAGGGATTCCAACTGATCTTCATGAATTTGCAGATTACTTTCGAGATACATACACTGTTCTTTGCCACTATCAACTCTTCCTGACTTCCAGCTTCACCTTTCACTTTCAACATAATCGAAATGAGTTTAGCATGAAACAAGGCACTTGATTTTGAGCTTGCCTTTATCATGTCCTCCATCTGAGCCATCAGCAACCTACAAAGGTTGATCTTCCTTCCATGTTTTAATAAGTACATCAAGTAAATATCCTGGTGCTTCAGAGTTGCAAAATCTCCTCTTCTAGGACTCAGTACATGCTGAATATGCTTAAACAGAAGCCTGTCCTCTCCATTCATTTCAGCAGCAATAACCTTTCTTACTGTGCCATTGCCTGTCAGTTCTTCCAGAGCCGTCTCATGATCAAAGATTCTACTGTTTGGAGGAGCCGCTCCAGAATAGTAGTTGTAAATACCCTCATGAGGAACTCTTAAACAAGCAGCCCATTCAACTGATGAAAAACTGACTTCATTGCCGTTTACTCTGGATACCAGTCTATGCAGATCAACCTCTTCCTCGAACTGTAGATATTCATAGAATTCCTTCACCAGCTTCGGGTAGTACGGTCCATTATTGTTTGCGAAGCATTCGGTCCATACTTGCTCATTAAGCACTGCCAGTACTAATGATCTGCTCGATAAAATCCACTCTTCACTTAGCTCCTTCTCAGCAACTATTTCTCTCTTAGTCAGATGTGGATTAACAGGTCTTATCGAGGCGTTCCCGGTGCCACTGGATTCGACTTGAGTCCTCTTTGGCATTGGTGAATCTTCGTTGACAGTCGGGGGTCGCTTTGTTCTGGCCATTGGAACTGAAAGAGGTTTCGAGGTTCGGTTGAAGGTTTAGGGTTTAGGACTTGAGAGAGCAAGGGTTGAGATGAGTGGATTGAGATATGTTCGATGTTCTCAATTTTATCATTTAGGGATTTAGAAATAAAAGTATAAAGAAAAGAAACAGTTCGAATTCCCGCAAAATAAAATAAGGTTAAACAGCGAAACAGCCTACAGAGAGATGTAATCAGTGAGGTACACCGGTGAGGTCTAACTATGAGGTTTCAACTGTGAGGTTTCAACTGTGAGGTTTCAACTGTGAGGTTTCAACTGTGGGGTTTCAACTGTGAGGTTTCAACTGTGAGGTTTCAACTGTGTGGTTTCAACTGTGAGGTTTCAACTGTGAGGTTTCAACTGTGAGGTTTCAACTGTGAGGTTTCAACTGTGAGGTTTCAACTGTGAGGTTTCAACTGTGCAATAATTAATCATACCTAACTCATGTTTGATGTAACTTAATCTCTCAGAATTCAAAGGCTTTGTAAAAATATCAGCTAACTCATGTTCAGTGCCAATGAACTCAAGAGTGATATCACCTTTTTGATAATGATCCCTCAGAAAGTGATGTCTCAAATCAATATGTTTTGTCCTAGAATGAGATACTGGATTTTTAGAAATGTTAATAGCACTTGTATTGTCACACCTTATAGAGACATGTTTGAATTGATATCCATAGTCTAGTAAAGTGTGTTTCATCCACAAGATTTGTGCACAACAGCTACCAGCAGCTATATACTCAGCTTCGGTAGTAGACAATGCAACAGAATTCTGCTTCTTACTACACCAAGATACTAGTGACTTGCCTAAAATGTGACATGTTCCAGAGGTTCTCTTTCTATCTAACATGCAGCCCGAAAAATCAGCATCAGAATAACTTAATAAATCAAATGATTGTCCTTTTGGATAAAATAATCCCAAATTGGGAGTATGTTTTAGATATTTGAAAATCCTTTTAACAGCAGTCAAATGAGACTCTATTGGATTGGCTTGAAACCGAGCACACATGCATACACTGAACATGATGTCAGGTCTACTGGCAGTAAGGTACAGTAGACTACCTATCATACCTCTGTAATTGGTTTGATCCACTGGTTCACCAGTTTCATCACTGTCCAACTTGCAAGTGGTGCTCATAGGTGTGTCACTGCCTTTGGTTCCATCCAAAGAAAAACGTTTTAGAAGATCTTTAATATATTTACTTTGGTTCAAAATAATACCATTTTTATTTTGAAAGATCTGAAATCCAAGGAAAAATTTGAGTTCTCCCATTAAACTCATTTCAAACTCATTTTGCATTATTTTTGAAAAATCAACACATAAAGAATTTTTAGAAGATCCAAAAATAATATCATCCACATAAATTTGTACTATTAAGACATCTTTAGAAATCCATTTAATAAAAAGAGTAGGATCAGCTATCCCTTTAGTAAATCCTTTCGAAATAAGAAAAGAGCTGAGCCAATCATACCAAGCTCTTGGAGCTTGCTTTAAACCATATAAAGCTTTAGATAGTTTAAAAACATGATTAGAAAAATGGGGATTTGTAAAACCAGGAGGTTGTTCCACAAATACATCCTCAATTATATATCCATTTAGAAAATCACTTTTAACATCCATTTGATATAGTTTGAAATTCAGATGAGCAGCATAAGCAAGTAATATCCTAATGGCCTCTAGTCTAGCCACGGGTGCAAAGGTTTCCTCATACTCTATTCCTTCTTCCTAACTATACCCTTGTGCAACTAGCCTAGCATTGTTTCTGATTATATTACCAAAGTCATCAACTTTGTTTCTAAACACCCATTTAGTGCCTATGGTAAGAGTGTCTTTAGGTCTTTCCACTAATTCCCAAACATTGTTTCTTTCAAACTGATTTAGTTCTTCTTGCATAGCCATTACCCAGAATTCATCAATGATAGCATCATTGACATTTTTGGGTTCAAGTTGTGAAAGAAAAGCTTGATGTTCAACCTGATTTCTTAGAGAAGCTCTATTTTGTGTTCCTCTATCAAGATTACCTACAACAGCATCTAGAGGATGATTCTTTAGGATCCTAGTTGATTTGGTAAAGGTTGGACTAGAGATTTCAGGTTCATTTATAGGTTCGGGTTCCACAGAGGAAGATTCTGGAAAAAGT
Organism: Viscum album; assembly: GCA_963277665.1. Taxonomy (NCBI): domain Eukaryota; kingdom Viridiplantae; phylum Streptophyta; class Magnoliopsida; order Santalales; family Viscaceae; genus Viscum; species Viscum album. The sequence continues at coordinate 1,739,594,464 of OY728150.1, read as the reverse complement.
CCAGAACTGGATGTTTTGATTACAGGTTCTTTAGATTTGTCATTTAGGTCCAGAACAGATAAATCTTCTTCAACATCTTCAAGAGATGTTTTAGACTCATGTGGATCAGTCTCATCAAACTTGATGTGTACAGATTCTTCCACACATTTGGTTTTCTTATTGAAAACTCTATAGGCTTTACTAGACATAGAGTAACCCAGGAAAATTCCTTCATCACTTTTTGGAGCAAATTTATCAAGATTATCTTTAGTATTCAGAATAAAGACTTTGCAACCAAAAACTCTAAAGTAATTAACCTTAGGCTTCCTATTATTCCACAACTCATAAGGGGTTTTCTTAAGAACCGGTCTAATCAAGACTCTATTAATAACATAGCAGGCTGTATTTACAGCTTCAGCCCAAAAGTAAATTGGCAGGTCATATTCATTAAGCATGGTTCTAGCAATTTCTTGCAGGGTTCTGTTTCTTCTTTCCACTACACCATTCTGTTGAGGTGTCCTAGGAGCAGAAAAATTGTGAGTATAGACATTGTGTGAGCAGTAAGATTCAAATTCTTTATTCTCAAACTGACGACCATGATCACTCCTCAAGGTCTTAATCTTAAGTCCACTAAGATTTTCTACAGACTTAGAGTATTTAACAAAGGAATAGCAGGCTTCACTTTTGTGAGCTAGAAAGTATACCCAAGTATATCTAGAAAAGTCATCTACAAGAACATAAACATAGTGCTTCCCATTTAGACTTTAAATTCTTGATGGTCCAAACAAATCCATGTGAACCAGTTCAAGTGGTTGAGAAGTTGAAACTTCTTTCTTTGGTTTAAAAGAAACTTTGTGTTGTTTTCCCTTTTGACAGGGATTACACACTTTGTCATTTGGGAATTCAAGCTTAGGTAGGTCTCTAACTAAGTGTTTCTTAGAGAGTTTTCTACGTGAGTGAATGTTGCAGTGTCCTAATCTCCTATGCCACAGCCAAGACTCTTTATGAAAAGCATTTAAGCAAGTAACATTATGTTTAGCTAAAGTGTTTAAGTCAACAGCATAAACATTTTCATTTCTTAAGGCAGAAAATATTAAAGCATTTTTGGAATTATAAACATCACAAGAATTGTTTTCAAACTTGACATTAAAACCATCATCACACAATTGAGAGATGCTAAGTAGGTTGTACTTAAGTCCATCAGCAAATAAAACTTTGGAAATTAATACTGAGTCAGTGTTACCAATCTGGCCTAAGCCGATGATTTTTCCTTTTGAGTTATCACCAAAAGTGACATATCCTCCATCAACCTTTATTAATCTTTTGAAGCACGAATAGTCTCCAGACATGTGTCTTGAACATCCACTGTCTAAGTACCATACCTTCTTGTAATTGCTTTTCAAACAGATTTCCTACAAAACAGATTAGACAGGAAATGACTTTGGTACCCAGATTTTCTTGGGTCCAGATATGTTAGCAATCAAGGATTTAGGTACCCAGATTTGTTTTATGGGTCCCATACAATTAATAGATGAAACAGATTTAGAGAGATATACTTTATTTGATCTATAACTATTTAAATAACCAGTTGAGGCATACAAATTTCCAAAACTGGAACTAGCAGGATTTTTTCCAGACATAATAAATCGGGTTTTAGTAAACTGTCTTTGTCCAGGTTGGTATCCCAAGCCAGTAGCATACTTAGGTGCAACTTGCTTTCCTAGAAGTTGGGTTAGAGTATCTTTTCCATTTGTGAATGTTTCTAAGTCCTTTCTAAGTTGTTCATTAGATAGTTTCAGTTCTGTATTCTCCTTTAATAATTGAACATTTTTCTCTTTTTCTATATCAAGTGCAGACTTGACACTTGCAGTAAGAGCATGCTGTTTCTTTAAAGACTTATATTTATCCTTTAGTTCATTACACGTTTCTTCCAGCATATTACAGTATTCAATCAATTCATCTTTAGACATATTTTCAGAATCAGAACCAGATTCTGCTTCACCTTCAGAATAATAAGAGTTTAGAGTGGGAGTGTCTAAGGTTACCTCAGATGTGTTTGTCATGAAACACATATTAGCACGATTTCTTTCAGAATCACTGGACTCTGATTCACTTGTGCTGTCTTCTGAAGCACTCCAGGTGGCCTTCATAGCTTTCTTATAATTCTTGTCCTTGTACTCATATTTCTTCTTGAATTTTAACTTAGGACAGTCAGCTTTGATGTGTCCTTTCCTTTTACATTCATAGCAAACTATGTCTTCTTCTTTATCAGTTTTCTTCCAATCTTTCTTCCACTTACCTTGTCTATCATACTTACCCTTGTAGTTTGGTTTTCTGAAGAACTTCTTCTTCCTATAGAACTTCTTGAATCTCCTTGCTATTTGTGCCATCTCGGCATCACTGTCAGAATCTAAGTCTTCACTAGATGAGCTTTCAGTTGGTATATGCACTTTCTCCTTGTCTTTGCTCATTGATGCAGTAGACTTAAAAGCTACAGATTTTCGTTTTGGTTCCTCATCTTCCTCTTTATTCACCTTTAGCTCTTCTTCGTACATCATCAGCTTACCAATTAACTCCTTGACAGGAAAAGTTCCAATATCACAGGATTCTCTAATTGAAACAGATGTGCCTCTCCATCTGTCAGGAAGACATCTCAATAATCTCATGATTTGCTCCTTTGCTGGAACAATCTTTCCGAGTGAGCTCATTGTGTTGACTATCTCATTAAACCTGAGATACATATCCGAAATAGGTTCATCGGCTTTCATCTTAAAGTTATCGTATTTGATAGTATAAGTATTTAACCGCATTTCCTTGACATTAGTTGTTCCTTCATGAGAAACAGCTAAGGTGTCCCAGATTTCAAAAGCAGTTTTACATGCAGAAATTCTATTGAACTCCTCATCTCCTAGAGCACAGTAGAGAGCATTCACAGCCTTACTATTATTATTGTAAGCTACCTTAGTAGGTTCATCCCAAGTTATTCTTTCAGTTTCTGGAATCTTGTATTGAGACTCTATAGCAGTCCAAATATCAAAACCCATACTTTCCAAATGAATTTTCATTTTGAGCTTCCATTGGGCATAATTTACACCATTAAAGAAGGGTGGCCTGTTAGTAGCAGCACCTTCTAGTCTATTATCCATAAGGAAATTTTAGAAGATGTTTTAAAGAGATAAAATTTAGAAATAACAGAAATTTATGATCTTTTAGATAAAACTACAATCACAGTTTTAAAAACAGAGAGTTAAAATAAAACATTGAGCAAGTATAACAGAGATAAACAACTCCTCTGATACCAAATGTTGGTCGTAGTGGACACTCAAGAGGGGGGTGAATTGAGTTCCAATTAAAAATTTCTGTTAAAAACAATTTCTATTAAAATTCCACAATTTCAAAAAACAAATTAAACTGTAGTGAATTTATATAGATTATAAAGGTTCAATTAGTTTCTCAAAGATTGATTAATTCTCAGTTAACTTAATCGTATGATTAAATTAACTTTTGAAACTAACTTACTGATTTATAACAAACATAAACACTTTCTAATTTAATTATCAAAGTAGCTTTGAAGGTAGATTATATTTCAAAGTAATAGCAGCGGAATATGAAATAAATATGTATAGTATGGATATAGAGTATAAAAACAAGCACAGAGAATTAACCAAGAGGTTCAGTCTCAAGCCGAGACTTAGTCCTCTCAAAATTTTATATAAGAATGATCCACACCCTGGATCGGGGTTAACAACAGTGAACACACTGTCCAGGTCACAAGACCTCTACCACAGTGCTTCGTGGGAAAACAAACAACAGCAGCCAGCTGTTCAGGTCACAAGACCTCTACCACTATCCACAGTGGGAAATGGGGTGCAAAAAGGTTTGCTGAGGATTTACAGATCCTCCAGTGAAAGTACAGGAGTCAGTGTGTGTGTTTAATACAGCAGATAACACACACTGCTCAAAATGTAAAATAAATCACAGAACAAGAGATGTAGAGTTTAGAAGTGGTTCTGGTGATCTCAGTGTAGCTCTTGTATTCGATCAGAAGAGAGTTTGAGTCCTCTTCTCGTTTCTGTTTGAGAAACATAGTGTCGTATGCTTCAGGTTCACAGGTAGTGAGAATGTAGTCGATGAAGTTCTTCAGGGTTCTTCTTGTATGCACAGAACACTTCTCGAGTATACTTGATTGTCTATATGCTTCTCTGTGTTCTTGATGGAACTCGTTTTTATCTTCTTGTGTTTCTGGTATATTTCGTCCACCACGCACTTCTCTGATTTGCATCCTTTTTTGGGCAGCGTAGTCTTCTCGTATTTATCTCCCGACAGGGGACATAAAAGATTTCTTTTCAGCAGGTACGAGGTACGGGTTCCTGAAATCCGACAACCTTTATCAGATATTTGACAAATCATCAAAATGTATGATATGACCGTTAGATAGATTAAATGTAGGAAATAAAGAAATTAAAACAGTGAGTCGAGAATGTATGTCACTGTTGACTTCAACTGTGGTCTTCCAACTGTGGACTTCCTTCTGACTGCTGACTTCAACAAAAGGCTTGCTGTCTGTAGGCTCGCAATGGTAGCATTTACTCCATGTAACTGTAGCCTTTCTAACTGTAGACTTGTAACATCAAATTTGTAGAACTGTAACCTTTTTCAACTGTATACTTCGATCAACAGTAGACTTAGTCGACAGAAGCTGTCTAACTGTAACCTTGACTGTAGACTTATGACTGTAGGCTTGTTCGACTACGAACTTGTTCCAACTGTAGACTTGTTCGACTGTGAACTTGAGCAGAGATATCTTTGAACAGAAGTCTTGTAACTGTGACCTTCGTCTGTGAGCTTTGACAATAGATAGCAGTAGACTCGTAACTGTAAGCTTGTATTAGTCTTCGACTGTAACCTTGTAACTGTGAACTTATTGCAACAATAACTTAAGGTGACAGTTAGCTGTAACTGTGACTTTGAAAATAAAACTCTGACTGGTAGCTAACAATACTAAACTTATGTAAATGCTACTGTAAGCTGTTACAGTAAAGTTATGAGAGTAGGAATATGAACTGTTTAGAATAAAATACGTTTAAGCATAGAATAATAAGATTAATGCAAAGGTTTAATACATCAGAATTAATGTTTAAGAATGATTTGGGATTATCAAAACAGGTGATTCCAACAATTTCAATTTCTTATTTGGAAAGTAGGGCCCCTGAAAGAAAAGTTGTACTCAACCAAAGAAGTTAGGGGATGCTTCTGGTGCATTTTTTATTGAGAATAATATATCTGTTTCTATAAGTTGGGTATTAGATATATCTTATGGTGCTCAAATATGTATTCATATATTGGAACCATGTATATTCAGAAAGATTTATTGAGGGGAAGTAGATTTACGAGTACCCAATGGAGCTAATCATATTATTGTTTCTATTGGTGACTACCACCTCACGTTTCTGACCAGAATCATCTTAGTCTTGAAATGTTGTAATTATTGTAGTGGTTGGACTAGGACTAACTATTATTAATTTGATTATATGAATATTTTATGTATGGAATATTAATAAAACTTCTTATTACATATTTATTTATAGTTCTTCATGACAATAATGTAATAATGTCATATATTATACATTGTATTGATGAGGTCATAGAAGTTACCTGATATAATGAAAATGTTGATGTGCTATGATGATATTCTAAAATAATATTATATGGTTTGAAAACATACTATGATTGGAATCTTTTTACATAGTCTATCAGTTGTGAGTACTTGTAAGTATATGAGGATTCTTATCATGAAGTTCACACATTGTAATCTTTATGATGAGAGATTCTGAGAATAGACCTGCTAGTAGGAATCCTTCATGTTTGGTGTAATCAAATATTCCTATCTATGGAATCTTTGATGGGATTTAGACATTAATATTATTATTGATTCCTATTAAAAATAAAGTACATAGATGTATTTCATAAACCATGGAGATAACATTTCATGGACAAGTTGAATATGTTGGGTACATCACGAGTGACATGTCATTAATGAATAATTTGAGGAAGGATTTGTCCCTTACATCATTATGGAAGCTGATATCTCGACACTTTGATTGGAATAGAAACATCATATTGAATTTCATGGATAGGGTGTAGTGACATGTTTATTTCAGGTAGTCAAAGAAATACATATCGATTTTATAGGTTGGTGACATGATTATGAATCCTTTTGGATGAGATTTTGTAAAAAATGGATTATATTACATTGTAGTTATTCATATTCAGTTGTTGATATTATGACATTATGTTCTTTCTCTTGGGTTCCATGACCCATTACTAGATTGTAATCGTGGACTTTAGGATAGACCACCAAATTCGAACAATACAAAATCTTAGAGGGACACACAGTAAGTATTTTTGTTGATCTCGATTAAATTCTATTTGAGTTGAACTAATGGGATATATATTATTCTGTAGTTCAATGAATAATATTATTTTAGTTCTATTGATCACATAAATTAAATAGGTATTTTTTTCACCAGTATGTGAATAAAATATTTATTTTCTTTATTGAATATTTTAAAAAATATTTATTCACTATATTGTAAAAAATATATTTATTTATGAATGAAATATTTATTCAATTTTTCAATAAATTATTGAGTAGTTTGAACAAAACAAGTCTGAGTTTGGTGATAAATATTAATTAACAAGACTGTTACATAATATTTATTATTGTGAATGTTGGCGCACACCAAAAAATAATAATAATTTAATTATTATTATTTGGAATGGAGTTGATTAAAGGTTCTAAAAATTATTTAATGGACATTATTCAATTATATAATAATTTAACTTAAATCCTTACTATATAAATGGACAGCTATGTCTATTCTGTAGAGGATCCAAAATTGATAATAGGTAATTTTTTCAAACAATGAATTCACTTGCATCTCATTATTGTCTCTCTCTATCTATCTCATGAAGGAGAATTGAATGAAATATTTCTCCAGGGAAACATAATGAGTGATCAATAATGAACAACATAGTGCATTTGACTCACTGCAATAGTATGTGGATATCAAGTGGTATTCCTCGGAGTTCATATGAGGACATGTATATCACCACTATAGGTATTATATCCATGGATCTGTACAGCCCAATGAAGGTAATATGAAATGGTCCTTTTGGATGATCAACATTCACCAAAGAATAATGATCCAAATCCAAGGTATTTATTTCTTCAAATTTTAAATAAATTAATTATAAATTTGATAAGGAATATCGCCGCCCTTGGTTTAGAAAAATGATTATTAAACTAAATTTTAATATGTCTCCCATATCCACATGTGACCGCTCTACCTAGAACCATAAATTGGTATCATAGTTGTCATGTTTAAATTTATAATTATTTATTTTATTTTTGATCAATTCACAATTGTGGTAAGATTTTAATTTCATGTTATTTTCTCATCAATCCAATTTGAATTATCATGTTATAGACAAATTAATCATGTTTATTCAGAATTTTATTTTCATAAAGTTTTAAGAAAAAGTGATAAACATCCAGATATGCCATCAGGAAGTGTCAAATATTTGGCTGAAAAAAATTGGGTTACATGGCATGCTGTCATAGAAGATTCCATATACCCATGAAAATTGTATCTAGACACATCAACCAATTAATTACATGTGATCATTTTATTGTACATTGCATGTTGATTGGTTCAACCTAGAAAACAACTAGAAAATTGAAGTTGTGTAGCTGGCATGTACACACCATTTAGTATGGCTGAGCTAACATATCAAAGCCCCATGTTTGTGACTTGGATATACGACAATCAAGGTATATGGCATGTAACTGCTTGTACACTCCATATAGTCTCTCAATAATAAATAAATTAAAATTTCATTAAATCTGTAAATTTCATCATTAAAACCTTATTTTATTGCTTTCTACACCGATGTGATTTGGAAAATTTAAAAATGGTTTTAAATAATTTTAAATTCTCAATTAATTTATTGGAATTAATATTCAATTATTAGTTATACCATTTATTTTCCATGAATTCTATTAATTATGGGTATCTCCAAATGAGATTTGATTATAGTTAAGAAGATAGGGACATAATTAATTAATTAATTAATTAATGAAAACATTTTTATATGAAATTATAAAGGAGAGAATAATGAAATAAATGTTTGCAATTTACTTTTGTGTATTTGTTGCATGTATAACATTTAATGAGAATGAAAAATACATGTTTATATATTGGATGATTTAATTTAATTTATTTTTGGAATTTGAAATTACTTAATATTAAATTAAATGATGGCCTTGGATTCATCCCTCCCCAAATTATTATATAGGACCTACTTGTCCAATGATATTTATATAACCCCCTTTAATCAATCCTTCGGTTCCACTCACCTGTGTGTGAGTAATAAATATTTTTAATTAATTGAGAATCCCAAGGTTTGTGGAGGTGGTTAAAGATAGAACCATAATGATGCCAACCCCAATGATATAGTGGTGGAGAGGTGGAATGTTATAACTCATAACAAGACCGATAATAAGAGTTATTTCCCCTTTGTCAAAGGATGATTTAATTTCCTCTCATTAAATCAACCATTAGATAAATCTCATGAATGGGTTATTTAATTAATTAATTAATTATTTATATTAATTTCCTTATTTTATGGATGAAAGTTCACAATCTCAAAAATAAATAAATTAATGTGAAAAATTGGAAATTAAATAAATGAATTTTTGGTAATTTTTTTATCCAACATTGTAAATTAATGTAGTAACATACACTTAATACTAACAACATGTAAATGATAAAACAAGATAAAATTTAAGCATAATAAATTATAATCCCTAGATTTAATATTAAGTTAGACAAAGCCTTCCATTACATGATTTGGAATGAAACCATATAATTATGTGTAGTACATGGCCAATGCCTGGACACTTACTTTTATTGGGGTGTTCTCATTAGAGTTTTAGGTTGAATTATAAAAAATTGTTTTGTGTTTAATATAAAATGTATATACAATACAAATTTAGAGTCAGGTGTTAAGGAAATACATGTAAGGATTTTAGGATAAGAGAATCCACTCAATGGATCAATGAGTTGCATGTCCGCAGTTGGAAAGGCCACCTACCTAATTACTTTATTATATTTTTTATGGACAATGTTGGGATCGTTAAGAAAAGTAATGGGAATCCTTGACACTACAATGTTAAAGAAAATAGACATTCCATGTTCAATGGTGAGGTCTATTGAGACTTGATAAAATAGTGGGATATTTAATAAATAAAAATTAAATTATTATACCTAACATATTTTTTAATTGAGAAAAGTAATAATAATATGGACTGTTAAATTGTAGAATAAAATTATAAGTTCAACATCCACACACCACCTATGATATATATTGTAGAAATATAACCACCTAATAGGCCGTAACTTCTAGGAGTGGTTTAAACTCCTTTGGGTTGTGCTACACAATGAATGTAAATATTACATTCTAGACTCATCAATTCCTGATATTTATTCTAATGAGGTGAGTGATGAAGAGTTTTGTTTCTATGAAAATAATTTTAGTGATGCAGTCAATGTTCAATGTTTGATTCTTTCATCAATATCTAGTGAGATAATGAAGTCTCACAAAAAATGTATGTTTATACAATGTCTGATAACCTCTATGGTCTTTACCAAGAGTGAGAGAGATAAGAATAGTTTTATATTTTCTATGAACTCATTCAGACCAATCTTGGAGAGGGTTCCTCAGTTGGGCCTCTTGTATTCATTCTCAGTGGCTTCATTGAGTTCTTAGAGGTTCTAGGGTTAAAAATCCTGGAAGAACATTTCACCGACCTCATTATAGAATCACTCCTTCCAAGATAACGTAGTTTTCTTTTGAATTTTAATATGAAAAACCTTGATAAGTCTCTGTAAGAACTTCTTAATCTTATTCACCATGTTTATAAGGATATGAATCTTGAAAAACACACCATCCTTATGCTGAATAAAGTGAAAGGGTTGGCCAAGATATTTAATCCCAATGCATCTCCAGACCCTTCCAAGAATAGGAAGATCAAGGGGAAGGAAAGGGAACTAGATTTTGTTTTTTTTTCATATGGAAAGACGGACCACTGCACAAAAAAAACTACACCTAGGAAAAGAAGAAAGGGGAAGCATCATGTAAATTTGTTATCGAGTGAAATGTATCCATTTCAATAGATTAGGTATTATAAAATGTTTTTGGTGATTACATATGTATTAAAATATCTGATCCAAGTATATTCATAAAGATTGAGTGAGGATAGGTAGATATTCAATACACTAGTGGAGCTAAACGTTTTTGTACCTATTGCTGACTACCACCTCACATTTCCAACCAGAATGATCTTGGTTTAAAGGGTTTTTATTATGTGCCTTCACTTACAAAAAAATAATATTTCTATATCTAGACTTAATGAAAATGGATTTATATTCAAATATGGGAATTCATTTTTCTTCTTTAATAGAGATAGCATTTGTTATGGTAATACAAATTAAAAAAAATGACTTTACGTGTTTTTTTATGTGATCCAAATAATGTCAATCGATAACAAAGTTACATCGCATGAATCATATCATACCCAACTTTTCCATCCCCATCTAGGTCATATAAATAATAAGTGCTTGACTAAATTACATCAATATTGATATTTATATTCTTCTAACTAAAACCACTATGTTTATGTTGCACATGTTTACAAGGAAAAATGACCAAAGTTCCATTTAGTGGGAATGGTAAATGGGCTAAAGATATTCTGGAATTCTGTTATTCATATTTGTGTGGACCATTTCCCATTGAATCAAGGGGTGGGTACTCATACATCATAACATGTACTAGAGACTTCAATAGATATGAATATGGCTACTTTAGGAGGTATGAGTCAAATTATTTTGAAAAATTCACGTAATACATGAATGAATTTAAGAACCAGGTCGGTAAAAAAGATTATAAATCTTCACTCAAACTAAGGTAGGGAATATAAAAATCATTATTTCATTGATTATCTATGAGAGTTATTGATTTTATCTCAACTCACTCTGCCTTATATGCCTTATTGGAATGGTGTATGTGAAAGGAGGAACCACACCTTGTTTTAAATGGTGAGATTAATGATGATTCATGCATGTCATCCATTATCCTTTTGGAGATACACGTTACAAACCAAAAGATATATACTAAATTTATTGCTAACTAAATAAAAATAAGGTATACCATACTAATTATGGAATTGAAAGAAACTCATGTTGTCTTTCTTACATGTGTAGGGTTGAAAAGCATTTTTTAAATCCCTCTTCAGGTAACAAGATTTCACCTTGAGGCCCAATGTGTATCTTTGTTGGTAATCAAAAAAACAGTGGGATACTACCCATAAAATATTTTAGAGAAACTAATTTCGGTTGAAATACATCCCACATTAATTGAGGGGGATCTTATCTATAGAAGAGATACTAAGAGTGAGATAGTATTCGATAAAGTCCATGATAAAGATACACAAGAGTTTTCATAAGAAAAAATTTCACAAAGCCACATTGAAGAAGAAATTGTTTTAGAGACACAACTACAACATATGAGTACTATAGAGGTTAGAGAATAATTTCTGTAATGTTTTCTAGTCACCGAGGATGGTGACTCATTATTGGTTGATAATAATGATCATATAACCTATAAGGAAGAAGTAAGTGGTACATATATTGCCAAGTGACATGAATCCATGAATTCAGAAACATATTACATGTACCAAATACAAGTCTATATTTTGGTAGACCCTCTAATAGATGTTAATACTATTGGTTGGAAATGGGTATTCAAGAAGAAAATCAACATGGATGGACCAGCTAGTACTAATATGGTGTGATTGGTCAAAAGTGGTTTAAATTGCATCACGACATTCACTAAAGAGAAACCATTTCACCTATTTCAATGTTGAAAGTCATAAAAATTATACATTCCATGTCGGCTTTCCTTGATTATGAGATTCGGAAAATGGAGGTCAAAATATCCTTCCTTAACGGTAACCTTCCATAAGATGTCTATATGGCAGAATCCGAAGGTTTTTAGACTCCAAATGATGCTAACAAGGTATTCAGGTTACAAATATCCATTTATTGATTAAATTAAGAATCTAGGTCATGGAAAATTTGTTTTGATGAGTCCATAATATAATTTGGCTTCATAAGGAATGAATTTGATCCATGTTTCTATAAACGATTGAGTGTGGGTGTAGTTGTTTTCATAGTAGTATATGTTGATGACATATTACTCATCAGAAATGAAATAACAGTCTTACAGTCTGTTAAGGCATGGTTGAATAAACAGTTCTCTATGAATGACATGGGAAATGTACTATATATTCTTTGTATTAAGATATATAATGATAGATCCAATATGTTTCTAGGACTATGTCAAAATATATACATTGATAAGAAAATGAAGTGATTCGTTATGAAACAATCTAAGAGGAGATTGTTGCCAGCATCACATGACATTCATCTTTCCCAGGAAATTTGTCCTTAGACATGTGAGGAAAGAAACAGAATGACAAGGTGTCACAACCCATCCTCGGGGCCCATGCCGTGACTTCCCCAAGCCCGCCTTCCATTGGCTAGGGGATGTTGACTAGCACCTAAGGCATAAATACCGATATATGGGAAGGCATTACCTTTATAAAACATAAACACATCCAACCAGAGTAAAAGAGGAAGTAATACACTAAGAACAAAAGAAAGTGCTGAAAAGTAAATGGGGCAGAATACAAACCCAACTAAGAAGTACAACTACAACTGAACGAAAGTACAATAGAAAAGACAAACAGCTAGAAGATAGAAGCAGCTCCTGGGTCATCCACCACGGATCCTACCAGATGGGTAGGTACATATATCCTCCTCAGCGCCCCTATCCGTCAACCCCCTCTGGGTACCAAATTGTCGTGAAATCCACCTCCGGGTACTAACTCGTCGTGAGGTCCACCTCCGAGTACCGTCCACTCCTCAAACACTCGATCTTTGTCAGCGTTGTCCATCATCTGTATCCAACACAATGAGGTGCGGGAATATCCCATGCAGGGGTGAGTATAACGATACTCAGTAGGGAACACGAGACCATCAAGGTTTCACAAAATCAAACAAGGATAACCACAACGAAAGATCTCAGTAGATAACCCTTACTTAGGTATAATCCCATACTTATACCTATGTTATCAAGTAACTCATCTCAATCATGAGGTATCACATAGTTATGAAATCATAGGATAACCACTACTTAGTTATATTCCCATACATATACCTATGTTATCAAGTAACCCATCTCAATCATGAGGTAATCACAAAAGTCATTGAATCAGCTTAAACCATGATTTTATTCATGATAACAAAAACACGGCTGCTGGATAACTCTTCCTCTGTCGAGTGCAGTAGTCCTGTCATGACTCCAAGGTGCCACTCACTAACATTATACTGCTGAGGTACTCCTCCTATCGAGTACCGCGGGTCTACCACCTCACAATGTAGTTCTCCCCACCATGGGTCTGCCACGTCACAAAGTAGTGCTCCCCCTCATAGCCTGTAGAGGTACTCCTCTTGTCGAGTATCATGGGTCAACCACCTCACAAAGTAGTGTTGTTCTTCCATGGGTCTGCCACCACACAAAGTAGTGCTCCCCACTGGTCTATACAAGTCACTCTGAATCGAATTGGACAAATAGTCATCAGGTCTCAGCCAGCTACTAGGTCACTGTACTCCGTATGCTCATCTCCAGGAGGATATTCTCCACGAGCCACTGGTCAATAGTCAATGTGTCACTATGTACCACGACGAAGATGTATCACAAAGGACCACCTTGTCACAGGGGTCTCAATTCCACAAACGGCGTGTTAATCGGACGCCCAGTCTCTGAGTAATTAGCCTTTTTGTCCCAGAGCCCCGGTTGGTTTCGAGTACGAACCAACCTGACTGTATCTCAACCAAACCCCAAACACTCATACGGTACACTCAAAGGAACCTTTTCTCAACGAGATTACCAATGCCGCTGACGGTTCGTCAAACGTCCGTCCGGTCTGAAAGTTATCGTCTTTTCCGTTCCAGGGGCCCGGTTGGATTTCAGGTACAATCCAACCCGGACATACTCCAACTATGTCCAATCCTCAGGTTAATTAAATCAAAAGAACCTTCTCATCAAGAGTAATCCAACAAAGTCGACGGTACGTCAATCGGACGTCCAGAGCTCATGTTATAAGCATTTTTGCTATGAGGGCCCGGTTGGTTTCAGGTTCGAACCAACCTGACCATACACAAAATTCACCGAAATCTTGAATTTAATATACTGAAACACCCGTCTCGATCCAATGAATCCTACACAACTGTCTATGGATCAATCAGAGGTCTGTAGCCCAAGATATGAGCGTTTAACTGAAGATGGTCCGAAAATAGGGGGTCTGGGCCTGGTCTGACCCGGCCCAACACCCCCTGGGTCAGCCCGAACCGGGTCGACCCATCGTGGGTCCGGGTCCGGACTAGTTGGCCGCGGCCCAGCCCAGCAGGCATGGCCCTGCCCAGCGCTGGCGGCCCGGCCCAGCCAGTTGTGGCTCGGCCAGCATGGCCAAGAGGATGTCGCATAGCGGGGGGCGTCATTCCCCCCGTTTGATTGAACCAGCGCGGCATTAAAGTTGCACCTCCCAAATCCGGAATAGCTTTTCTGTTCCATTTCAACTCCCTCCGCTATGGCTCATCCGCGACGGTCTTCTCCGGTGGCGCGCCACCACCGCCGGTTGCCGCTGCTTCCGCCGCCTTCTGCGAACCACCAGTCGCGCTCCGGTGGTCTGTTTCACACGTCGTCTCCGTCTATGGTCACCTCGAGACCCGAACTTCACTACGAAGGCTTCAAATTTCCTTTGCGGTCCCATTTAATAATCGATGCCAATCCGCACATAACAAAAAATCTACAGAGGGTTGTCGGCCCCTGTTTTTTTGGCCCGAGCCCTCCGCGTTAGGTGTTATCAAAAGGGTCGATCAACAAACACTTGATTTCATCAATTACAACGCAATAATTTATTCAAGAATAAATTATTCAAACATCATATAAATAAATTCTCAAGCTCGTGAGATAAAACCACTCGATATAAACCCCGACCTCGCAAAGACGCCACACGTCGTTGAGCCGTGGAAGAGGCAAGCGTCCGATGATCGGACGTCGCAGAAGATTGGTGCCGATTTCGTTGGCGTCGGAGGAAGATTCATCGTCGATGGAGACGTTACCCATGGTGGTGTCTCCTCCCTTGATGGAGAAATGGGGAGCATTCTTTTTCGAGAAGGATGGTCGCTCTTCGTCGGAGGAAGAAGTTCTTCAAAACTCTTGAGCTCCCTCTCCAAAAGATTTTCCCAACACAAGTGCCAACCTAAATAAAATAAGCTTCCACCTTATTTTAATTGAACTTGCCAATCCATTAAAATTTTGAAAAAAAAATCATCTTAATTAATTAAATGTTGATTTGTTTAATTAATTAAGTGGTAGGTTGGAAAATTAATAAGTAAGTGGATGAGTTTCATAATTAAATGTGGGAGTTTATGAGAGTTAAAGTGAGTTATGTGAATGTGAAAGGTTAGGGCTCATGTGGGCCCCATATCACATTTCATCCTCACATTTATCCTCACTTGGGTAGTTAGGTAGTTGTGGGTCCCACCCAAACTCCCCCATGTAGGATACAACCACATAGATATAAAAATAAAATTGTTTTACAATTTTATTCATTTCTCAATTAATCCACAATTTTTAACTTCTCCACCCGCACAAACGCAATTGCAGAAAAGGTCCCCTTAATCAATTACAGGCGTTGCGAGTTCATTGGAACCCTCAGATTTCAATTCTGAGCACTGGTTCAAAAGATAGAAAAATCCTTCTCATTCTTTTACTGAATGTACCCAAGATGAACTTCGGAAATTGATTCTGGGCACACCGGGCCTCCGAATCAGGTGACGTCAGAAACTGCGCACTTGTAAAATTCCAAAGAAATTAAGAAAAAAATTTCCTTGAAATTTTTGGGTCTTTACATCACTCCCACCTCAGGTCTTTACATCCCCATAAAGCTACAACACAAACTAGGGAAACTAAAGGAGGTAACGAGCATGCATTTGAGCCTCCCGCTCCAACGTGCTCTCCTAGAGGTTCCCATGCTTCCAAAGAAAGAGAAAAAGATGAATAGACCATCCCCATAGGACCCGTTCATGTCGATCCTCAACCTCTATTGGAACCTCATGAAAGTCTCCCCATCATCGATGTCCATCTCTCCATGGTCGATGATGACAGATTGGTCGTGCACACATCTCCTCAGCTGAGATAAGTGAATGACTTCGTGCACCCAGTGCATCTGAGGTGGAAATGCTAGAAGGTAAGCCACCTTGCCTACTCTGATGGGGACCTAGAAGGTCCGTTGAACCTCAGATATTACTTTACGCCTTAGCCACATCTCCGTAGACCCTATTGAGGTGAGACCCATTTGAAGACATGGTCGTCACCCTCGAACTCCAGTGGTATTGTCTCCTATCAACATAGGACTTCTTTCTACTCCATGCAGTCTTCATCCGATCTTGAATGATCTGAACCTTTTCCGTCATAACCTAAACCATCTCTGGTTCTACACATGCTTACTCCATCACTATCCACAAAGGATATCTGAAACGCGTCCAGCTGCCGTATCTCCACTCCTAACAGATGAATGTCTGATCTTCTACTAAGAGAATCTGCTACAACATCCCCCTCTCTAGGAGTATATGCTATCTTGAATTCATTTTCCTGGAGGAATTCAAGCCATCACCACTGTCTGAGGTTCATGTCCTTCTAAGAGAAGATAAATATGAGATAATTGAGATTCAGAGAACCGTAAACCGTTCTCTCAAAGAACAATGGGTGAGACTAGCCAATAGTAAGAACTCATCTCCACCCTTCTTCATCCACATTCCACCAATGTTCTGTTGGGATTTCTCCTCTGTCGAAAAGATAAATCTGATCTCACCCCCTAGATAAACCACTTTCTGTTTCTAATACAGTCAATCCTGACATAAACAGTACTATTTCATGTCATGGACGACGTCGTAAGGCCTCAACGCTACTACCATGAGATCCAACCATTAATCTCGCCTCCAAGGGCTGAGTCACACTGTCGGCAGTAGTGTGTGGTCACTGTGTCTCCTCTTGTAGGTATCTCTAAAGTGAGGATCAAGTTAACAGTTTTAAACCAGAACCTTTTAGTATCAACCATATAGAGTGGACATGAAAGTAAATGTCACAAATAAAGGTGTCTTTTATTACTGCATCTCAAAGTACAAAGACACATACAACCACAACAACAACAACATGGAAACTAAAAACACCAAGAACAAGGGCCTCCATGCCTAGACCCAATCCTGTCCACCTGCTTCTAGAGCTCTATAGTCATATGCTTCAGCTGCATAAAGTTGAGCTCTCCCATATCCACCAGTTCCCTGCAGTCGGGGTGGTCCTTCGGGTGGTGGTGGTGGCAACACCTCGAAACGTCGTCCACCTCCATCTACACGGCCAGCTCCTCGCGGTGCATCACGATCGAACCTCTGCCTCTGCCTGGGAGGTCCTTTATCTATCTGCTGATCGTCCGAGTGGTAGGTCGGACAGTCACGATCCATGTGACCTTGTTCGCCACATGTGTAACATAGCATGGCAGGTCTGGCTCTGTCTCTACCCTTGGTGCCTCGGACTACCGAACCTAAGTCGTGTGGTTGACCACATGTAGGTCGGGCCCTCTTGGACCTCTACATCATCTGTCTACTACTAGTTGTAGAAGTGTCTACTACAAGTCGACTAGTGTTGGGTTCTGCTACTGGAGCTTGCTCAGCAAGGAAACTCTCCACTAATAGGGCTCACTCCAGCACCCCTTCCTGAGTCGGGATGGTGAGAGGGATCGTTGAAGCTCTAATCTCGTGCCTTAGTCCCTGCTCGATGGTCTGAGCCCTAAAGAACGGGTCATGTATCATATCTATAGAGTAGCGCGAGAGGTCTGTGAACCTCGCTGAGTACTAAGCTACACTCATGCTGCCCTACTACAAATGAAGTAGATCCTGTATCTGCACTGCTCGAAGGATGGCTGGTACAAACTCTGTCCGGAACATGCTCTCGAAGTCTGCCCATAGAAGTGATGTCTTGTCATGCATCTGGAGCATCAGGATTCACCATCTGCCTGCTACTGCCCGAAGAAGGCTGCAGTAAGGATCACCATGAAGTCTGCTGGTGTATCCACTAGCCGGATGACTCTCACCACAGCCTCCAGCCAATCCTCAGCCGCCTGTGGGTCCGTCTCTCCTAGGAACATTGGTGGCCTCCAGTGCTAGAACTTGTGCAGCGTGCTCAAGTGGCGTGCATCACCTGCTTCTGGGGCTGGTGGCATTGGTGGCCCAACAGCTGGTAGTACCGCTTGTGCCTCTACTGGTGCCTCAACTGGATGAGAGCCCTATACTGAGCCCTCGTCGCTCGGCGGCCTGTCAGTACATACAACTCTCGGGGCTCTAGCTGCTCGTCTGTGGGTAGGCATCCTGAAAGAAACAGATGTGATATGGTCAAATTATTATACCTTGCGAGATGACCTAGTTTGAGATATTTTAAAAGAAACTTTTTGAAAACACTCATGCAATCAGTGTTTTCATGCACTGAGTAGGAAATCAGAAGTCAGGGTCCTGGTGTATGGATACGTCGGCCACTCTCACCAACACTGGACTCTCTGAACTGAAGACCACACTTAGTACCCTTAACACCATTACATCAAAGAAATATAATATTATAGTCCTACGTTCTGTGGCGGAACCGACTCCTCTGATACCAATTTGTCATGACCCGTCCTCGGGGCCCGTGCCATGACTACCCCAATCCCGCCTTCTATAGGCCAGGGGCTGGCAACTAGAACCTAAGGCATAAATCCCAATATCTGAGAAGTCATTGCATTTATAAAACATAAACACATCCAACCAGGGTACAAGTGGAAGTAATATACTAAGTACAAAAGAAAGTGCTGAAAAGTAAATGGTCCAAAATACAAACCCAACTGAGAAGTACAGCTACAACTGAATGAAAGTACAATAGAAAAGACAAAATGCTGTAAGATAGAAGCATCTCATGGGTCATCCACCTCGGATCCTACCAGTAGGGTAGGTACAAATAGCCTCCTCAGCGCCCTCTTCCGTCAACCCCCTTCGGGTACCGACTCGTCATGAAATCCACCTCCGGGTTCTAACTTATCGTGAGGTCCACCTCCGGGTACCATCAAGTCCTCGAACACTCGATCTTTGTCAGTGTTCTCAGTCATCTGCATCCAACACAACAAGGTGCGGGCATAGCTCATGAAGGGGTGAGTATAACGATACTCAGTAGGTACCCCGAGTCCCTCAAGGTCTCACTAAATACAACAAGGATAACCATAAAGAAAGATCTAAAGAGATAACCCTTACTTAGGTATAAGCCCATAATTATACCTAAGTTATCAAGTAACCCATATCAATCATGATGTATGACACAATTATGAAATCAATGGATAACCACTACTTAGGTATATGCCCATCCATATACCTATGTTATCAAGTAACCCATCTCAATCATGAGGTAATCACAAAGGTCATTGGCTCAGCTCAAACCAGGATTTTATTGATGATGACGAAAACACGGCTGCTGGAGAACTTCTCCTCTGTCGAGTGCAGTAGTCCTGTCAGGACTCTGAGGTGCCACTCACTAACCTTAAACTGCTGAGGTGCTCCTCCTGTCGAGTATCGCGGGTCTGCCACCTCACAAAGAAGTGCTCCCCGCCATGGGTCTGCCACCTCACACAGTAGTGCTCCCCCTCATAGCCTATAGAGGTACTCCTCCTGTCGAGTACTGTAGGTCATCCACCTCACAAAGTAGTGCTCTTCTTCCATGGGTCTTCCACCTCACAATGTAATGTCCCCACTGGGCTATACAAGTCACTCTGAATCGAATCGGACATGCAGTCATCAGGTCTCAGCCAGCTACTAGGTCCCCGTACTCCGTATGCTCGTCTCCGGGAGGATCCACTCCACAAGACCTTGGTCGACACTCCAAGTGTCATGAAGTCCAACAAATAAGTATCACAGAGGACTACCTCATCACTGGGGTCTCAACGCAACAAACGGCGCATCAATTGGACGCCTAGTATGTGATTTATTAGCCTTTTCTTCCCAGGGGCCCGGTTGGTTTCGTGTACAAACCAACCCGACTGCATCTCAACTATACCCCAAACACTCATAGGGTACACTCAAAGGAACCGTTTCTCAATGAGATTACAAACCCCACTAACGGTTCGTAAAATGGTCATCCGGTCTGAATGTTATCGGCTTTTTCGTTTCAGGGGCCCTGTTGGATTTTGGGTACACTCCAACCCAGCCATACTCCAACTACATCCAAACCGTAGGTGAATTATACCAAAAGAACCTTCTCATCAAAAGGAATCTAACAAAGTCAATGGTATGTCAATCGGATGTCCAGAGCTCAAGTTATAAGCATTTCTGCTCCGAGGACCCGGTTGGTTTCAGGTTCGAACCAACCTGACTGTACCAAAACATTACTGAATCCTTGAGTGTAATATACCTAAACGACCTTCTCCATCCAACTAATCCTACGCAACTGATGGTGCGTCTATCGTAGGTCCTTATCCCATGATATGAGCGTTTAACTGAAGATGGTCCGAAAATAGGTGGTCTGGGCCCGGTCCGACCCGGCCCAACACCCCATGGGTCGGCCCGAACTGGGTCCACCCATCTCTGGTCCGGGTCCAGCCTGGATGGGTGCGGTCCGACCTGGATGGTGCAGCCCGGCCATGCGCTGGCGGCCCGACCCGGCCCTGGCGGCCCGGCCCGGTGCTGGCGGCCCGGCCCGGCTCGGCGCTGGTGGCCCGGCCCTGCCGCTTGTGGCTCGGTCAGCGTGGCCGAGCAGATTTTGCGGAGCGGGGGGCGCTGTTCCCCCCGGTTGATTGAACCAGCACGACATTAAAGTTGCGCCTCTCAAATCTGTAATGGCTTTGCTGTTCTGGTTCATCTCCCGCCGTCGCGGCTCAGCTGCGACGGTCTTCTCCAGTGGCGTGCCGTCGCCGCCGGACGTGATCCGGTGGTCCGTTTTGCCCGCCGTCTACATCTATGGTCACCTAGGGACCCAAACATAAATGCAGAGGCTTCAAATTGCCTTTTCGGTCCTGTTTAATCATCGCCTCCAATCTGCACATAACAAACAATCTGCGGAGGGTTATCGGCCGGTGTTTGTTCGGCCCGCGCCCTCCGTGTTAGGTGTTATCAAAAGGGTCGATCAAAAAACACTTGATTTCATCAATTAGAAGGGTATAATTTATTCCAGAATAAATTATTCAAACATCATATAAACAAACGCTCAAGCTCGTGAGATAAAACCACTCGAAATAAACCCCTACCTCACAAAGACCTCGCATGTCGTTGAGCCGCAGAAAAGACAAGAGTCACGATGATCCGATGTCGAAGAAGATTGGTGCCAATTTTGTTGGCGTCAGAGGAAGAGTCATCGTCGATGGTGACGTTACCCACGGTGGTGTCTCCTCTCTTGATGGAGAACCGGGGAGTGTTCTTTGTCGAGAAGGATGGTCGCTCTACGTCGGAGGAAGAAGTTCTTCAAAACTCTAGAGCTCCCTCTCCAAAAGATGTTCCCAACACAAGTGCCAACCAAAATAAATTAAGCTTCCACCATATTTTAATTGAACTTTCCAAGCCATTCAAATTTTGAAAAAAAATCCTCTTAATTAATTAAATGTTGATTTGTTTAATTAATTAAGAGGTAGGTTGTCAAATTAATAAGGAAGTGGATGAGTTTCATAATTAAATGTGGGAGTTTATGAGAGTTAAAGTGAGTTATGTGAATTTTAATGGTTGGGGCTCATGTGCGACCCACCTCACATTTTATCATCACATTTATCCCCACATGGGTAGTTAAGTACTTGTGGCTACCACCCCAACTCCCCCATGTAGGATAAAACCACTTAGATATAAAAATAAAATTGTTTCACAATTTTATTCATTCCTCAATTAATCCACAATTTTTAACTTCTCCACCCGCACAAACGCAATTGCAATAAAGGTCCCCTTAAGAAATTACTAGTGTTGTGAGTTAATTGGTGCCCTTTTATTTCAATTCCGAGCACCGGTTCAAAAGATAGAAAAATCTCGCTCGTTCGTTTACTGAACGTACCTGAGCTGAACTTTGAAAATTGATTCCGAGCACACCGGGCCTCAGAATCAGGTGCCGTCAGAAACTGCGCACTCATAAAGAACCAAATAAATTAAGAAAAATTTCCTTGAAATTTTAAGTTCTTTTCACAAGGATTACATATACATCATTGATTGGGACAATCATTTTTTTTATGCTATGTGCTAGGCATGATGTTTCCTACCCATTAAGTGTGGTATTAAGATATCAATATTATCTAGGTGAAAACTATTTGATGGAAGTCAAGAATTTCATTAAGTATCAAAGGTGTACTAAGGTTATGTTCCTTGTTTATATAGTATATGAGGAACTAGTCATAAGAGGATATGTATTTACTAGTTCTCAAACTGATCAAGAAAACATGAAGACACAAACATGACTCTTCTTCAATTTTTATGGATGGGTTGTGAGCTGGAAGAGTTCAAAGAAGGCTATGGTTATAGATTCTATAGTAGAGTACGAGTATATTGTATCTTATGAGGAAGCTAAATAAGTATTATGGATGTGAAATTTCATCTAAGATATTAATGTGGTATCTATAAGTAAATATCCTATAACATGTTATTGTGATAATACTTTGGTGGAGGATCTTACAAAAGATCCCAGGTCACATGAGAAGATGAGGAACATACTTTGTACGTATCATCTCATGATGGATTTAAATTCGATATTTGAAGTTTCAGTGAATAATATTTCCATGGAAGACTATTTGGAAGAACCCTTGACTAAAGCCTTGACATGGCAGAAACAGGACTACCATGCGAGTTCTAGTAAACTGAAGGTTGTAGGCATTTTTCTCTAGTCCAAGTCAGACTGTGTTGGAGTTGTTGTCTGAGGACCAACTATTTGTAATTTGATTACATGAATATTCAATGTATTGAATATTAGTGAAACTTATTATTACATTTTTTCTGCATGACTCTAATGTAGTAATTTCATTGAGTATAAGTCACATAGATATGGTCATAGTAGTTCCCCGCTATGATGAGAACTTTAATGTGCTAAAATGATATTCTCAAATAATGTTTTGTAGTTGGATAAAGTACTATGATGGGAAAAATAGTACATTAAATATTAGGTGTGAGTAATCATAATCATATGAGACTTCTTCTCAGGAATTTCAAACCTGGTAATCTACAAGATGAGAGATTATGGGAAGAGAACCACTAGTAGGGATTCTACATGTTTTGGTGTCATCAAGTATTCCCATCTACATGTTTGTGTTATTATTCTTAGACATTAATTTTATTTTTAATGTATGTTACAACTCATTTACTTATATGTATTTCATAAACCATGACGATAATAGTTCATGGTAAAGTTAGATACATTGGGTGTGTCATGAGTGACATTTCATTAATGAATAAGTTGAGGAAGAATTTTTTCCTTCCATATTTAAGGAAGATTATATCTCAGCCCTTTAATTAGAATTGAACCCTCACATTAAATTTCATGGTAATGGTGTAACAACATGTTTTTTCAGATAGTTAAAGAATGATATACAATGAATATTGGTTCATGACACAATTATGCAATCTTCATTATGAGATATTGTGACAAAGGTATTATTTTACATAGTGAGAATTAATATATGATGTTTTATGGCGCAACATTATGTTCTTCCCATGGGGTTCCTTGACCCATTTCTAGAAGTAATCTAGTACTTTAGGAAAGTCATCCTATTACCAATGGGAAAAAATCCAAGAGGGTCACACACTAAGTGTTTAGGTTGATCTCCATTAAATTATATTTGAGTTTAATTAATTGAATAAATTTTAGTATCATGTCTCTAGAATAATATTATTTAGCTTATATTGATTGCATAAATTAAAAAATATATTTATTTATGTGTATGTGAATATAATATTTATTTTATTTATTGAATATTTTAAGAAATATTTATTCCCTATATTGTGAATAAAATATTTATTTATGAATACAATATTTCTTCTACTGGAAAATAAATAATAGAGGATTTCTAATGGACCATGACTGAGTTTGGGAAAAAATACTTACTATTAAAGCCATTAAAAAACAAGTGTTATTACGCAAGTTGGAGGATTCCTCAAAATAATAATAATGTAATTATTATTATTATATGTTTTGGGTTTACGAAAAGTAAAAAAATTTATTTATTATTCGGTATGAAATTAAATAATATTTTAACTTAAATCTTAACTCTATAAATAGAAAGATATGTTTATTGTGTAGATATCCAAAATTGAGAACAAATATTTGTTTCACACAACAAATTCTATCTCAAATCCTCATTATCTCTCCCTCTCAAGAATGAGATGTGCAAGGGAAATTTCTTCATGTCTGATGAATGGGCTATCAAGAATGAACAACCAAAGGCATTAGAGTCATTGCACTAGCACCCAAAGATGGAGTGGTGTTGGTCAGAGATCATAGGAGCATGTGTGGATCATTGATAGAGGTATCTATCCCTGGATCCTAATTGTTAAATAAAGGTACCCAGAAAGGGGACTTTTGGATGATCAGCATTCACCAACAAAGAAATCTCCTATTCCCATGTATTTTTTTATTCAAATATTGAATAAAATAGTTATAAATTTTACATGAGAGATCCTCTCACTTAGTTTAAGGAAATGATTATTAAAAGAAATTTTAATATATTTCCAACATCGGCATGATTCTGTTGTTCCCGGAACAATAATATATTATAGGCCATATTTTACAAAAACAATATTTCTATTTCCCGTCTGGGTATGAATTGATTTATTTTCAAATTTGGGAATACATGTTTATAGTTTTATAAAGATATCATTTAATATGGTAAGGCCCATTTAACTAACAGTCTTTATGTGTTGGATTACAAATACCAAGTAATGGAAATCAATAATGAAGTTACTTCACTAACTAATACCACACCAAACTTTTTCATCACTATATGTGCCATGTAAATAAAAAGTGCTTGACTATATTACATCAAGATGGATATTTATATTTTTTTGAAAAAAAACCACTTGTT
The DNA here is from genome assembly GCA_963277665.1 of Viscum album. NCBI lineage: Eukaryota > Viridiplantae > Streptophyta > Magnoliopsida > Santalales > Viscaceae > Viscum > Viscum album. Next base: position 1,739,569,185 of record OY728150.1, on the reverse strand, counting down.
TTATGTTATGCATATTTACAACGAAAATGATAAATTCCCCATTTAGTGGTAAATGTGAAAGGGAAAATATCTTCTTGAATTAGTTCATACCAATGTGTGTGGAACATTTCTTATTGAAGAAAGGGGTGGGTACACCAACTCCATAACTTTTACGAATGATTTTAGTAGATAACGATATAACTACATAATGAGGTATAAGTCAGATTATTTTTATAAATTAAATGAATACAAGATTTAATTTGAGAACCATTTTTGTAGGAAGACTAAGAAACTACACTTAGACCATGGTAGATAATATCTTAATCCAGACTTCATGGATTACTTATGTGATTTTAAGATCCTATACCTACTCACTCCTCTTTACACACCATAGTGGAATGGTGAATGAAAAATGAGGAACCACACTTCGTTGAACATTGTGAGGTCAATGATGAGTCGTGTGTGTCTTCCATTATACTTTTGGTTATACATATTATACACGACAACACATATACTAAACCAAGTACTAAAAAAATTGATAAATGGTATTCCATTCGAATTTTGGAGTGGAACAAGAACCATGTTATCATATTTACATGTGTGGGAAAGCAAAGAATTTTTAGGTCCTCTTTAGGTAACAAAATTGCTCCCCAATGAATAAAGTGTACCATTATAGGATACCATAAAATACAAGATGATATTACCTATACAGGCCCTCATAAAAATGATTATTGTTGAAAGAAACAACATATTCCTTAATAGGGAGCACATATCTAATTCGATGAAGTCAAGGCTCAAGGAATACAGAATTTGAGATAGAAACATATTCCACAAAGACCAATGGAAGAAGAAACTATTATGGGGACACAAGTACTATGTATGAGTACTAGAGATGTTATAAAACTATGAAATTATGGTTTTATAGCCACAGAGGATAATGAATCATTATTAGTTGATACTATTTATCCTCTAACATACATGAAATAATTAAGTGGCATAGAAGTTTCCAAGTGGAAAGAACCCATGAATTTTGGAATGCATTCCAAGTACCAAAACCAAGTATGGATTTTGGTAGACCCACTAGTAGATATAAATCCAATTGGATGAAAATGGGCATTCAAGATGAAACTAGACATGGATGGACAAGTGAGTACCTATAAGGCCGGACTAGTTACAAATGGGTTTAAACAGCATCGATGCATTGAAAATTATAAATCATTTTCACCAGTTTAAATTCCTAAATATATCAGAATTATAATTTCCATTTCAAAATACCATGACTATGATATTTGGAAATTGGATTTTAAAACATTCTTCATTAATGAGAACCTTAAATAAGATGTTTATATGACACACCCTAAAGGTTTTGTGACTCCAAAGCATTCTAAAAAGGTATGCAATCTATAAAAATACATTTATGGATTAAATAAAGCATCTAGGTCATAGAAAATTAATTTTGATGATGCCATAATAGAATTTTATTTCATAAAGAAAGAATGTGATTCATATATCTATAATATGTTTAGTGGGATTGCAGTAGTTTTTAATAGTACACATTTATGACATATTACTCATTGAAAATGAAATACCAGAACTATACTCTATTAAGACATGGATGAATAAATAATTCTTGATGAAGTACTTAGGTGTGGCATCATATACTATTGGGATCAAGATCCATCATGGTTGATCCAAGATGATTTGTAGATTAAGTCAAAGTGAATACATTGAAAAAATACTGAATAGATTAATTATCGATGAATCCAAGATGGTATTATTTCCATTGTCACACAATATTCATATTTCAATGAAAATGTGTCCTCAGATACATATGGAAAGAAAAAAATGTTAATGATTCCATAGGAATCAATGGTTGGTTTTTTCATATATGATATTCTATATACTAGGATAGATGTTGCCTACATATTCAGTGTGATGTGAAGACATCAAGATGATCTATGAGACCTCCATTGGATGGATGTCAAGACTATCCTTAAGTATATGAGGTATAATATAGATATCTTCCTGGTCCATAGACGAGACAAGGAAAAAGTCATTAGAATATATGAAGGTACTAGTATCCAAACTGAACAAGATGACTTGATGTCTAAAACATGATACCTCTTCTCTTTGAATGGAGGTTTTGTGAGATGGAAGAGCTCAAAGAAGGTAATAGTCATAGATTATACATCAAATTCTGAGTATATTGAAACTTATGAGGTAGATAACGAAGCAGTATGGATGTAAAACATCATCTAAGATCTTGATGATGTACCTATAGATAGAGACCCTACCATACTCTATTTGAATAATACTGCAATGATGGATCTCACAAATGTGCTAATGTCACCTCAGCGGATGAATCATGTTCTTTGGAAGTATAATCTATTGATGAATTTTTCTTAGAGAATTGAGGTTGTAGTTATCTGTATTTTCGCAGAATGAAAACATGAAGGACCCCTTGACTAAATTATTGACTCAACAAAAATATGATTATCATGTGAGGTATAGAGGGCTCAGAGCTGTAGGTTGTTGGATCTTGTCCAAGTAAGAGTTTGATAGAATTGGTTTCCTTGGAATAACTTATTATACTTTGATTACATATATATTATATGTATTTAATATTAATTAAAAATATTATTACATATTTTTCATATTTTTCAAGGATTTAATGTAATAATGCACTAGTTTATTTGTTTCATTGAAAAAGTCATTACAGATTCCCTCTATGATGAAAACCATTAATTTTTATAAAAATATTATTAATATAGTTATGTGGTTGGATAACAAGATATGATGGAACACATAGTATTTGGACAATCAGGTGTGAGTACTCATAGGATAATGAGGCTTCTTCTCATGAAGTTCACACTTGGTAATCTCCAAGATATAAGATTATGATAATAGAATCATCAGTTGGAAATCTATATTTATTGGAGTCATTAGATATTCCTAACTGTGAGTATGTATTATGGTCCTTAGACTTTAGGAGTATCATTAATGCATGTCATGAGTCACGGACTTAGATTTACAAACGAAAAATGTCCAACTATATTTTGGATGGAATTATGGTATGTTGGGTGTCAAGATTGACATGTCATTAATGGATAAGTCGAGGAAGGATTTTTTCCCTTTTATCTTTATGGAAGTTGATATCGTGTCCCATTTATTAGAATATAGCCACCACCATAAATTCCATGGACATGGTGTAATGACGTGTTTATTATAGATAGTGAATGAAAGACATATCAATCATATATGTTGGTGACATGGATGTTCAACCTTCTTGATACGATTTTTTGATAAATGGATTATATTACAAAGTGATCATTTGTGTGTCATTTTTTAAATTGAAACATTAATTTCTTTCTCCTAGGTGTCATGACCCATTTCTAGATAGTAATCTTAGAATTTATGAAATCCTGCTAAATGCCTATGAGAAAAAATCACAGAGGGACAAACACTAAGTGTTTCCATCGATCTCAATTAAACGATACTTGAATTTAATTAATGGAATAATTATTATTCTCAAGTTAAAAAAATAATTGTATTCATTTTTTATTGATCATATAAAATTTAATAAGTACTTTTTTACCAATATATAAATAATAACATATTATTTTATTTAATTAAATATTTAATAAAATTTTATTTTCTAGAATATTAATGAAATATTTATTTATGAAGAAAATTTTTATTTATGTATTCAATAAATACCAAGGAGTTAATACATACCAAAATCACATCCAATGATAAATAATTATAAGTAATCTAGTTAATATTATTTATCAAATTGTGCAATTGACAGGTGTCACAAAATAAAAATATTATGATTATTATGTGGCATGTGGTTTCATTAAAGGATAGATATTATTAATTGGTTTTCATGGAATTAATTAATATCTTTACCTAAAATATTTCTATATAAATAAATGAATTTTTCTATTGTGTATTGCATACAATATTGGGAATAAAGAATTATTACACTAAAAAATTTCTCTCTTGACTCCTCCACTATCCCTCCCAAAATTTTAGAAACTTAAGATATATTTATTCAATACCAAATAATGATTTTTTCATGAATGAACAAAGAATGATACTCGATTATCCATGCTAGAACCTAGAGATTGAGTGGCATTGCTCAGAGATCATAGGAGAACATGTGGATCACTGCTAGATGGATTTTATCTTTATATCCTCACAGTGCTATGAAGGAAATCGGAAAGGTTATTTCTCATATGATCAACATTCATAAATAGAGAATCTTTTAAAGACCATGTATTAATTTATTAATATATAATATAAATTAATTATATATTTAGCATGCAAGATTATTTCTCATTATTTTGGAAAATTATAATTAATATTATTTTCTTATTAAAATTTATATAAATAATATTTAAATATTATATATAAACTTATTGAAATATAAATATTTACATATAAATTAAATTACCCCAAATAATCTATATCGATGCTAGAAAAAAAAAGACAAATAAAGGTGTCACTTTTAACAACACTAAAAAAATACTTATAAATTGTTGATTTTTATCACAGCTAGAAAAAAAATAACAAAGCGTGACCTTTTATCATATATTACATTATCACTGATGAAAGTTAACTTTATCAGTTCTTTTTTCATGAGATTGTAAAATTACCCACTTTATTATTTCTTTTTATCTAGCACTCTCAATAGTCAATGCTAGATAAATCATAATCTATTGTAGTTCTTTTTGTACGCTTCCTCTACCTACATCAAGCAGCATCATGTCCATTTTGATTTCAGGGAAGAACAGAGAACATCCTTGTGACACTTCTTCTTGATATGGCTGATTATCTGACAATCTGAGCAAAATTTAAGAAATTCTCATACTAGATAGAAAAGTCCAAATCCACATTGGAAGTGGAGAGAACCACTTTATCAATTTTAGTGAACCAAAGGTCCACCCTTACAAGAATCTATGAAAAATAATTACTATATAAATAATAATTAATTACTAATTATTAATAATAACTAAATTATAAATAGTAAATAAAAAAACATAAAAAAACAATAAAAAATGAAAAAATCCCCACTAATTAAAAAATAACCACCAGAAAACATTCATTAAATAGCTTCATTTTTTAATAAACCTTCCCTAAATATTAAAAATTAAATGTATAGTTGTGGTTTTGAAACTTTCTGCTACAAAACTATTGTAAAACTGCATTTTCCTTATAGTGGTATCACATTATGGAGAGACTTTTTTTAATTCCATCCCAGCCATCAAAATGATTGAATTCATCCATATCAAAGAGTACATTTTGTCCCAATCTCATAAGGACTCTACCGAACATGAATCATTCAATTTGGATTTGTGTACTATAAATTATGATCAAAACACCAAACCATTAAAAACTCAATTTTTTCAATATTTCCAATTATGTTATATTTTTTTAGTGAATTATGACTAAAAACTGATAAATATTTGAATTCTGGAAGCATAAAATATGAAAAAATTAATGTATATTTTCATCAATGTATGATGCTAATCAGTTTTAAAAACAATTAAGACAAAGGAAATAAAAATGATTAAAAAGTCATAAAACAATTACCCCAATCATATGTTGTCTTCTTCTAATACAATTAGAAAAATATTTCAATCTCATTCCATGTGTTGTGTTTTGTGGTGGTAGATGTAATTGATATTATGTATTCAAAAACAGTGAACAACATTTGATGAAAAAATTACAAAATATGTGTTCATATTTTTATAAAAAATCAAAACAATTAATATAAATATATTGAAAATTAAACTATAAAAACACACCCACATAGGTCCGCTGATCATGAACATAGATAGAGGTGAATTAATCTGTTGGGATCAGAGAATAGGAGGCATAGAAGAGATTTGGAGCATGGAATGACCAAAGTGTCTTCTTTGTGTGGGTATGCTACTACTTCTAATCAGCCACACAGCAATGGCAGCATGCCCTTGTTTCTCAGACAAGCTCGACACTCTTCCAATGTAAGCTGGGAATGATGGGCTTCTAGCCCCCCACTGTTGTCCCGTAGTGGTCCAACCCAAACACTTTCAGCTGCAGTCGCATCTCCTACTCCCAATGGGAGAGGTATTTGAGGAAGTTAAAGGGGTATTCATGGCTACGACCAGTCTCTCTCCCCCCTTTCACACCCACAAGATCATGAAGAGTGGAGGCTTTAAATATTATTATTTTGTATGCTTTAGAAGATTGAAATAGGGGAGAAACTCAGTTTCAAGGCTTTGTGTATGTAGAATTGGTCCTCATGTCTTTATTCAACTGATAAACAAATCCACAAAGTCGTAAAATACATCCAAATATTGTTTTGGATAGTAAAAAGAATCAAAATATAAATTAAGGTGAAACCAATCACACCTAAATTCATATCTAAAATAATCATAAAATCATTAAAGAAATAAGGATAGAAAAATAAAAAAAATTGTTTTTCATGAAAATGTTTTTTATTAGTTTATATTGATATCATATGAATTAAAAAATTATTCATTTTATAGAATAATGAATAACCCTAAATGCTACATAATTGAATCATTGATTATTTCAGTGATCATACAGTTTTTATCTTTATTAGTTCTAGTCTACTCCACCACCACTCTTGTTCTAACCTGAGACCCCCCCCACCCGCTTACCTTTATTTGTGCTTTCCACTGCACCCCCAACTATTGGGGGTCCTCCTCAAAGAGGGACCCATATGTCTCATAATAAAAAGACAAAGATAAATGTGATACATGAATATAGGGGGATATTTTTTCTAGAGGCATGACACCTTATTTTTGGCCAAGAAGTTTTTTGGTGTGGCACCCTTCTCTCTAGTAGAAGGCTACGGTTTGAAACCTGTTTTAAGATATTCAACCAACCAAAATTCCACTGGTCTGATTTAGTTTCATCCATGGTGATCTTTCTTCCAATATTGGTTTATTTCTACACTTTTATTCAGATAATGAAAACGTTATCTTCATGGATAGATCGATATGGATTTCTTTATCAGATTGTGATTTTCAATTTAGGATTTCTTTAGATAGTATCTTATTTCTGCCTCTGATCTACTATTTTATATAAATAATAACTTTGAGATCGCTCTTATCTTTTGGTGTCTATGTCATGTACTCTTCATTATTGGTGGATTCTTCTTTCTGGACTAGGTCTCTCAGTTTTTAACACATTGGGATTTCCACGTTAAAAATCTCTTGGGTCAACATTTTTTCTCTACACATATATTTAAATGTTGGGAATCTGCTCTAATTTTTTTCAGTCTTGTTTGAAGGGAGAATAATTTTTATGATGCATGTTTGCTTTGGTGTTCATTTTTGAATTCATTGCATGTTGTCTTTATGAACATCAACTATTGTAGGGTTTTTATTTTTTTCATATAATATATGGAATCCAATTATAATAGAATGATTTTTTGAATGGTCATAACAAACATATGTGGGAATTAAAAAGAAGGATCAACTTCTCATACAGTAAATGCATATTCAAGTGTTTATTACTCTGAAGAAATAAATAATTTCATATGATGAATGGGATTTTGAGCATTATATGGTTTGTGGTTTCATTTGTCGGTAGAGTGAAGACAACGTGATAAACGATATTGTCAACATCACTCCTGCCAGAACTTTTTGGGGGAAACATGATAAAACTTTTTTCCTCCAAGACATGAAATAATAAAATATTTCTCCTCAAATAAATGGTTAATTTGAAGTACAAAGAAAGCACAACTATTTATGACTATTTTAGTGGATATTAGGGATCCTTTGATCAATTTTCTTAAATGGGATTTACTTTTGAATATTAGGTTATAGTTTTTTTCATAATACCTTACCTAATTCTTGGGAGAATCAATACAATAGATAGTACTTTTAAAAGCACTAGAAACTACTTTTAACAGCACTAGAAAAGTGTTGATAATCTAAACAAAGATAAGGATGGAGTTTCCAATATTAGTTCTAAGAAATCACTAATAAAATCCCCCCATATACGCTATTTTAGTGTGGATAAAGGAGACCAATTGACAACAATATTTTTAGCATCGATAAATTCTGCGTTTATCATTACTTGAAATATTGATGATAAATGCCTAGATTCTTGAGATGGGTTGTTTATATAACATTACACCCACCAGCACCTGCACAATGCACACACACCACATGCACAAAACAACACCTGCACAATGCACAGAAAAACCAAGCAGCGCACACAACATCGCACACAAGAACGAATCAGCACACACAAGAGTTTGGAAAAAAATTCTATATACATTTTAAATAATATTTTATATATTTACGTTTAAAATTATCCAACAAAAATTTAAAAACATTATAGTTTCATCATTTGACATTTGTGATCCCCTCTAAAAATTTCCACCAATGGTATTAGTTTCCGAACAAATCATCCCAAATCAATAAAGAGGTTCCACCTATAAAAGAAAACAAATATTATGTTAGTAATACTATAAAAAAAATTAAACATTAAAATGAAAGAAAACATTAATAAAATGCCATTTTTTATAATAAAAAGTACAAATTCGGAGTTATATAGGTCAGATCATGTGTAATATTGATGTGGGGTTGATTCCTACACATCAAAAATAAGTTATGTATTCCTGTTCTAAAATATCAAAACAATCTGAATGAGTTGTCTTGGTTTGGAGTATGTCCCTTGTTCTTTTAATAAAATTAATATCAAATTTAAATGAAACATTTGGATTTATAACATTCACATCATTCATCAGATTTAGGTGTGGTTAGTAAACACACGTCACAAATGACTCATGGATCATTATTCTAAAGTACCAAAACAATCTGAATTAATTTTATCGGTTTTCATTATGTCAGTTTTGATTTATTACTAAAATATCATTTCAAACTGGAAACATGAATTAGGAGTTATATCAGTCTCATCATGCATCAGTTTGAGGTGATACTAATTCATAGCCATCACAAAGGACATATGATTTACTCCCTTATATTATGCAGACAACTGGAGGGTGTTTTCTTGGTTTTCAGTGAGTGATACGTTTTGAGCTAAAATGACGATTTTAAACAGATAAGAGACACTTTTAGTCATGCTGGTCACATCATGTGTCAGATTTATGTTTTGTTTATTCCTACACATCACAAATGATTCTTGGATCATTATCGTAATGTATTAAAAAAAGTGAATTTGTTTGCTCAGTTTTTAGTATTTCACTTTTTCTTTTTACTTAAATTAATGTCAATTTTAAATAAAAAATACATTTGGATTTATACTAATCACAACGTTAATTGGATTGAGATGTGGTTGATTTCTAAATTTCACAAATTAGTCATGGATCATTCTTATAAATTATTAAAACAATCCAAATGTGTTCGCTCAGTTTTCAATATGTCGGTTGTGTTTTTTACTAAAATGTCATTCCAAACCAGAAACACAACTTTGGGTCATATAGATCGTATCGTGCATTGGTTTGATTTGAGAATACCACATACATGTCACAAATAACTTATGGATTATTTTAATAAAGTATAAAATCAATACTAATTCATTTTCAGGGTTTTTGGGGAGTGACAAGTTGTGAGATGAAATGTAAATTTTAAACTGATAACAAGCACATTTAGTCATACTGGTCACACCATGCATCTGAATGAGGTGTGGTTGATTCCTACATGTCATAAATGACTCAGGGATCCTTTTACTAAAGTATCAAAAAAATAAAAATGTGTTTTCTTGGGTTTGAATATGCCACATGTTCCTTTTACTTAAATTAAAGACAATTTTAAATAAAAAGACACGTTTGGATTTATTACAGTCACATCATGCATTTTATTGAGGTGGGGTTGATTCTTATATGTTAAAAAATGACTCATAGATCATTTTACTAAATTATCAATGCAATCTGAATGTATTTTCTTAGTTTTCATTAGGGGATTTGTGTGTTTTTACTAAAATTAATGAATTTTTAAAAAAAATTACATTGAGTCATACTGGTTGCACCATGTGTTGGATTGAGGTTCGGTTGATTCCTACACATTAAAAAATACTTATAGAGAGAATTACTAAACTATAAAAACATCTGAATGCATTTGATTAGTTTTTAGTATGTGAGATGTGATACTTAATTAAATATCATTTCAAACTAAACGAATGCATTTTGAGTCATACCAGTTGCATCGTGGGTCGGTCTGACTTGAGACTGTGTTATACACATAAAAATAAATTTAGGAATAATTGCACAAAATAATGAGGACAATCAGAGTTATTTTACTTGGTTTTTAGTGAGTGATATATTTTTATCAAAATTTACAATTTTAATCTGATAACATACACTTTTAGTTACATCAGTCACACCGTTCATTTTATTGAGGTGTGGTTGATTCTAACACATCCCAAGTGATTGATAGATCATTATCCGAAATTAAAAAGACAATCCAAATGCATTTTATCAATTTTCAATATGTCACTTGTTCTTTTTTCTAAATTTATTGATAATTTAATATAAAAATACACACTTAATGTCATAATTTTCACAACATGTGTCAGATTTAGGTGAGGTTGATTCCAAAATGCCACAAATGACATATGGATCATTTTACTAAAGTATAAAATCAATCCTAATGCATTTTTATAGTTTTCATTATTTCACTTATTTTTATACTCAAAAAATTGTCAATTTTAAATAAATAGACACTTAGAGTTATACTGGTAATTTCATCAGGATATTTTTTAATGTATTCAATCAAGTATACTTCTAATTTGTTTGTAAATGAACAAAGGTAGGTTATACATTTGGATGTTCTTTGTGATCCCCTCTATCTCTCTATCCAGGTTCATTATGATGTAGTAGATGGTAGAAAATTGTATGTAGAAGCACTAGGAAGAAGGGTCATGGCCAGGCGGGCCATCGCACTGGCGAGAGATAGCGGGAAAAGGTTATGACGGCGGTGGTGAGACTAGGCTGCGACACCATGTCCATGGTGGAAGGCAGGAGGTGGTAAGCTAGCAGAGTGCCGCAGAGGTGAGTTGGACCCACGGAAAAGTCGGGGGCCATGGCGGGGAATTGGTCCAAGCGAGTGGGCTGGAACATAGGGGAGACACCGCTCGGGCATCGCATTGGGGAAGCATCCCGTGCTAGTGGGCCACAACAGGATCTGGCACGCGGTCCTGGACCACATATAGAGGAAGCATCTGACCTCAATTGTCCACGTGCGGTGGGAACCGAAGGACCTACAGGCCTCCATGAGGGGGGAAACCATCCCACCATGTTGCATGGATTGGTGGCATGAACCGAGATGCTGGCTAGCCCGGTCAAGAGAAGATCTGGCCCACCGACATGGGTTGGGAAAAATGGAATAATTGGGCCACTGAGTATTCATGTATGGGAAAGAACTAGCCCACCATTTTCAGGCTAGGCTAGATGAAAATGGGTCGCTTGGTGACCTGGAAGGCTAGACCAATAGTCATACCGGGATGGCTCTAGCAAGGCCCAATTGGCCTCACCTAGGATCTTGGCCAGACCCTTCACACCCATACTCGAACCATGTCAGGTTGGGTTAGCCGAATAGGGTTTGGTCCTGGGGGACCCCGCGGAAGGGTTTGTAGGGTCGGTCAGACCAGGCCCCAACACAATTGGCCCCCGTTTATAAAAACACTAATATATTATAGAATTGGTGTCAAATTGACGAAATGTTTGAATATTTGGAACCCTCATATTGAGGAAATTATTTTGAAATGCTCTAATGAGGCATTCATGGAAGGGGAAACTCGATGAATTTCTTGAGGAGTGGGTTCTCCCAGAATCTAGCGCACTATGTGTAGGAATCATATGGCTAGCTGAGACCTAAAGACTAATAACGAGTGGGACTAAGTTACCCTTCTATCCTAGATGATAATAGGACCTCTATGGACCAGCTACAAGAGGTTCTCTATGAACCATATATAAGCGTCTCTGTGTGAACCAGCTATAAGAGGCCCTGTATGGGCCATATATAAGTGGCCCTATGTGGACCAATGGTGATGGCCTAATTGCGGAGATTCTCTGTGTAACCCAGCAGACCCATGGTACTAATCAGGGATGAGTACCTCAACATTCCAAGGTGTTTAATTTTATGAATGATAGTCTTTCTTTCAATAATTTATATTATACCTTCATGAGTTTTCTTGGATGTTTGATTTCGTTTTTGTGGTCCTGTTGTGTGGTCATGATTTTTGGTCTTTACATTTTGGATTGGGGTACTTGCTGAGTATTGTGTTACTCACCCTTGCTCAGTCTTCACCCACACTTGTCACATCCTGTGTAGGTGACTGATGCTTTAATAGAGACATTGGTGGTCTGGGACTAGGTTGTACTCAGTGAGATTGGACGGATGGGCATACTTCTACAGCTATAGGCAGCCACCCTTCACCTACCCTTCAGGTGATATCTCTAGTGGATGGATTGTGGTAGTTGTACTTTCCATTGTGGTTTCTAAATTGTATTATGGCCCTTTTTTACTTTTATTTTTTATTGTACTCTTAGTAGTTTTCTCAGTGATAGTTTTGGTTTACTTTGTGTTGAAATTCTGCAGATTCAAATTTGTGTGTGTGTATTGGTTTAAAGAAAAATTCCTACCCTTTTTGTATTTTCCTACTCGATGCTAGTTTCCATCCCCTGGACTATGGAAGGTGGGATTGGGATAGTCATAGCATGGGCCCTAGCGGATAGGTCTTGTGGTATGAAAGGTGGTTTGTTATAACTTAATAACTAAGAGTCTATAAATTTTTATGGGGCAATGGTGTTAAGTGTTTTGAGTTCATCTTTCTGGCTAGTGAGCCTAGTGTTAGTAAGGTGGCTGATGTATCCATACACCAGGACCCTAAATCTGACTATCTGACTCTGTACATGAAAAAACTAGTTTCTTTCATCTTTGAATGTTTTTGCAAGATCTTTTTGAGTCATGGTCATCTCACCAGGCATAATCTATTAATCTTGATTCATCTTAATCACTTTCAAGATGACTTCACATAGACATCCATCCAGTATTCTAGTGTGTGACCAAAAGGATAGTCTATAGAGTGATGAGGATTTTGGTAAAGGAATCGTTTCCTGAGATGGATGCTTCGGGCAGTGTCCCAACATTACCACCACCAGTTGGATAAAAGTTACTACCGACACTACCAGTAGAGGATGAACATAGTCTTAGTGCCTTATATGAGTTTCAGCAACAAATACCCCTTAGGTTCCTAGTAAAGACAAACTCACATGAGGCTAAGGACTATCTTGAGGTGGTGATTTAGTTTTTCTATCTAGTCAGGACACCATTAGATCAGATGGTGGTTCTGGTAGTGATCCTTCTATGTGGCTCAACAAGAAGATGGAGGGGTTTTGATTACCCAATATTATGATGAGTTGACTCTTTTGTGGATATATCTCAAGAAGCATCCTCAGAAAAGGGTGATATCATCATATAATCCAGGGTATATGTATGCCCAAGAGTTTCTACAACTTCAGTTGGACGACGTTTCAATAGCTGAGTGTTCATTGATTCGTACAAGCCTTTATAGGTACTCGATGAATATGATTTGACCGGTGCTTTTGGGCTCAGACCTATGAGTGTGATGTGTTTAGGGACATCCATGAATCATTATTCCTCTATTTATTCCTACTTATTATACAGTGACAGAGAGAACCTTTTTGGTTGAATGTCCATTGGATGAGAAGATAAAGCCCGTGGAGGACGAGTTTGAGGACGTCCTTCAAGAGTATGTTCTTTGACTACATCCTCATATAGATGTAGACATCTGTATTAATTTGTACCCTAGGAAAACACTAATACCTAAACCTGCATATCAGATGTCTCTCATAGAACTCGGAGATCTGAGGGTATATTTGGAGGACATTCAGAGAAATTAGTTCATAAGACCCAATGTTTCAGCATGAGAAATCCCAGAGATGTTAGCCAAGAAGGAAGATAGAATCTTGAGGTTAAGTGTGGAATTCTGGTGCCAGAACTAGGTGACCATGAAGAACAAGTATCCTTTACATAGGATTGATGACCTCTTTGATTAGCTGAAGGCAGCGAGATGGTTCTCGGCGATAACCCTCATATCAGTCTATCACCAGCTTCTAGTACAATAGGACGACATCTCAAAGAAGGTGTTAAGATATTGATTCAACCACTACAAGTACAAAGTGATGTCTTTTGGCATGAAAAACAACCCAGTAGTGTTAATGGGACTCATGAATAGGATCTTCTAGCCATACATAGACTATTTTGTAGTGGTATTCATGGATGACATATTAGTGTATTTAGTGTCCAAGGAGGATCACACGATACACCTAATGATTATTCTGGACACACACTAAGAGCATCATCTTTATGGAAATATCTCGAAGTGGGATTTATATATATGAAAGGTCCATGTCTGGGTATATGTCATCACAGAGGCTGGGATTGTGGTAGATCCAGTGATGATTGAGGAGGTGATTTCTTGGGAACCACCCAAGAGCGTTACCTAGGTGTGCAGTTTCCTTGGGTTGGCTAGGTACTATCGGATGTTTGTACATAACTTCTCCAGTGTAGCGACACCCAAGATGGAATTTAAAAAATAAGGAAAACTCTTCGTGTGGATAGAAAGATTCCATTAGATATTTCTATAGTTGAGGTAGACCTTGATGGGTTCTCTTATCATGAGGCTTCTAGTTGAGGGTAACGACTACACGGTGCTCTATGATGCATCAGAAACTGGGCTTGGTTGTGTCCTGATGTAGGGGAAAGTAGTGATTTTCTAAAGATCATGATTGTTGATACCACATGATAAGAACTATGTGACTCAATAAAATGAGTTATAAGTTGTATTCTTTTCACTAAATATTTGGTGACACTACCTTATGGTTGGAAAATTCGTCGTCTACTCTGACCATAAGAATCTCATGTATATATTTTCTCAGAAGGATCAAAAACTGAGACCACGACTTGGGGTAGAGTTCCTCCATAACTATGAATTAGAGATAGTCTATACTCTTGGTAAGGGTAACATGGTGGTATATGATCTCAGTAAGATATTCAGTTCACAGCTACTGAATGAGGCCTAATAGCAGTTGGCCTCTCTTCAGATGTCCTTTGTGGATAGAGTTGAGTCATCTTATCTATCATTGATGGTAGTTTCCCCACCACTATTACAATGAGTTGGGGAGGTGAATATTGGATGTTCTAGCTATGAGACTACACATGCCCAGATGTCTATAGGGAAAGCCCCTGTTTGATATTTGAAAGGTGGGGAGAACATCATCCTTTTTAGAGGATGCATAGTTGTACCAGTGGTATTTCGGGAGGAGACATTGATGGAGTTCCACACATTCAAATTAGTGGTACATATAGGTGTGGAAAAGATGTACCGAGACATCTTATGTCATTACTGGTGGTCGGGGATAAAAATGGTAGTTGCAAATTTTGTCTCATGATGCCTCACTTGTTAGCAAGTGAAGGCTGAGCACCAAGTTCCAGCAATATGGACACAACCCCTAGAGGTACCAGATTCTATGTGGGATGGAATATCGATGGAATTCATGATGCGATTACCACATACATTTAGGGGAATGATACATTTGTGAGATCATAGACCAACTCACCAAGTTATTCCACTTCCTACACATTCGAGAATAGGGTTTAGAATAGAGATTTGGATTCCTCTACATCCATGAGATATTTTGAATCCATGGAGTCCCATCTATGATATTCTCAGACCATGATGCAGACATTACATCCTGGTTGTGGAAGTGATTAAAGGTGGATTTTGGGACTCAGCTATGCTGGAGAACAACCCTTCACCCACAAATGGATGGTCAGATAGAGTAGACCATAGAACTAGTTTGACATTATTCTTGCTTGTGTCCTTGATTTTGGTCATAGTTGGTAGGACCACCTACCACTGGTGGACATTGTGTACAGTAACAATTGCCACTCCACTATCATTAAGGAACCATTTGAGGAACTGTACGGACAACCAAGAAAGTCACCATTATACTGGATAGACCCTAGGGAGTCAACACTAATGGGTCGAGATATGGTATAGGATACCCCTTAGAAGGAGCAGGTCATCTGAGAGCAGAAGAAGACTACACAGAGATGACATAAGTCTTATGTTTATTGGTGATGGAGAACCGTGGAGTTCGAGGAGGGGGAACAAATATTCATAAAATTCTATCCTCGATGAGGGATACAAAGACTTGGTTGGGGTAGAAAGTTATCTATGATGTTCATCAGACCATTCTTAATACTGCATAGACTGGGAGCGGTGGCATACCACTTGGATATGCCTCCGTAATTAGATAGGGTGCACGACATTTTCCATGTATCCTAGTTAATATAATGCTTGGATGAACCTTATCATGTCATCAAACATGGCGACATGTAGATTGATGTCAGGGAGACATTCATGGAGTACCTAGTGTAGATAGAGGATTGATATTAGAAGATCCTTTGTGAATGGTCGATAACTCTAGTGTGTTTTCATTGGAAGCATGGGAATCTTCAAGGGAACACATGGGAGGGGGAGGCTGAAGTTCTTGATTAGTACCCCATTTATTATCCCTTGTTTTGGCTTATGAGGATGTAATTCCTTAAAGGGGGGAGTATTGTAATACCCTGCAATTCATTGATTTTTTTTGAAAATTAAATGAGAATATTTTGAGACTAGGCATTGAGATATAGTGAGATTATGAGGCCTAGAGTGCCCGAAATGACCCATATAAAAATGATAAGTTTTAAATAGCATGCTTGAGAGGTTTTCCTAAAAAATTTGAATACATCATAAATGGGTGTAGTGGTAATAAATCCAAGGGCACTGTTGTGTTCATCATGGAGGCTTTACCCTAGGTGCGACATAATTTTAGTCCCGTGCGGGCGTCTCATGGGAAAACTCAAAAATGGCATAATCGTAAAAAAAATATTAAATAAAATAATTTTATTATTAAAATACATATAACTCCTGAAAAGTGACTCAGATTGAAAATATGATACCACTGATGAGCTCGTGATGTTATGATTTTCTTTAGGTAGAGCCAAACATTGGCAAGAATAGGACAATAGTGTAAAGCAGTTTTTGGTTGTAAATAAATTAATTGAATGGATTTTATTTTATTTTAAAATACTTATAATTCATAAATGTTAACTTAGATTAGAAATCAATGAGTACAATTGAGTTTGTGAGGGCATGCTTTCCATAGGCATAGCCTAACATCAGTCGGTTTAGGCTGACCATGAAAGTTGGTTTTTAGGACATAACCATATGTAAAATAATTTAAATGAATGTTCTATTAATTTTGAATCATAATAAATCACAAACAGTAACTTGAATAAAAAATCCTAGACTACCATTGAGTTATTAATGAGATGTTATCCTTAAAAAGGACTTAACCTCAACTAGCTTGGGTTGAGGAAAAAAGTTAGATTTTTTACTTTTCGGGAGGAAAATAAAATGACATAAAAAAGTTATTTTATTTTTTTCAGCATCATTGATCAGTGTCACGTCACTGCTGCGGTGTAATTATGAGGTGATGATAAATCTTATTAATGAACCTCATTAATGAGTCTATGTAATGATGCCGCAATGTAGCATAATAGAAATATTGATTCACATTCGTTAATTAATATCATAACAAGAAATTTATTTGGGTTGGAACAATTCTAGAATTTATATAAGGCTTTAGTTTGTGGCAACGATGAATGACGAAGGACAACCTCTCCAACACCAAACACTGAAAAATTGGATGATGGTGATGAAAACCTTGGAGAGAATATTCCGGATCGAAGATCGATGAATGATGATGAAAGATCATCCTTGAGAAATATTCTTTCCCAAGTTTGGGTTTAAATTCTTAGTAAATTGGTTTTCCCTATTATCCCCCTCAAAATAAAGAATGTGGATTTGATCCGTTGATGGAATTTTCTTTGTAGGGTTGGGAAATATAATTTCATGTTGATTTTGGGATTAAATCATAGTGATTTATAATTTATACACTCTGATCCCACTAACACAAACAATCTCGGACCAACATGAACAAAGTATGGTAGTTCATTTGCGTGTACTTTGTGATCCTCTCCATCTCTATCTCCCCGTTCGTTGTGGTGTAATAGGTGGAAGTGCATCATAATTTGAAGCACTAGGTGGAAGGGCCATGACCAATTAGGACACAACACCTGTGAGATACCATTAAACAAGGTCATGGAAATGGCACCCGGCCACTGTGGTATCACCAAGCCACGGCACGACAGCCGCACTGGCAGGTGGGAGGCCGCACCCTACGTCGGAGAACTGGACCTATGGAAGAGCTTCGAGCCATGGGGGGAAAATGGTCCTCAAGAGTGGACCAAAGTAGAAGGGAGCCTCCACTTGGGCACCACATTGGAGGAGCTTCAAATACTGGGGGGCCATGGCAGGAGCTGGAACATGGTCCTAGAACACATGTAGAGGAGGCAGCTGGCCATAGCTAGCCGTGTTCGGCGATAACCAGACACCCTAAAAGCATATAGAAAGGGGGAAGTGGCCCTCCATGCAGGTGGTTCCAGTGGTGCGAACTGGGATGCTAGGTGGCCTGTGATGGAGATGTTTTGGCCCACCAACGTGGGCCGGGCCAACAGGACAAACCGGACCATCAAACATCCTTTGATTAAAAAGAACTAGCCCACCTATTCCAAGCAGGGTCTAGTAAGTCCAAATGGGCCTAGCCTAGTAGCCATGATAGAATGGGCTATCCCATAGCTGAATGGGGTCAGGTTAGGACAGTTGAACTGGGTTGGGTCATGCGGGACCCCAGCCAGGTTGGTCGGGTCAGTTCAACTAGGTCGGACTAGGCCTGAACCCAACCAACTCCTATTTACTGAAACACTAATATCTTTGAGACTGGGTATCTAATTGATGACCCATTTACAGCATTGGAACCCTCATGATGAGTGGTTTCTTTTGGCATGATCTAAGGAGGTTTTCATGGATGTAGAAATTCGACGAATGGATTTAGGATTAGATTCCCTTGGAATCATGCAAATTATGTGTTAGAAAACTGTGGCTGGATGAGTCCCATAGACTACTGATTAGAAGTTCTGAGTAACCCTACAGTCCTAGATGATAAGTGACCATGTGTGGACCAGCTATAAGCAGCTCTGTGTGAACCAGCTACAGGAGGCTCTATGTGAACCATCTATAAGTGACCATTTGTGGACCAGGTATAAGTAGACCTATGTATACTAGCTATGATGGCATAAGTGGGGAGTGGATTTGTGTGACCCAGCAGAACCATGGTGGGAAGCAGCACTATGTGACTCAGCAGACCCATGGTACTAATCAAAGATAAGTACCTCAGCATTCCAAGGTGTTCAGTGTCACGATTTATAGACTTTCCTTCCATACATTAGATTATACCTTCATGTACTATATTGGCTTTCTGATTTTCCTGTGTGATCTTGATGTGGGTTTTTTCTTTATTGTATTCCCACTATGGTTCGGGGTCCCTACCGAGTACTGTGTTACTCAACCCAACACGGGCTTCGCCTAAATATTTCGTGTCCTTTGCTGGTGATAGATTCTTCAACGTAGACCTTAGTTGTTTGGGACTATGTGGTGCTCAGTGAGACAAGATAGTTGGGTGTACATATATGGCTACACATAGCTACCTTTCACCAACTGTTCATATGGGGTCTCGAGTGGATGGATTGTGGAAGTTTCACTTTGATTTTTGGATTTGGGCATGTATTCTTGTCCCTTTGTACATTCAATTTGTAATATACTCTCAATAGTTTCCTCAGATACATTTTTGGATTACTTTGTGTTTACATTACACAGTTTGAGATTTGGGCATTTGTACGTGTTTAATGGAAAGTTCCATTCCTTTTTGGTATATTCCTACTCGGAACTAGTCACCAGCCACTGGCCTATGGAAGGCAGGCTTGGTGTAGTCATAGCACGGGCCCTGGGGTACAGTTCATGACACTATGACTGCTTCTTTTAAAACAAACTCGATTCATTACACTTTTAGATAACATAAGATGAAGGTTTCTTCGAACATTTCTAAAATCAGGGTAGTCATGATCGATTCTCTTCCACTAAGGAGAGTTTTTCTAGTGATATAGATTCACATCCTTATTTATTTTGTCTGCATTCCATGTAAAATTCCCTATAGTCTCCTCACTTCCATATAGAAGCCTAAACATTTGAATGATTGGAATGTAGAATACAACTTTTCTAGGACCATATTCATCTCTTTTGTATTGAAAATCACAAAAATATGGCCATTCTATAAGTTATTTTCGTTCCTTTTGAAACATTTTACAATCATTTGGGTTGACGTGTATTCTTTAAGATATCATACCCATCAAGTGTAGCATTCTTTTGGCTTCTTATATTCGGCTCAGGAGCTCATTCACTTCTGGGAGCATTTTATTTATGAGATCTAGTAATTTTGTAACACAAGCATCAATCCATATGTTTCCTACTTTCAAATTTTACAGCTTCAGTATGGCTAACAATGCTATATATTTAGTGCAACCACCATACAATGTTGTCTTTGCGCGACTCTTTAACAGCTCAAAAAAATTTGGGAAACCAAAAAGTTCATATTCAACTATCCTTGTAATTTCCATAATACAACATTCATCATCATTCACATCTATAATCACATCCTTGATATAGTTATATTTATTGTCCACACTTGTAATCATATCAGATGATCCATAAAATGCACTATTATCCCATCCACTAGCTACATTCTCTTTTTTCTATGTTTATTCCTACATTAATAACATCGATCTATTTCGTGATAGATAATGTTTTCTTCCTCTTTCATTGGACTAACTTTTCTTGAATAACAACAGTGTAAACATGGACAAAGGATTTGATAAGGGTTCTATGCATGAACTTTTTCAATCATGATGAACTCTTTCACACAATATTGATACTATTTTGTCAAATGATAGACATCCATCCATTATTTATTCATATTCATCCTATTTGATTTGGTGATATTAGAATTTAACAAAATAAGTAAAAAAATATTGATAAAATGTAATGTTTTTCCTAATTCTATAAAAATACAATCTTAAAAGATTATGGAAAATATACATTTCAAATGTCATCTAAAAAGTATTTAAAAACACACTTTAAATCCCATTAAAAAAACCAACCATTTACACAAAATCTTTTTTAATGTAACACACCCTTTGTAAAATAATTAAATCAGTTCCCAACACTTTTTCAAAAAACAACAATTCCTTTTTTTAAACATTCACAGAAACCTCATGAACCAACAATTTTAATCATTTAAAATGAATGAAAACCCTCTATAAAACATTTAAAAACACTTAAATCATTTTAAAAGACCCACTTATACATTTTCACAAAGACATAGATCCTAAGAGAGGAACTTTATAAAAGATGCATAGAAAACACCTCAATTCATCGAAAATAAATCAGTGTTGTATGATTCCATCACATTATTCCCAAGGTTGGTGTAATAATAATAATTTCCATAATCATTTTATATAGTGATCCCCACCATTGTATATACCTTATCCATGATTTCATTGTCTATTTATATAATTAATCCTTTACAACAACACCAGAGTCCCAATGGATATGTTCCATAGCTTTTTACAACACTCGCAACCATAAAACACTAGTGTTCTAGTTTACTACAAACACTAGATTATCCCAATGATCAAAGGCTCACACCAAATCAATTGGTTGTACACCCCATGAACAATGTATTCATCTCTCACATGAAGTACATTTTTTCTTTCCTTTATAAATGCACATAAGAAATCAATAACCATTCTTCCAACTACTAGATTGAGAGGGCTCCCAACACTCCACTTCTCAAGTCTAATGCATCCACATGACTACCCACAATGATGTATTTTTAAATTATTATCTATTGGTGATAGAAGACCCCTACACGCCCAATTAATTCAAAATAATCCCCACACATTCCAATTAATTAATTTTTTTGATTTTATATTTATGAAATAATAATTATAAAGAGAGAGTGGTGTTATTAGAATCATATTTATGTTTAAATAATTGATTTAAGTGGGTTTTAAAATTCAGCTAAGGAAGCATATTAAAATGAAAAACATAAACAAAACGCTTTCTATATAAAAATTCATTACACCATCGACTCTTTTGGAAACCAATTTTCTTAATATAAATTATTCCTTATATTATTTTGTAACAATCATGATTTTAGTTTCATCTTACTCCTTACCATATTTTCAACCCATCCATTATAGCACCACAAAATAATCCTCTTAATTGAAGGTTCAATTTGTTTTTTTGACAAATAATTTATTCTGGATTAAGTGGAATATTATTATTTACTTTATAGAACAATAATACGACTCGAGAAGATTTACATTATATATAATATAAAAATAATATAATGTTTAGTCTAAGATACATTTTCTATTATATAAGTATTCATCAAGGTGGGTTAACACCATTGGACAACTTATTGTTTCAATTTCATCCAATGATTAATAACAAATGAAACTATGTGACACATTTATAAAATAAAAATGTGTAAAACAACTCAAAAATGGTCTCATGAACTTAGACATTTATAGAAAAAAATATGACATAGGCTTATGAGGGTTAAATAAAATAAAAATTTATATAAATAAGATCTCCAAATGAACGATGGAATATGAATGTCCTTTTTTAATACTATATAGAACGTACATTGTAAAAGTTTTATTGTAATGGAGTTCTTAATTATTATTGTAGAGTCTCGGTGTAAGGACCCGACCTTAAAACATTACATAATCATGAATTAAATGAATAATTCACATAGAGGGTCTTTTCAGGTTTAGAGTTTTAGAGAATTAGTACATAACTATTACATCTTAAAAGATTACAAAGTATACACTTCTACTAAGTTTCCATAAAATAAAAACTCTTAAAAAGAAACATGTCTAGTTCCATGTTTTAGATAGCATGTCTTTCCTTGATCCCATCCTTGACCCTACTCATCTTTAAGTCCTGTGGAGAACATTTCAAAAACATGGGATGAGAATAAAAACCCCAGTAAAGGATACACAAAGAAGGAAAGCTGTTAGTTTTTCAAAACAACAAGTAAACCATGAATACTTTATCAAAGTAATACTTTTCACCTTTTTGAAGTAGTAAATACTCTTCACTGAATAAAAGATCACTAATTATCCTTTGTAACCAAAAGATTACCATAAGCCCATATAAATAACACATAACATATAAAGGTAACTTGGGACATAAACATACTTAAATGGTTAAAATACGGTCAACTTCCACACATATCACTAAATGGAATAGCCATATGGATGACTTCCATACCCAATGCATTGAAGGTTATAATGTAACCACCTGTACTGGTATTCACAATACCAACCATCATATGGTTTATCATGTAACCACCCGTGAAATGTCCAAGTACAATTATAAAATCATAACACATAAAACAATTAAAACGACTCATACTTTACATACATTGTTAATACATCAAAATTGAAGCACACTTATTACAACATATGAAAAACCACAAAGGTCCGTATAGGTATAGTGTCTTTAGAAACTGGGAAACTTAAACAACTGGTTCATAAATCTTCTACAGTGTATCCCATTTATTTCATCATATCTAGGGTCCCTTTTAGCATATTCTACTTAATATCCATCTTCCTGACCTGGGGAAAAGAAAACATACAAAAAAGGGTGAGCTCAAATTCTCAGCAAGGGAAAATAAAGGAAATAAAAATCATATCATATCTTTTTGAAAATCATAACCTGCAAAAGAGATCATAATATCTTAACATGGAATAAATCATAGAAGTGAAAATGAGATCCCTATAATCATAACATAAAACTTGAAACTTTGTGGCATGCACACATAAGCATGGAAAATCATTTCTTGTTAGTCATGACTCATTGCCAAGACTATCTTAGCGGACAAAGTCCATTTCTGAACCGAGTTCACTCCTCGTTTCAGTCCTGTATCACTGAACCGAAATAACCTTCCGTTCTAGCCATGTCTATCTCATGAGATATAAATCGTTACCCAATGCATTGGAGGGAGATATAGGTCCCACCAATCTTATAATGAATCCTTTCTTATGTGTGCCACATAATCATAAGTCATACATCATCGCATAACACATGTAACAAAAATGGGATTCTTGAAACATCATGACATCATAAAACAAATAATATAAGGTAAATGACTTCATAAAAATAACTCCCTCAAAACATAATCAAATCAATGTAATAATAGGGATAAAAACAGAACCCTTTATTATCTTATATGGAAATTAATTTTGATAAAACACTTGAACTCCATTCTTGAGGAAAATATCCTTTCTACTTCAAATTTTTTTTTTCCTTTCTTAACATGTCATAAAACTTAAAACTAAAAGAAGTTGATTAAAAATAAACTTGAAATATTATAAAGGAAGATTCTTGGAAATAATTTTTTAAAAATCCATTCTTTCCGTATAAGTTAAAAAAAACATTCTTCGTACTTTTGTCGGAAAATTCAAAAAGTACCTCGTACGAAAAACGACAAAATATTCCTTTCATATATTTTACTAAAAACTCACCGAAGGGTAAAATTGGATATAAACTATTGTATAAGTATGGAAATAATATTACATATTGAGGGAACATGTATGTGGATGATAAAATACACCCCAGTAATTACCAAAGTAAAAACAATCTCGGATAAAAGTGAGATTGTGATATTTCCCTTACCTTAGGTCCGATTTTCTTTGTACGTGTCTGAAGCACCTGTATAATGGTTTAAATAATGTTATTGACTTATTCCAGAATCACAAATATTGATATGATATCATATATGGTCATATTCTTAGCTTCTTATTAGTAATATTTCATTGTTACTTGTTACTCGGGTCTTTATTGCCTTTTGTTCTTATGCGTGTTTTGCCGAATAAATTATTATTCTTCTTTTAAGGTTATATATACCTTATATCCAGAATTGTATTAGTGTAAAATATATCATATTAATTCATTCAATTCATTTATATAATTACTATGTAATGATGATCATGTAGAACGAGTCGCATCACATCGTGGAGACGGTATTCCGTACGTACGCACGAGTGATGATATCGTTCCTATGATCGTGGAATTATATTGGAGTATATATATATTATTTCAGTATCAATATTACTTTATAATAATCATAAATAGTTACTCATTACACCATTATACCCATCCTTGTAAGGTGATGGTGGAAAATAGATTACACCACGGCATGGAGACGGTATTCCGTACGTACGCACGCGCGGTGATTTCATTTTTCCGTAGGATGGATAAAAGGTGAATTAGGGTTGTTTAATATTTATAATAACATATCAGTATGTAAGTAATACTGATGTTATTACTTTATCAAGAAACAACTAAAGAAGAAGAAGTTGAAGAAAAAAGAAATTGAAAAGATCGGTAATGGATATTACCTCTTCATTGGAACGCCTCTTTGAATCCTCCACTTAGGGAACTAAGATTGGCCTTTGAAGAAGAACAGGACCTCTAGGATTATTCTAGGTAAGTGGAGAGGAGAAAATTTCATGTTTCGGCCGAGCATGAGTGCTCAAATTGGTGTGAGGAGGATGGGGAGGAGGTGCCCTTTTATAAGGGAGGAGAGGGGCACCTTAGGAATATCTCAGAATATTATTTTATATTAAAGTCAAAATCGGTTTATAATGGTTCCAAAGGGTCTTATTTAAAAGATAAAGTGGGGATGGGTCGAAATCCTATCAACCAATAGGATTTAGACAAGTTTAGGGTATTATTTTAACCTTATCAATTAGATTTAACTCTAAGTTAAATAATTTAACTTTTATCGTGTCTTTTTGTTTTCTTTCACTATATGGTTAATACACTTACTATAACATGCCAAACGAACCCCAAATTGTTTATTATTAATATATATATCCTTATCTAAGTCATTTTGCCGATCCTAAGATTTTTAGGAATAAAATAACAATTAATAATATAATATTTGATTTAAAAACTATTTTGTGTCAATTTTGACACTATTTGATATATGATTTTTGTGAAAGTCATAACAGAATTATATGTTCGAACCAAGTTGATTAAATCAACACTAATATATCATAGTAACCCAAAAAAATTAGTGGAATTCATAAAAAGTCTCAAATTACATTTATTTTGGTGTTTATAACATCAATTATGTCAACATTTCCTTAAAAGGTTAATTACTGCATCATCGTTGTGTCATAAATATGTTAATTTATTTAAATTCTATAAAATTATAAATAAAATATCATTATGTAGGAAATCTTCTTATCTTTCTAATGAATATTTATAGTCTAATTTATCTTATGTATAACTCCATATTAAAAATGATTTACTTATTAAACTTTGATTTTAACTATTTTAACCCTTCTTTAAATAAATTAATAATAAATGTCCTAATCTAACCCAAGTGGGCCTAAATGGTCATATTTTATTCCTAAGTTTGTTTTTGGTCGAATTAAACTTATCCAATAGAATTAGGACATGTTTTAGGGTAATAGTAATATCATATTTACCCCTATTTACTATTAGCCGCGGTAAAAAAAGTAAAAAGTAACTATTCACCACAAAAATTATTTTTATCTCATTGAACCACATTTTACTTAATGATATTAACAGTGTCTGTCAGATTTTCGAAATTCCATTCACAGAAGCGGTAAAATTAAGTTTTATGCAAAATTCAGTTTTTAACCTACCACTTAGTGGTTTCACTATTCATCAAAAATTGAAATTTTTCAGAAAAGTACCAAAATTTTACACAAGGCTAATTTTGGTATTCCGAATCCAAAAATGAAGTCCATTATGAAAAATAAAATTTATAAAGTTTCAAAAAGTGGTCATTACTATTCATAACGGCTAGTTTTAATAATATTTTAATAGCATATCGTTGTTTAGTGAAACTCGGTATTGCGTACGACGCAAGCTATCGAGGAAGGTCGCAATTGCGTGTAAAGTAAGCCAAGCTAGTATGTAGTGAATGATTCCTTTGATGATATATAAAAACAAAATATTACTCATAAAAATCTCGGGTGTTACATTCTACCCCCCTTAAAAAGAATTTCGCCCTCGAAATTCGTCACTTTGT
Source organism: Viscum album (assembly GCA_963277665.1). NCBI lineage: Eukaryota > Viridiplantae > Streptophyta > Magnoliopsida > Santalales > Viscaceae > Viscum > Viscum album. The sequence continues at coordinate 1,739,542,055 of OY728150.1, read as the reverse complement.
AACAAACAGATGAGGATACTTCTCCCTTATCATATCCTCAAGCTCCCATGTAGCTTCTTGTAATTGGTGGTTCCTCCATAAAACTTTCACCAATCGAGTGGTCTTGTTTCGTAGGACTTTTTCGCTACGATCCAGAATCTCTATCGGTTGTTCTTCATAAGAAAGATCTTGCTCCAGCGGTACAACTTGTGAGCTGAGTACATGTGAAGAATCAGGTATGTACTTTCTCAGGAGAGATACATGGAACACATCGTGAACTTGAGAGAGATTCGGTGGAAGCGCCAATCGGTAAGCTACCTTTCCAACACGATCCAGTATTTCGAAAGGACCGATATATCTAGGGCTCAACTTCCCCTTCTTTCCAAATCTCATAACCCTCTTCCAGGGAGATATTCGTAAGAACACTTTATCACCCACTTCAAACTCTAGGTCTTTTCTTCGGTTATCGGCATAACTTTTCTATCGACTCTGAGCTGCTCTTATGTGTTGTTGAATAGATCTGACCTTTTCTGCCATTTCATCAACGAGATCAGGTCCTAATAGTTTTCTTTCCCCAACTTCATCCCAGCAAGTTGGAGTCCTGCATCTCTTTTCATAGAGAGCTTCATAAGGAGCCATCTGAATACTGGAGTGAAAGATATTATTATAAGAAAATTCCACCAAAGGTAGGTGTTGATCCCAACCTCCTTTTAAATCCATAGAGCAAGCTCTCAACATATCTTCTAGGGTTTGAATTGTTCTCTCAGACTGACTATCTGTCTGGGGATGATAAGCAGTGCTGAAAATCAACTCTGTATCCAGAGTATGCTGAAGACTTCGCCAGAACTTCAAGGTAAATCTCGGATCGCGATCAGATATAATAGAAATTGGTACTCCATGCAATCTTACCACTTCCTTTACATATATCTTGGAAAGCTGATCTAGAGAGAAATCCTCTCTAATAGCAAAGAAGTGTGCAGACTTTATAAGACGATCAACTATGACCCAAATAGAATTACTTCCTTTGGATGTTTTAGGAAGTCCTGTGACAAAGTCCATAGTGATGTTTTCCCATTTCCATTCGGGTATGGGTAATGGTTGTAACATCCCCTTAGACTTTTGTCTCTCAGCTTTAACTTGTTGACAAACCAAGCATCGAGAGACATATTCAGCAACATCTCTTTTCATGCCATCCCACCAGAAGTACTCTTTCAGGTCCCTATACATCTTCGTGCTTCCAGGATGAATAGAGAATGAAGAACTATGAGCCTCATCCAGCAGCTCCTTCTTTAATTCGGGGATGGGAGGAACACAAACCCGATTCCTGAACTTTACTATCCCATCACAATCAAGGTTAAATTCAGGAACATTTCTCACCTTCTTTTGTAACTCGAAATCTTCTTTCTGTGCCTCTTTAATCTTCACATGTATAGATGGTTGAACATTCATTTGAGAAAGATAAGATTTTTCCCCTTCCATTATAATTCCATGATCCATCCTTTGTAAATCCCTAAATATTGGATCTTTTGTGATCCTCATCATGGATAAACTAGCATGGTCTTGTCGACTTAATGCATCTGCCACCTTGTATGCTTTCCCAGGGTGGTAATGGATTGAGAAGTCATAATCCTTAATCATCTCCAACCATCTTCTTTGATGCATATTCAGCTCCTTTTGTGTGAAAATATACTTTAAACTTTTATGATCAGTATAAATATCACACCTTTCACCATAAAGGTAATGCCTCCAAATCTTTAATGCAAATGTTACCGCAGCTAACTCCAAATCATGTGTTGGGTAATTTTGCTCATGGATTTTCAACTGTCGTGAGTCATAAGCTATCACCATATCATTTTGCATAAGAACACACCCCAATACCTTCTTGGATGCATCACTGAAGATCACAAACCTTTCTCCACTACAAGGCAGTGTGAGCACAGGTGCACTGGATAACCTTCTTTTCAACTCTTTGAAATTCTCTTCACATTCCTCTATCCAATCAAACTTAACTCCTTTCCGAGTCAACTTGGTGAGTGGATTAGATAATCGTGAAAAATCTTTTACAAAACGTCGATAATATCCAGCCAAACCAAGAAAACTTCGGATCTCAGTTACTGTTGTTGGTCTCGACCATCTTTCAATAACCTCTGTTTTTACTGGATCCACAGATATCCCCTCTTTTGAGATTATGTGACCCAAAAATGCAACTTTTTGAAGCCAAAATTCACACTTGGAAAATTTGGCATAAAGCTTCTCCTTTCTCAGGGTCTTCAATATAATTCTCAAGTGATATTCATGTTCTTCCTTGATCTTTGAATAGACAAGAATATCGTCTATAAAGACTACCAAAAATTGATCAAGATAGTCTCTAAAGACTCTATTCATCAGATCCATGAAGATAGCAGGGGCATTAGTAAGACCAAATGGCATCACTATAAATTCATAGTGTCCACACCTTGTATGGAATGCCGTCTTTGGTATATCCTCCCTTTTGAACCTTAATTGATGATACCCTGAACGAATATCAATCTTGGAAAAGTATTGAGCTCCACGTAGTTGGTCAAATAAGTCATCAATGCGTGGGAGAGGATATTTGTTCTTGATAGTGATCTTGTTAAGTTCTCGATAATCAATGCAGAGTCCCATTGATCCATCTTTCTTCTTAACAAATAGAACAGGTGCTCCCCAAGGTGACGCACTAGGGCATATGAATCCCTTATCAAGATTCTCTTGGAGTTTCTTCTTCAATTTCTGCATCTCAATTGGGGCCATTCTATAAGGTGTCTTTGAAATAGGCAAAGCACCCGGTACGAGTTCTATTGGAAACTCAACATCACGATTTGGTGGAAGACCTGGTAATTCCTCCGGAAAGACATCATCAAACTCCCGTACGATGGGCATATTATTAATTGTAAGTTTCTCACCAACCATTTGAGAGAAATAACCTTCATTTAGTGGAATCAAGACCCATAAGATGGAAGGAATTTCCACTGGAAGGTTATATTCATCCTTGCATCGACAGACGATCGTAGATTGATCTGGAATATGAAATGTGACATCACTTCTTTGGAAATTGATATGAGCTCCATGTAAAGAAAGCCAATCCATGCCAAGAATCACATCAAATTCCACTAAAGGAAGGATCACAAGATTTGAAGGAAGCACTTTCCCACAAACTTCGATCGGAGAAGAATTATAAACTTTTGATGCGACTGTTGTGCCATTAGGTGTTGTCACAGCTAACTCAACATCTAATTGTTGAGGTAATACGGTGATACCCTTAGAAAATTTTTCAGAAATAAAAGAGTGGGTGGATCCAGAATCAAATAAAACATTTGCTACTTTAGAGTGGATGGGAAGTGTACCTTTCACCACTTCGTTATCGTACTCCACATCGCTGATAGAAATTGCATGTGACTTTCCTTTGTCTTTAGCCTTAAGATTTTGTTGACGTCGACCATCATCATCAACCCTTGGATTTGGGAATTGATTGGCATAATGCCCCATATCCTTGCACTTGAAACATTGAAGTGTAGTAGGTTCATTCTGTGTATCCTTTCCTTTGTTTGCATCATTAGACATCTTCTCCCCATTATCGCGGCATTGAAATGCCCGATGACCATCCTTTCCACATTTGAAACATTTACTTGCCCCTTTAAGACAACTCCCTCCATGTTTCTTTCCACACATTGAGCATAAAGGAAAGCTCATCTTCTTTTCAGTGTGCTCTTTAGATTTTCCTTTGAATTCCATCTTCCTCTTCTTATCAAACCCATGTGACTGATGGGTTACTCCAATCTCCATCTCGACTTTGAGAGAACATCGAACGATTTCCTCGTAGATATTGAAGTCCCTTATGGCTAACGCCCTTCGAAGACTTGGTTTTAAGCCACTAAATAATCGATCGATCTTACTCTCAGGTTGGACAGTAATACTAGAAGCGTACCCTGCAAGTCTTGTAAAATTTGCTTCGTAGGTACCAATAGATTCATCATCCCTTTGCTTCAGTTCAAGAAGCTCTTTCTCCATCTTTGTTCGGAGAATACGAGGGAAGTACTTATTGAAAAATAAGTTCATGAACTCGTCCCATTCCATATACTCAATTTCATCCCTTTGCCTCGTATTCTTAATAAGATTCCACCATTGATCAGCATCTCCTTCCAAACGATACACTGCTAGGATGACTTTATCATGTTCAGAACATTGAAGAACTGAAAATATCTTTTTAGTAGTACTTATCCATTGTTCAGCATCTAATGGATCAGTAGACCCGCTGAAAGATGGTGGACGCTGCCTCATGAAGGATTCAACAGAATGTTGCTCCTTCCTTTTCTCGTTTGGAAGTCCTGCATGATTCATAGTTTGAGAAAGTTGTGTGAGCATGGCTACAAGATTTTGTATTCTAGCTCCCATATCGTTTGGTTGCTCAGGGGGACAATCATTGCATTGCCCATCGCATTCCGCATTAACACGGTTCCTTCGGGTTCCAGCCATTGACTAAAACCAAGAAGAATAGTGTGAGAAACACTAATTATAATAGGAAAACCACATAATCAAGAATAAAATTTCACACTTAAGGTCTTATCCTAGGTTATTCATGGCCATTTCTAAAACACTAAGATTGTGTTCTATGCTTAGACTTATCCTTAGGGTTCTTACTAAGGCTTTCACATCCTAGTTTCCAAAGGTTGACTATACCTTTCCTCTGATACCAACTATAACGACCCATACTTTACATACATTGTTAATACTTCAAAATTGAAGCACACTTATTACAACATATGACAAAACCACAAAGGACCGTATAGGTATAGTGTCTTTAGAAACTGGGAAACATAAACAACTGGTTCATAAATCTTCTACAGTGTCTCCCATTTAGTTCATCATATCTAGGGTCCCTTTTAGCATATTCTACTTAATATCCATCTTCCTGACCTGGGGAAAAGAAAACATACAAAAAAGGGTGAGCTCAAATTCTCAGCAAGGGAAAATAAAGGAAATAAAAATCATATCATATCTTTTTTAAAATCATAACCTGCAAAAGAGATCATAATATCTTAACATGGAATAAATCATAGAAGTGAAAATGAGATCCCCATAATCATAACATAAAACTTGAAACTTTGTGTCATGCACACATAATCATGGAAAATCATTTCTTGTTAGTCATGACTCATTTCCAAGACTATCTTAGCGGACAAAGTCCATTTCTGAACCGAGTTCACTCCTCGTTTCAGTCCTGTATCACTGAACCGAAATAACCTTCCGTTACAGCCATGTCTATCTCATGAGATATAAATCTTTACCCAATGAATTGGAGGGAGATATAGGTCCCACCCATCTTGTAATGAATCATTTCTTATGTGTTCCACATAATCATAAATCATACATCATCTCATAACACATGTAACAAAAATGGGATTCTTGAAACATCATGACATCATAAAACAAATAATATAAGGTAAATGACTTCATAAAAATAACTCCCTCAAAACATAATCAAATCAATGTAATAATAGGGATAAAAACAGAACCCTTTATTATCTTAGATGGAAAATAATTTTGATAAAACACTTGAACTCCATTCTTGAGGAAAATATCCTTTCTACTTCAAATTTTTTTTCCTTTATTAACATGTCATAAAACATTAAACTAAAAGAAGTTGATTAAAAATAAACTTGAAATATTATAAAGGAATATTCTTGGAAATAATGTTTTAAAAATCCATTCTTGCAGTATAAGTTAAAAAAACATTCTTCGTACTTTTTTCGGAAAATTCAAAAAGTACCTCATACGAAAAACGACAAAAGATTCCTTTCATATATTTTACTAAAAACTCACCGAAGGGTAAAATTGGATATAAACTATTGTAGAAGGATGGAAATAATATTACATATTGAGGGAACATGGATGTGGATGATAAAATACACCCCAGTAATTACCAAAGTAAAAACAATCTCGGATAAAAGTGAGATTGTGATATTTCCCTTACCTTAGGTCCGATTTTCTTTGTACGTGTCTGAAGCTCCTATATAATGGTTTAAATAATGTTATTTACTTATTCCAGAATCATACATATTGATATGATATCATATATGGTCATATTCTTAGCTTCTTATTAGTAATATTTCATTGTTACTTGTTACTCGGGTCTTTATTGCCTTTTGTTCTTATGCGTATTTTGCCGAATAAATTCTTATTCTTCTTTTAAGGTTACAGATACCTTATATCCAGAATGGTATTAGTGTAACATATATCATATGTATTCATTCAATTCATTTATATAATTACTATGTAATGATGATCATGTAGAACGAGTCGCATCACATCGTGGAGACGGTATTCCGTACGTACACACGAGTGATGATATCGTTCCTATGATCGTGGAATTATATTGGAGTATATATATATTATTTCAGTATCAATATTACTTTATAATATTCATAAATAGCTACTCATTACACCATTATACCCATCCTGGTAAGGTGATGGTGGAAAATAGATTACACCACGGCGTGGAGACGGTATTCTGTACGTACGCACGCGCAGTGATTTCATTTTTCCGTAGGATGGATAGAAGGTGAATTAGGGTTGTTTCATATTTATAATAACATATAAGTATGTAAGTAATACTTATGTTATTACATTATCATGAAACAAATAAAGAAGAAGAAGTTGAGGAAGAAAGAAATTGAAAAGATCGGTAATGGATATTACCTCTTCTTTGGAACGCCTCTTTGAATCCTCCACTTAGGGAACTAATATTGGTCTCTGAAGAAGACCAGGACCTCTAGGATTATTCTAGAAAAGTGGAGAGGAGAAAATGGCAGGGGTTGGCCGAGCTTGAGTGCTCAAATTGTTGTGAGGAGGAGGGGGAGGAGGTGCCCTTTCATAAGGGAGGAGAGGGGCACCTTAGAAATATCTCAAAATATTATTTTATATTAAAGTCAAAATCGGTTTATAATGGTTCCAAAGGGTCTTATTTTGAAGCTAAAGTGGGGATGGGTCGAAATACTATCAACCAATAGGATTTAGACATGTTTAGGATATTATTTTAACCTTATCAATTAGATTTAACTCTAAGTTAAATAATTTAACTTTTACCGTGTCTTTTTGTTTTCTTTCACTATATGGTTAATACAAATACTATAACATGACAAACGAACCCCAAATTGTTTATTATTAATATATATATCCTTATATAAGTCATTTGGCCGAACCTTAGATTTTTAGGAATAAAATAACAGTTAATAATATAATATTTGATTTAAAAACTATTTTGTGTCAATTTTAACGCTATTTGATATATGATTTTTGTGAAAGTCATAACAGAATTATATGTTCGAACCAAGTTGATTAAATCAACACTAATATATCATAGTAACCCAAAAAAATTATTGGATTTCATAAAAAGTCTCAAATTACATTTATTTTGGTGTTTATAACATCAATTATGTCAACATTTCCTTAAAAGGGTAATTACTCCATCATCTTTGTGTCATAAATAAATTAATTTATTTAAAGTCTATAAAATTATAAATAAACCATAATTATGTAGGAAATCTTTTTATCTTTCTAATGATTATTTATAGTCGAATTTATCTTATGTATAACCCCATATTAAAAATGATTTACTTATTAAACTTTGATTTTAACTATTTTAACCCTTCTTTAAATAAATTAATAATAAATGTCCTAATCTAACCCATGTGGGCCTAAATGGTCAAATTTTAT